>JAYESA010000005.1:123650631-124250631 GCA_036927795.1 Iris macrosiphon
CAGGTCCTCAGAGGGACGTAACAAGATACAAAAAATACGAGCCAATTTGAATACAGTAAACATGCATCATATTTGAAAATAGATAAGTACGCTGTACAGGACAATCTATATGAATACAAATGAGGAAAACTTTTTGACGTATGGGCAAGGGTAGGCTACTCGATCTAATCCTCACAACCTCACGCTCGTCAGTGGACATCATCAGCCGATATACCGTGGGGGTAGCGACCCTCGGACTCCATCAATCGACATACTGTGGGGGGTAGCGACCATCGGACATGACCCACTATAGTGCGTGCTAGTGACTACGGTGTTACCAGAGTGGTTAAAAGCCCATACGCCTAGTGATTGTCCTCTATGATACTAAGGGCTATGTGTGTGTCAACATATCTAATACATAGTAATGACTGAAAGAAAACTACACATGCAAGAATAAACAGAAATGCAATAAATATACAAAAATATACTAAGCATGCAAAATACTGTAAGCAATTTGGCAAGGTATCTTGCCTGGGGTCCTGCTGCTGGTATGAATCAGAGTCCAAGTCACAGTCCAAATAGCCTATGTATTACAAATTTATCACGTCAAAAGATAATTTATTTTAATTTATTTAATTCTAGAATAATTACTCTAAAATCCTATTTTAATCTTATTATTCTAATTTTTATATTAATTCCTAAATTTTGTCCAAAGAAACTGAATTTTATCAACTCGAGACTCATGGCACGCAAATCGAGGCGATCTGTTGACCGAAAAGTCAACCAACACAAACTCAACTTTCAAGCATGATTTCCTGTAGATTTCAGCGTCAAAAATATGCTAGAATTTATGGCTCGTCCGAATTCAAATTCGTTTGGGAAATATGGCACATACAAATTTTATATTGTGCACCGATGGTTAAATTCTAATCTAAAAGTTCTACAGAATTAACAGTATATAAATACTTCGAATTAAATTCTGGGAAAAACATATGTTAATGATCTTGACATTAGCTTTCCAAAACTTTAAACGGTTCATGATTCTGATTCCTGGTTCTACCGGAATCGCGAAAATATTGAAACACGTCTATTTTCGGACATGCTGTGCTCTACGAATTTTCCAGAATTTAATACTCATAATTTTGTAAAATAAATTATATAATCAGAAAGCTAACCTCAATGTCTTTCTAACACAAGAAACTAGGCCTCGTTTGGAGTCCGGAGAATGCGCAATGGCTTATGGAAGATGAAGGAACCCTAGATGACAATTCTCCAAAATCTCGCTCTCTCTAAGATAATGGGATAATTAGGGTTATAATAATATATATATATATAGGGATGTACCTGCGGCTAAATGGATATTTATAGGCTGACACGTGTCAGAATCTGTTTGGATGGTTTTTGTTATATTATTTGTTTTTAATTTGCCTTTATCAAAACATTATTTAAGTTATTTTAAATCTAAATAACTCCAAATAAATATTAAAAATAATCATAAAAATCTGAAAAAATTACATAAAATATATTTTGAACCTATAAACCCTAGAAAAATATTTGGGATAATTTTGTATTCATAAGTTTACTACTATAATTAGGAGAAGCTCTAAACATTAGTTTTATCCATTTAACTAAAAATAAATACTAACATTATTCTAAAAATTCTGAAATAATTCCAGAAAATATATAATAATATTATAAACCCTAGAAAATAACGAGGGTCCATTCTATATTTCTGGGCTTGTACAATAAATTCTACAAGTCCTAAAAAATTAGTGTTACTAGTTTTTAAAATTATGGAAAAATCTCAATAATCTAAAATAGCCTAAAAATAATTCTAAATAAATATTTATATAAGTAAATATACTAAAAAAAATTTATTTTCTAATTAACTAAGAGAATACTCTAAATAAATTCAACATCTATAATAAATATAATAATATAAAATATACACAAAATACCTATTTTGGGTGAGGGAGTTTACAATCTACCCAACTTAAAATAATTTCGTCCTCGAAATTAAAATAAGGCATAATTTGATAAATCCTTCACATTCGTACATAAGATACGTCAATCGCAATCTTTTCCAAAAATTTAAATATCAAAATCTATTCAAATCTATCGCGATCACTTCAAAATTAAGATAATCACTGTTCAAATCAAAATTCAACCTATTGTAATCTCTTCTCACTTTTCCAAATTATCAATATCCAAATTTAAATTGAATCCATATAATATCTTCAAGATTTAAATAATTCCATATCAAATTTTACATCACGATCTCCAACTATCATAATCTCCTCTAGAAAATAATTATAATCAAACATTATTCCTATTTTCAACTTATGAATTTTGTACTCTTCAAATTTTAAATTCAATTTCCATCATCAATATTTCAAATAGGTGATCCAACAATCAAATTTGAACTTTTAATTCAAATCATCAAATTGTAAAATTTAAATCTAATTCACCAATTGTTCAAGTCTAAAATTCTATATTTATCCTCAAAATTTAAATCGATGATTCAACCTTCAATATTCAAAATTTAAATCATGTGCTCAAATTATAAATATTTGGTCCGCAATATCAAGATTTCATAATTCATTAAATCCTCATTATCTTAATCATTCCTCTAAATAATTTTCAAAATTTAAAATAACTTATATCTCTCAATCTAATCTTACTTGATCACAATCTAAAAGAAATTTACCTCAAGTTTAACAATGCAGTTTCTACCCAACTTAGAATTTACCCATCTATCACAGAAGGCTATATACTTTAAGAAAAATATTCCTTAATTTATTTACTCATGTTATTCAATCCTCAAAACTTTAACGCCGATTATATCATATATGATATGTCCTTAATTACAAAAGAATAATCCTCAAGTATGTGATCGGCCTACGGGGTATATCTAGTACTCTCTGTGTATTAAACTTATACTAAGCACGATGTTTCGTCTTTCCGAAATAAGGAAAGACGGAGATCAATAATAAAGGGTTCAAGGAAGAGGTAATAGAATAGAAGTATGGAGATCAAGGCGTTTAAAGAATTCAAATAGGAATTGTCAAGGCAGTTGTGGATTAAAATCTTATTTTGGTAATTCCTATTCACATGCTCACATCGGTACAGTTATGTAACCGATACGATCCGCTCAGACATATCTAGGGGCAAGTATATTTGTCTACCAATCACTACATATCTCAATCCACGTAAAGTAGTATTACGAAGGGCGAATCAAGCGCACTAAGGTTAGCTAGACCTTAATACACTGATTCTGAAATGTATTAGTAGGCGTCCCCAATAATACATATCTTATGATCAAGCTCGATAAAAGAGTAAGCTTGCAAAACTAGGCTATAATAGCAGCATAAGTCAAGGTAGTGCAGCAAATATAAGTACGCTAGATGATGATGAAAGGAGGTACAAATTAATTCAAGTTCACAAAACAAAACAACTAAGCAACAATAATAAAAGACTCTACAATCCCTACAGTTATCATACAACCTCCTTGTCTATGTCGCTAGTCGACCAAATATGGGCAAGGACCTCTAACTTCTATTGTCTGAATAACCACTGTCGTCTTATGCTAGTATACAATTAATGTTGTTCAATCATACTTCAATAATAGGTCAAAAGACTATGTGATACTAGGTTGTGAGGTATACTACCCAACTTAAAATAATAAACTAATACTGTGACAGTCTTAAGGGTACCGTAGAAGCTCCTATTAAGGTCTTCGAGAAGGGGTCTTGGTACTTGTTAGGGTATCCTCTTATATTACATAGGTCATGGTCGTCTTAACTCTTAGTCATAGTGCAAGTGTCAATAGTAAGAATGGGATAGTTACTGGCCTCAAGGGAAAGGGAATATAACTCGTATTGAGGTGTGGTACAAGTTACGCGATTTAAAACTAAGGGATAAGCACTATGTCTCAATCTACAAAAATAACTTTACTATCAAGTTCTAACTACTAAGCACATAATTTCAAAATTCAAGATTACAACTATAATCCTAGCAAACTATGTGTCCTTAACAAAGAAATAAGTTACTTGGCTTACTATCAGAAGTGTCCGGTGGCACGAGTTGAAAGATAAAGAAAAAAAGAACATAATTTTGGTCGTCGCACAATTAGCGAACGCTATGGTCACAGGGGAACAATATATGAAAATAGAGGGGCTCTAGATAGCATCATGGTTTTCCAAGGGAAAGGGGTATGCTAGTCTCTGTGTTTGAGGTATGATTAGGAAAATATTCTATGCATTGCTCTTGGCTTTCTAAGGTACTGTCTCTTTATCTCAAGACAAGAATCTAAATTTATGGTTCTCCAATACTCATCTAATGGCGTGGGTTAGGTTCAGTCCTAATATTCACTTTGGTTTTCTATTGGTTTCTCAATGCTAGGGGCAACCATAATGGTAAACTTTTAACTAACTCTAGTAGTGTCTATACTACTCTCAAGTCCTCATAACACATCAGGGGGTAATGGTAAACCAATTCTAGAGATAAAAAATTCTAGGGTTCATTAGACATCTTAAACTTAGTGGTGAGTCAGCACTCTAGTTGTACTCTTAATAGGAAGGTTACCCTACTTATCATCTAACAACAGGAACTTCTATATTCTAGGAGAGACTATACTAAAGGAACTATTATGGGAGTACAGGAATCAAGCAGGATGCAATTATTCAAATAGAATAGATTAGAAGAAAGATGAGTCATAGTCAATTGTGGATGAGATCCTATACTCTAGTCCTAGGTGCAGGCTTGTTCGGTACAGTAACGTAACAGAGACAATATGCTCTCGACCTGCATGGGCCACCACAAAAACATGTCACGCCCCAGTCCCAAAAATATGTAGGACTAGGACACGTAAGCATGCCAGCCGCATGGATATGGCAACTCCAATATATGGAAACCAAATCCACACGTACGCTGTAATATGAATATCAAGTCCACAAGTGGTATAAAATGTATCACAAGTCACAGGGTATAATCTAAATCTCATCCGCAAAAATCAGATATAAATAATAACCAGCATCTATATAACTAGATCTCAACATAAATATCTAAGGATGATAGTTGGATGGAAACAAATCCACTACCAACTCGAATGGAAAAGTACAATACAACAAATACAATATAGGAATACCAGCTAACGACCATGGGCTCGAAGAGAAGACATCCTTGCAACACAAGTAATCATCCAAATCTGCGCTCCTGCAATTACTCAAGAACAAATACACCTGGCAGAGGACCAGGTCCTCAGAGGGACGTAACAAGATACAAAAAATACGAGCCAATTTGAATACAGTAAACATGCATCATATTTGAAAATAGATAAGTACGCTGTACAGGACAATCTATATAAATGCAAATGAGGACAACTTTTCGACGTATGGGCAAGGGTAGGCTACTCGATCTAATCCTCACAACCTCACGCTCGTCAGTGGATATCATCAGCCGACATACCGCGGGGGTAATGACCCTCGGACTCCATCAATCGACATACCGCGGGGGTAGCGACCATCGGACACGACCCACCTTAGTGCGTGCTAGTGACTACGGTGTTACCAGAGTGGTTAAAAGCCCATACGCCTAATGATTGTCCTCTATGATACTAAGTGCCATGTGTGTGTCAACATATCTAATACATAGTAATGACTGAAAGAAAACTACACATGCAAGAATAAACAGAAATGCAATAAATATACAAAAATATACTAAGCATGCAAAATATTGTAAGCAATTTGGCAAGGTATCTTGCCTGGGGTCCTGCTGCTGGTATAAATCAGAGTCCAAGTCACAGTCCAAATAGCCTATGTATTACAAATTTAACACGTCAAAAGATAATTTATTTTAATTTATTTAATTCTAGAATAATTACTCTAAAATTCTATTCTAATCTTATTATTCTGATTTTTAAGTTAATTCCTAAATTTTGTCCAAAGAAACTAAATTTTATCAACTCGAGACTCATGGCACACAAATTGAGGCGATCTGTTGACCGAAAAGTTAACCAACACAAACTCATCTTTCATGCATGATTTCCTGTATATTTCAGCGTCAAAAATATGCTGGAATTTATGGCTCATCCGAATTCAAATTCGTTTGGGAAATATGGCACATACAAATTTTGTATTGTGCACCGATGGTTAAATTCTAACCTAGAAGTTCTACAGAATTAAAAGTATACAAATACTTCGAATTAAATTCTGGGAAAAACATATGTTAATGATCTCGACATTAGATTTCAAAAACTTTAAACGGTTCATGATTCTGATTCCTGGTTCTACCGGAATCGCGAAAATATTGAAACACGTCTATTTTCGGACATGCTGTGCTCTACGAATTTTCCAGAATTTAATACTCATAATTTCGTAAAATAAATTATATAATTAGAAAGCTAACCTCAATATCTTTCTAACACAAGAAACTATGCATCGTTTGGAGTCCGGAGCTATGCGCAATGGCTTGTGGAAAATGAAGGAACCCTAGATGGCAATTCTCCAAAATCTCTCTCTCTAAGATAATGGGATAATTAGGGTTATAATAATATATATATATATATATATATAGGGATGTACCTGCGGCTGAATGGATACTTATAGGCTGACATGTGTCAGAATCTGATTGGATGGTTCTTGTTATATTATTTGTTTTTGATTTGCCTTTATCAAAACATTATTTAAGTCATTTTAAATCTAAATAACTCCAAATAAATAATAAAAATAATCATAAAAATCTGGAAAAATTACATAAAATATATTTTGAACCTATAAACCCTAGAAAAATATTTGGGATAATTTTATATTCATAAGTTTACTACTATAATTAGGAGAAGCTCTAAACATTAGTTTTATCCATTTAACTAAAAATAAATACTAACATTATTCCAAAAATTCTAAAATAATTCCAGAAAATATATAATAATATTATAAACCCTAGAAAATAATGTGGGTCCATTCTATATTCTTAGACTTGCACAATAAATTCTACAAGTCCTAAAAAATTAGTATTACTAGTTTTTAATTAACTAAAAATAATGGAAAAATCTCAATAATCTAAAATCGCCTAAAAATAATTCTAAATAAATATTTATATATGTAAATATACTAAAAAAATTTTATTTTCTAATTAACTAAGAGAATACTCTAAATAAATTCAACATCTTTAATAAATATAATAATATAAAATATACACAAAATACTATTTTTGGTGAGGGAGTTTACAGTTAGAGTATGATTTCTCTTCCAGTAGAATGGTAGGATTGTATGTTATATGATAGAACTATTTTAGACTTTGATTGATGGGGGATTAACACTAGCAAAATTTATATGACTAGCCCAAGAGAGAGGGGTGAGAGTTTTAATTTCGATGACGAAATTTTTCTAAGGTGGGTAGTATTGTCACCCTCACTTTTCCAACAAGGGATAATTTGGTAATTTGGCCTAGTTATTTAATTTTGGAAATATAATATTAATATTAGTGGATCATGTATATTTATTTATTGCTTGTATTAGTTATTTAATTATTAGAGTGCTATATTTAATTAGAGGATTGTAGCATTTAATTTAGTTAGTGGACTAGCCTATTTAATTTGACTTGTGTAGTGGACCCAATTTGTTAGATTAGATCCATGACCTAATATTTAATAATAGTTAGAATTGAGCCCAATAGTGAGCCTATTCATTAGGAGGATGATTAATTAAGTTAAACCCATTAGACTAGAACCTTCCCTCCTTAATTAATTTTTTCATGAGAGGCCCTAAGGGGTATTTTAGACTTTATATGGTAGCTTGAGGGAGGGGGCAAGAGAGGCCTATATAAGAGGGTAATTGTTTTTCTCTTTTTATTCTTTATTTTTTATTCCAAATCTAGATCTAGAATTTTTCTCAACCAAATTCCTTCATCCCAACACCAAATTATTTCCCAATTCATTCTCAAATCATTATTGGAGGCTATTAGACCATGGATCTACAAGGTGGAAGCAAGGATCTACAAAGAGGAGCAAGGATATACAAGTTGGAGGCATATTTGGGGATTTTATTGGGAATCTATCTCCCAATAGGTAAAATTTAATTTTTCTCTTTTAATTAGACTCTAAATATATAATTTAATCATAAGGAACCAACCCATATGCTAAGGCTACCTATAGGAATTGGAATTAGGTTCATGTGAGGCCTATGGAGGAAATTATGTGTATTTTATTTTAATTTTGGAAGAATTTCGAGATTGGGAAAATTTTGAGATTGGCACATCTTGTGTTTGTCAATTGGTCAATTAGATCAAATTGACATGTGTTTGCTTGTGTGTGACTAGTGTCATATCCACAATTGGATACGTGTAGGTCGTATCCCGTCAATTTGGTGATATGGGTTGTTTTGGAGGATTTTCCTCCGACACGGGGGTTTGTGCAGTCACATCTTGATATGGACACATAGTTGATTATTTGGTTCTTCGTATTATGTATAATTAGTATTTTAGACTTGCCTGTGTCCTTCGGGGTGTGTTTGGTTGTGTGGTGGAGCCGTATCGCAAGCGTATCATAGAATGAGTGTAATACGGGTGCGGTGCACTCCACGTGTTTGCTTTATTGCTCCTTAACTCATTGACTTGTATATATATATTATGTATGATATATATGAATATATGAATGTATCTATAGTATATTATATACATAAGTATATGTAGCTAGGTGTATAGATGTATCTATATGCATGTGTTATATATATATATATGTAGATATATATCTATACCTCTATATGTATGGTTATGTTATATGTATATGTATATGTATATGTATATGTATATGTGTATGTTATATATATATATATATATATATATATATATATATATATATATATATGAGATGATATATCTATATGGGTATATGTGTGTTCGATACATATATATATATATATATATATATATATATATATATATATATATATATATATATATATAGATGGGTCTATATATGTATCGAGATGAGAGTGTATATATGTGTTGATTCATACATAGGTAAGTATATATATATATGTATGTGTGAGTCTGTAGTGTTGTGAGTTGTGTGTATGTGTGTGGATGAGCAGTATGTTGAGAAGGGGTTCGAGCAACAATTGTTATGAGCAGTTTTAGTATGCAACTAGTGTGTGCAACAACCACAGTACAAGGGGAAGCATGCAGCAGTTTATTACATGTGCAACAAGTGCATCATTGCACTGAGAAACATGTAGCCCAGCTTCAACAGCAGAGGGATACTGCAGCAATGTGCATTTCCAACAGCAACTGAAGAACAGCTACAACAGCCAATACTTTAGCAGCAACCCTCAGCAAGTTCAGCAGCTCGTGCATAGCAAACTGTATAGGTAGAAAGGCAAGAGAGCATCTACAGAAGCATCAGACAATGCAGCAAGCCAGGTAAAGAGTAGTAGTGGCCAATGTATTCAGCATAAGTAGTATGCTGAAGGAAGCATTAAGCAAGAAGTATGCAAGGGGCACTGTGCAATAATGTACAGCAAATTGCACTGCTGATTAAGCACAGCAAGAGGAAGATGCAGCCTCGAGCCAAGCACTGCAGCTTATGCAGGCACAGTAAGGCATTCAGTCATATTCAGCAAGCACAGGGAGTATCAGTAGCATAGCATTCAGTATACCACTGCAGCAAGCACATCGTGAATCAACAAGAGTAGAGCAGCTTGTGCAGCAATGCAAACTGCATGAACTTGCAGCAAGCAATGTGCATCCAAGTGCAGCAAGCAAAGGCATTCAGCAATTCGTGCACTACATAGAGAAGTATGTGCAACAATGCAACTGCACAGTGGATGCAGTATGCAACCAGTGCACAACTGAAGTGGCAGTAGCATCAGAGCATAGCAAGACTTGCACTGCTGCAGGCATGCCAACAACAAGGTGCAGCTTGCACTAGCAGCAGTCTCAGCAAAGGCAAGTGCAGAGCAATGAGCCACAACACAGTGCAGATCACTGAAGATCAATAACAACATTTCAGCAGCATGTTGCAAGCATACATCAATTCAGTCAGTGAGCCAAAAGCAGTGCAATGCAACAAGCATCCTGCAGCAGAGTTAGCTACTGCAGTGTGCAACCATCAGCAAGGGATTTCAGCACAGTATCAACAACTCTGAGCACATGAAGCATTCAGGCTCAGCAAGGTTAGGTGATTCAGCTAGTTGGGTATGGATTAACAACTAGTTAGGTATTTCAGCAAGTTAGTTAAGATAATTAATAGTTTATTATTAGTGTAGTTAGTAGATATAGCTAGTAGTTTAGTAATAGTTAGTTGTATATACTTGTTAGATTAGCTATATATAGTATTAAATATAAGTAGTGTATTGATATGTATTATATGATAAGTTAGTAGGTAATATTGATATGCATTGGTAGTGTTAGATAGTTAGTAGTATTGAAATAGATTAGTAGCTATATGTTAGTTATAGTTTAGTATTGGTATTAGCTATATATATAGTAGGATTTGATTATCTTGGGATACCAAGGTAATGTCAAAGTAATTAGTCGATACTCGAGGTATTGGGTTTGAGTATCGAGATAGGTGTGCAGGTAGTGAGATACACATTGGTTCAAAGCTAAGGTATCCGCTTTGCATTAGTTAGCTAGGATACTATATGTATTGCCTTGTATATATATATATATATATATATATATATATATATATATAAATTACTATTTTTATATTAAAAACTTATGTATCCTATGATATAGTGCTTTGTGTGTCTCCTAGTATCTTAGCGTAACTAGTGTGACTTAGTTTTATAGTGTGCGAACCTAGTATCCTAGAGCTAGACTCATACAACCTAGAAATAGCTAGTTTGACTAGTTGGGTATAGAGTTGACCTAGTTTGACTGTTTTGACTAAGGAATGACTTTATGACATAGAAGTTGACTAGTTTAATTTATTTTCATTTCCAAAACCTTGTATTAATATAATATTCCATATATAGGTCTGTGTGACACCAGTTCGAACATAGTTTGACATTCATTGCTCTGGACCACAAGGGAGTACATTCTCTGATAGTTTCTATTATTTGTTAATTACTATAATACAAGTATTTAAAAATATTTTACATGACTCTTGACACGTTGGTACACGGACTAGTATACACATTGATCAGTCATGGGATATTATTATTTTATTATTCCTCGTATTCTCATATGGTTAAATAGACAATATTTAATATTACATAATATTCAATATTCAATGTTCAATGTCCAATGTTCAATGTTCAAGGTTTAATATTTATAATACCTTGAGTATCTTGCATCATAATGTGTCATGGTTGGATCCATTGTACTAGTCGGGAAAATAGGAATTGTTAGCTAGATATGTGATCAAATCCTAGACAATGTTCAATATTCAATGTTTAACTTAGATAATATTTATCCAACGTTAATTAGACAATGTTCACCCAAGCTGATCACATATCTAACTAGTATTTCAATCACTTAGTATAGTTACAGTTCTTCACATATTCTATTTCATTGTCTTGTTCTATTTTATTGAGATCAGTGTATACCATATTGCTCTTGTTTACCTTTTTTCTACCATAGTATGATATTGTTCATTATTTCTCGTCTTGTATTATATTCTCTATTTCTGTTTATAGTCATTATCAATTAATTGGAACTACTATTGGGTTGTACTTTGATCCATTCCTGACTGAAAAATATTTTTTAGAGGATCCGGGAGATTGGTGTCCGACATACTACGGACCTCGACCTATAGATAGTGTTGACTTGGACCCACTAGTTCTGGAGTGACTGTTGGGAGATCTAGCCGAAATTACTTGTCAGCATAGTTAGTTCTCTTTAGTATTTTGGTACCCGATTTATTTTTGGCTTATATTTAAGATTTTGGTTATTGTTTTCATTGTTGTTATATTTATTTAGATTGTATAGTTGTGTTAGACTTCCTTGATATCTTATCGTGTTATAGAATTGTGATTGAGTATTGTGTTAAATTAACTTTATTACTCTCTTCTTGGAGTTGAGATATTATTGGTGGATTATGCATTATTGTGAGATATTAGATAGTATAGTTGACCAACGTTCTACCGCCGATGCTGCGGCGCAGGCTGGATGTACCCACGTACTCGTGCCACTATACCAGGTACGGGTCGTGACATGAGCCCACTGTTCCACTTTGAAGAGTTTGAGGGGGCACTCATCATCCTCTACTGGATCTGCTGATACCATGTTGGTGGACAACGTTTATTTAAGCACGTCCCTGATGCTAATGTCAGAGTCCCAAGCAAAAGATTGTGAAGAGTGACATCATATTTCATCTTCCTTTGTCGATTATTCGGGGGTTGTAGGAGGTGTGCGTATCCTAAACCATTACCGGTCCGCTAGTAATAATCTCAGGTTTGCCCTTGGGGGCGAAGTAATAAAGTGGTAAGCTTCGTCCTCTGCCATAATTCAGACCCTGGTCACTTTTCTGGTCGTATCCCATTTTTTGGACAGTACGCTTAGTCTGTATGTTATAGAGATGAAGTTACATTATTCCACTTTCTTGTTCTGGCACTTCTGAGACGAAGTCCCTGTGACCTTCAACCTTCCTAGAAATGATGGGTTTGTCCCCTTTCTTTCTTGTCGGAATGACGAAGTAGGGGTCCTGGCTAAGAAGGATTCGATTTATTGCACGGGCTGTAGCCACTTGTGTATGAAGGTGTAAACCTAGACCATATTCTAAATAATATGCGGTGCTCTAATGCGCAATAACAGTGCAACTCAATAAGAAGCCTTTATTGAGAAAGTACGTACTTTATGTGAGGGGATTATATCATCGAAGGATGGCACGTCGGTAGCTGCCATGACGTACCCTTCGAGTTCGTCTTCTTCAGTGGTTGTCAGTGACGCTGATGGTATTATAGTTTTTCAATGGAGCTTGACTACCAGCTGCCATGGAGTTCTTATGAAAAAGGGATGCTTGTCTAGCACGTGTCTCTGTCCCTAAAGTTTGACTACTGAGTGTACAGGTGCCCTTCTTCGAAGCTTGACCACGAGGGGAGTAGTTGTTTGGGTTGGGCGTCCTTTGAAACGGACCCTTAGGGGTTCGCCTGAAGCTGTAAACATATCAGCTTCATCATCGGCATTATTATCTCCTTCTTCTAGATGGATTTGCTTGTATAAGATTGAGACAGAATAGTATGACTCGACCCCTTTGAAAGGATCTACGTCAGCAATTTTTTTTTTTACCACACCATCTTCGTTGACGTATTTTAAGCACTGGTGGAGAGTGGATGGAATGATTATATACTCATGTATCCATGGGTGCCCTAGTAAAAAATTGTAGGATACATCCACGTTGATGAAATAGCAAGTCACCTATGTTCGGAGATCACCGATTTGGCACTTCAGATGAATCTTGCCTAGCAGGTTGCTTCTCCTGGCATTGAAGCCGATAATAGTGGTATTGGTGGCTGCTAGTTGATGCATCAAAATTCTCAAGATCTGTAGCAGGCTTTATGGGATAATGCTAAGAGATAACCAGAGATCGACATGCATTCAGACCACCTTAATGGCTCCAATGTACCATATGTAATACATGGGACGATCGTGCCTGTTATTCTTTAGCAGCATGTCTTGTTGGGAGAAAGTGATGTTCAAAATTTCCTCTATCATATTATATCAGTGGGGGCATGTTGGGAGATTCTAGATTAGTAGATTAACCTGGGCGAGATAAGAGTCGATGTTTTGTAACACCTCGCTTAGGTATCATGAGTCTTTTAGGAGAGACGAAGAAGCTCGAAGAATGACAACTTAGCAGGAGCGTTGGCCAGCTGTGCCAAAATATCAAAGTTATAAGGCTTCTCCATCCCTTGAGTTGTGTCTTTCCGCAGAGGTATGTCATAGTGCATCTCCATCTGGTTTTTTTTGTCCGCTGTGGGAAGCTAGGATGAATCCAGATCAGAGGTAGGAGGTAGAACCGTTGGAGGTGTACCATCATTGGGAGTGTTTTATTCAAGTTGATAAGCTAGACCCGACCTGGTTACGCCAACGAGAGCATCGGCTATGGACGGGGAGACCGTGTGACAAGACTTGGTCTTTTCGGACTTGGAAGCAAGAGGCATTGCTTGCTGTGTTATGTCCAAAATAAGGTTTGGATGAACCCATATGACTTCGCCTCTCGAAGTATTGAGGGGAACCAACTATTTTGCTCGGGCAGGAGGGAGGTTAATGACTTCCATTGTCATCCTAGGTATGGGGAAAATACCGTCTTGGGCCTCTGTTGTCGGAAAGGTGGCGAACTAGAGGGACACCATATTTGCGGTGATCGTTTTATCTTCAAAGTCCATAGTGAGGGCTTTGGAGTCGATTAACTGTTGTATTCATCTTTTTAGTATGTAACAATCTCGCGTGGCGTGATGGATATATTGATGGTAGCGACAATACTTAGGATTATCAACCTGGCCTGCCTCATCAGGGCCTTTATGTCAGGTAGCCAGAGTTTGTTACCTTTCATCAATACTTCAAGTATTTTGATGATGTTATCTTCATCAAAGGAATAAGTTTTATGTACTCTTGGTCACTTTGGTGGCTTGGAAGCAGGTGAGGTCAGATATTTGGACACATTGACCGTCAAGGCTTGCTTCCCTTTACTGTGACTACTATTGTTAGTAGTGAAAGGATGCTTTCCCTTATCCTCAATGCTAGGGGCTTGGAATCCCAACAAGCGGGCATCTTTTGCGCTCTTTTCTGCAGTAGCGACACTTATGATAAATTTTGCCCATTCACTGAACGGACCAAATGCCATCTAGAGTTTTACTGATGGTAAGAGGTTATTTTTACATGTATCCATTAGCATAGATTCGGGGATACCTATAGTTAACTTTAATGCTGCCTGTCGAAAGCATTCAATGTATTCTCGTGCTAGTTTTTTATCCCTTTGGGTAATATCCATTAGGGAGGATATAGTCATATCCATTCCTCCTTCATAGAATCGGGCATGGAAGAAAGACTTCAGGTCTTCGAAAGACGAGATGCACTTATCCGAGAGTCTACCGAACCACTCAAAAGTGACTCTTGTTAGCGCTCCAACAAATAAGTTGGTGAGTAGGGCATCTTCTCGAGGTAAAAGGCCCGTCATGGACTGGAAGTATCTCATGTATTAATGGGGTGACGTTTTACCATCAAATGTAGTCAGAGATAGTAGTTTATACTTGGGAGGGTATACCACATTATCCCACTTGGGAGGATAAGGTTGCCGAATCCCAAGCTTCTGGAGCCTGTCTTTATTATCCTGAGCATCAAAGCTGGCACGCAAGTCCAGAAGAGTCTTCTGGATATCGTTTGGCAGAAGAGTAACAGAGAATGGAGGTACGGTCTGACTGCTTACAACCTGAGCCGGAACAGGCATACCAGATTCTTCGTTGGTTCTCTGGTCTGGGTTTGATCGTCTCGGAGCTTGTGGCTTTGTTAGGACCAAGTTTTCTCTGAGTTCCAACACTGTATAAGTCAGAGTCTACATTAAAGTTCTCAGAGCTTGCATCATGGCTTCGAGTGCCTAAAAGTATTATTGGTTTCTGGATTTTGCACCATACTCATCTCCCGCCATATATACTGACATTATATAGGAGAAGGTGGATAGGAAGGTGGTTTTCTCACTTTCTGACTCTGATGTCTGAGTCTCATTGTCCTCGGGGAGAGTGAGTAGTGTTGCATTACTTTCATTAATAGAAGGATTGCTACCCCTAGTCTCAATTACGGGCTCGTCCAAGAGTGTATGGCTACCCCCAGCAAAGTTATCATCCATGTGCAGAGATTCACTATCCTCTGGGAAGAATGGATTATCATTTGAACATCGGTGGACTGCTACCCCCAGCTCCAGTTGCAGCTTCATCCAGGTCGGTAAGGCTACCCCAGACCCTTTCTTGAGCATGTGCCTTGAAATACCACCAAGGTAGGTACTTGTTTTCTACCCTCTCAGATAGCTTCACGGTGTGCTGACCAACACCCTTAGGTTAGGTGAGGTTTTCTTTAAGAAATTCTTAATAGGAGAAGATCTCCATGTTGAGCAACATAAAGCGACGAACAATTCTTTCTTATCGTACAGTTGTTCCTTAAGATGCCGTCAGGTTAGTATTGCGGGTTATAATCGCTAGAATACCGGCTGTCTAGTTGGAGGGACTGGCACCTCGGTGCATCAGCAGTTGATGATGATGTTGGCATAAGTATGTCTTCTAGAGGACACGTCGTGTCACTACCACATCCTAAAATAGGGGTATTCTTGTCTTTTTATTTATTATAAGTATTGTGTATATTTATTTTTAAATAACTGCATGATATATGTATATATATATTATATATATAGTGTTCTTTAATGCATGAGTTAGTAGGCTAGACCTAGAAGCCCACTAGATGAACCCCTGACCGAAATATAGGATTATAGATTTTAATTAGTATTATTCAGGATTAATTATTGAGGTTATAATTTATTACTGTGATTTTATTCAAGTGTTGCACCTTACCATTGCTTCGATATTTAGAGTGTTACAATAGCTTTTGGCTTCCAATAAATCTCACATCCTTGTCCTAGACGTGCCAGTATTCCATTCTGACCCTCGTGTAACTTATAAATATGCCCTTTTGTGCTTCATTTTAGTCGCATAATATTCTTCGCAGATATTTATTTTTATTTCCAATTAAATCCAACTTTGCATCTTTGTGCGTTCCAATCGAAATTGGAGACATAATCTCGACCCATTTTTTGTAACCCAAATTATGACAATATTCTATTCTGAGCCTTCTATTTCCATGACACTTGTGTCCTAGCCTAATTTTATCCCTTAGTACTTCCAATTAATTTAAGAACACCATTTATATTAATTTTAATTAAATTGGTGTAAGGACCCAACTTAACCCAAAACTAGACCCAACACCAACCCAAACCCCCACTCACACCCTCAAGGTTCATACTAAATACCATACACCCTTTTTAATCACTAAATCACACCAAACATGGTGTTTTCCCTCATTCAATCCTAATTCCTACTTTTTGTGTAATTTCTAATTGTTGGGGACTTTTATGCAAAAGTGCAATAAGGTGTCCACCTCTAATTAGACCCACGATATGTAGAAACCCCCTCCATCTTCTTTGACCGGTCCAATCACCATACTCTCTCTCCTTTTGTTTGTACACTTTTCTTCATCTTAAATCTTGGCCCTTCATTCAAAATGATGCATCATCCTCACCACACTCTCTCTCCTATATAATCACTCATCCTCACCCCCTTTTTTCCAATCAGCCAACCCCATCCCAAGGAACACATGGCCGGCCCTAATCCCTAGGTTGTCATCACCCTCTTCTACCTCATGCAAAACTTTTCCTCCATTTTTTTTACATTACCATCACCATCCTTCTTCAAAACAAACCAAACCCTAACCCTAAACAAACCCTAAACCAACCTAACCGGTCACCCTCAGCCCCTCACCGCCGACTGCACACCATCTCCGCCGAGCCCCCGCTGTGAGCCACCGACTCTTCCCCGACTTCCCGGCCTCTTCTTCGACTTCTTCCCCGAAGCCCAAAGACGAACAATCGACTTCTCTGCCTGGGCACGACCGCCTCACCCACAGCCTTCATCCCCGACACCCCTCCGACGACTGGAACCACCGGGACCTTCCACCACTACCATCACCATCTCCATCCGCCACCACCTCGTCATCGCCATCACGACCCACACCGTCGGACGACCTCGACAACACCATCCCACGACCATGCGGCCACCTCGCTGGAGCCGAGCAGCGACTTCCCTCGCCGACCATCTTCCCCGACAGCAGCAGTCACACGACCACCGCAGTCCTCTATCCACGTTCTCCTCCTTCCCGACTCCTCCCCGACTTCTCTCTACTGATCACGCCGGATCATCCGACGACAGCCAACCCCGGCAACGCCACCAACTACCGAGCACTTCTCCCCCCACTTCCCCGCGACTACCCTACGGCCATCACAGCCCCTCCATCTTCCCCATCCCGCCTGAACTCCACCATTAGTCAACTCCCTACGCCATTCTCTGACGCCTGCGTCTCTTCGCGGCTACCGTGACATCCCTATCACTACCACCATCATCATCATCATCCTCTACACCAACGCTACTATTAACACCATCACTACCATGGTCTCCACCTCGACGCCGCCATCAACCCCGATTCCCCATACTTTAGCAGCCCGCACGAGGCTCCTCGAACGCTCGTTGGACCATCGAGAAACTCTGAGCACGTGCGCCCTCCATCAACCGTTGCCATCAATATTGTCGAGTTGGTCTACTAGATACATTATTAGGGATGACGTTTCCCACACGAACCGCTGGCAGAAAGTGCTGCCAACCGAGCCGACGGACCCTCCCATGCAGCGAACCGTAACCCTCGACCTTCTTACGGCCACTTCTTTACCGGACTGCACCAGACCACCGAGCAGACGACCACCCCGAGCAGCCTTCTTCTCTACTACCTTCAACAGCACGACCATACCCCGGTCACGTGCACATCAAGGTTCATAACTTGCCCTTTCCTTCATGTGTGTGCTGTATGACATGGAGTATTCGTGCACCTTAGTGACCAGTGTATATGTGTGTATGCATGTTTAATAGTAATTAGTATTAATGGTAATTAGGTTTAATAAGTATTTGAATAGTACTTAGGTTTATAAATTACTTCATGGAATTTGGTGTTAATATTTACTCCTTAGAAATTAAATTGTTAATTAAGGGTGTCACTTATTCTATTTTTGTGTAGACCTAGGTGTATTAGTATAAATATAGTAGTGGGTAATATTATGTAATATATTAAGGTGTTATATATTTATATATTAACATATTTTGGACTCACTGCCTTGTGTACCCTAACCTACTAGGCCATGTGTTCGTGCTACACGAGATTTGGACACTGTGTTAGTATTAGTTGTTGTCTTGTTGTACACTGTATTTGAGGACATGACACTTGTGCGTTTAGACACGCACACTTGACCCTGCTAGTTGACTAGTTATCACCCTTGCGTAGTTTCTAAGTGCAGTTTAATTGTGTTATGTGTGTACTAGTATAATAGCTGATGATAGATTATTATTATATTATTTATATATAGGACCATTAGATCATTCTGCAAGACTTCAGGACCACGCTATTAGCATTGCCTGTTCAGGACCACAGGCAAGTACATTCTCTGATAATTTTCGTTATTTGATGATTTTTACAATTCAAGTATTTAGAAATATTATATCTGATTCTTGACACTGTGCTACACGGACTAGTATATAGATTGGATATGCAGTCATGAGATGTTACATTGGTTATCGTATTGACATTGTACACGATATTAATATTAGACATCGTACATGATATATTGGACATTGATCGTGTATCGTAACATGTCATGGTTGGATCCACTGTACTAGTTAGGGCGGGAAAAATATTAGCAGATTATGTGATCATACCCCACTCTACAAGTATCATAGCTCACCCCACACATCACGTCGGGTGTAGCCTGACCATTTACACGCCTCATAGCCTGTTATATATGATTAGCCTGACCATTACTCGCATCATAGCTAACCAGATGGTTAGCCTGACCTTACATGAATCATAGCTAATCATATATAACAAGCCTGATCTTAACTCAAGCCGATCACATGATAGACTGATATTTCAAACACTCAGAATAGTTACAGTTCTCTATTTCAGTTCATATACTACATTACCCTGTATATGATATTGCAGCTCTTTCTTTTTATTCCATATATGCACTGTCTATACTATATTGCCCATTGCCTGTTCTCTTTACTATTTGCCTTTGCAACTATTTATTATTTTCTCTCAGTATATAGCATCATCTATTTATTGTTTTATAGTCCTTGTCAATTAATTAAAACTATTATCGGGTTGTACTTTGCTCCAATCCTGACTAGATATATTTTTCCAGACTACGACTTAGAGGACTGGTGTCCGACATATTATGGACCACAGGGAGAGTAGCTGCAGCCTTGGACCTTGTAGTTTAGGTGTAATTCCGGGAGGTCTAGCCGGGATCACTAGTTATTCAGTTAGTTTCTTTTAGCAGTTTATGGTATCAGATTTATTTTCGGCATATTTAGAGACTTGGATGTTATTGTTTGAGTTAGATTATTTTATTGTTTAGACTTGTGTTATATTTTAATATCTTATCGTGCTTTAGTTCTATGATTGAGTATTTTCTTATTATATTATGATATCTATGTCTCCTTATGGAGTTAGATATTCGTGTGCGATCAATTAGATAGTATTGTGACCTAGACAGCGTTCTACTGCCGATGCTGCGACGTAGGATGGACATACCCATATACTCATGCCCCTATATCGAGTGCGGGCCGTGACACGGTTTTACTGGTGGCCCATGCAGGTCGTCAGACTTCGCAAGAAGTGCGATATCGTGGTAGTGCGACGTCTTAGTTGTACTACTGTGTGCCTGCGATAGGATATAATACATAGGATACTAGGATGAGAGAGGATACTCAATTGCAAATTATTTGAAAGATTCTTGGGACGACCCTTGAGAATCTTATTATAATTTATAATTCAAATCTTTTCCCCTTGTTCCGTCCGCTCTCACTTGTTGTTATTGAATTTGATTCTTGTTGATCAGTTGTTAAATTTAATTCTTGGTGTCTTTGTTGAGTTTGATTTCTTATCGAGATAAACTTTACAGACTAAAATTTATGGTATCATCTGATGACATATGTTGATAAGGACAGCGAGAAAGGTAAAACGTCTGCTTTGGTTATGGAGCATAGAGTTTATCGCAGCCATATTAGCCGGCGTGTCAAAAACGTAGGAACCCAACTTCGGATGTATATATCTTAGTTATAAAATTTAGAATTTCTCGTAGCTATACTATTCGGCACAGCGAGGATTCTAGACGACATGATTATAGTGTTGTATGCCTAAGTTATGGAATCTATCGTTTACCACAGCTATATGCTCATTGTTATGGCGAGGATTCTGAGTGTCTGATTTTGGACAGACGTGTATAATTATCATATTGTATCTTAAATTGGTTCTTAAAGTATTATCTCAATACTTATCTACTTCTGTTATTATAGGACTTTGTTCCATCATTTTCTTTGCTAGCAGCAGAGATACCTTCAGTCCTTAGTTCGGTTCCTTATAGAGCTTCTCTCCATTAGGTTCCTTATTAGTGTGATAATTGGTGACTTATAATTAGGTCTGTGTCTTGAGTATCAGTATTGACTGTTGGGAGTGTGGCTTGTGAGTCTGTAAGTGTTTCTTGGTTGGAAATGTGAGCAGTAGGCATTAATCTAGAGTTAACCCATAATGTAGTACCTTGTAGCAATAGTTCTATGGTATGTGTCATTATAGTTAGTATTGGTACTATAGGTAGAAGGAGGAGTAAAGAGTATCAGTGATGGTTCCAGAAGTTAGTACCAGAGTCAGCATGCCAGTCCTAGATAGTCATGAATTCATGTAGTTGGGTGATCCATGTAAACAATTAAGTATCAAAGAAATTGTGTTAAAAATTAATGGAGCATGATGTTCAATTTGGTGGTTGATACTTGGGTATGCCAAGAGTAAAAAAATATATATGCATAAAGGGTATTAATGAGTGTGCCATAGTAGGAGGGTACCCATAAGTGTATAAGAGAGTGTGAGAGAATAAGAATATATTGTGATAAGTAGTGAGACTTGTGTTACAGATAAAAGTAGGACCCTGATGTGAGTAGATATGAGTGTACCAGTATATGACTAGTGATAGGTATATTACCTTATATTGAGGCAAGTGGTATGTTGGAAGCAATAGATGGAAGAGTGTCTAGAAATTATATGCAGGATGCACAGTGGGTGATGAGTGTCAGTGTGGTAGTTCATGAAAGTGGAAGCATGAGTATTAGAAAATTCTAATAGTGTGTCATGGGTTGAGAAATATCAAGATTGGTCATGGAAGGTATGAAGTGTATCACTGATTAGTGTATCAGCCTGTAAAAGGTTAAAGGGAGATACTTAAACATCAATCGAGATATGGAACCATATGCCTGCCTTTGAGAGTGAAGTAAAACATGTGTATTATAGAAAGGGCAAGTGATCATGAGTTCTAGTGAGTGTGATGAGGTGATCTAATAAGGAAGCTAGTGTTACTATACCAAGAGTGCTAGTATTTCTACGCCAAGGATTAGTTGAGCAATGTGCTAGTAACAGTAAGTACCTTGTGTGATAATATTAGATTGGTTTATCAGTTAATATGAATAGAAAATTACTGGGAGTAATAGTGCAAGTAATTCGGACAGTACAAATTTCAGTACACACTTGAGGGTTGTAGACAATTAGTGTATTTGTGTGTACCTTGAGTGTTAGAGACTGTGAGTATATATATGTATACTTAGATAGATGGGGGTAAGAAATGTATATTAGTATATAAGTAGATGATGTGCATGTGTAAGAATTTATTGGCTTGAGCATGGTTGAGATGGCACTGCAAACTGACTTGGGTGTCCATCTAGAGTTGTATTAGAGAAAGAAGTACTTAGTATGGTGTGCTGCACTTGGTGTGCACTTGAGTGATAAGAACAACTAGTATAAGCAATTGCAGTAGGTAAGAGAGCTAGTAGTAAGTATGCTTGCAGTAGAAACAGTGGTACCAAAGGGATAGGGGTTTCAATCTTTGGATGCATCATTTGACTTATGGTTGTGATAGAGGTTCTTGGTATCAGATTTTGGTATTAATAGCTAGGTGTGTGCAATGTGGATATATCCATGGATATCTTGTGGACTGGTGATTAGTTGATATGGGTATCAGTGTATGGATAGGAATTAGTGAGTGAATGTGCCAGAGTTAAGTGTATGTTAGAGGATAAAGATGTCCATGTCATGGGTTAGCAGGTTTTGTTCTTTTCTTTTCTTTTGTTCCTTTTTCGTCTATTTGATTGATTGATTGATTGATTTCTTAGTACCATAGCTTGTATCAGTGATTTTCTTGCTAGAATGTAATTAGTAGTACACCCTGACAGAGACTGCAATACCATGACAAAAAAGACCATAACCATGCATGTTTTCTTTAGATTGCATGTTGTATGACCGTAGGTAGGATTTTCTTAGACCTTGGTTGTTGGGGGTTTGACCGTAGTAAAGATTAATGAAGAGGTTATGACTGGACAGAGAGAGACAATGTGTCTTAAATTTTGAGGATATAAATTTTTTAAGGGGGGTAGACTTGTCACTACCACATCCTAAAATAGGGGTATTCTTGTCTTTTTATTTATTATAAGTATTGTGTATATTTATTTTTAAATAACTGCATGATATGTTTATATATATAATATATATAGTATTTTTTAATACATGAGTTAGTAGACTAGACCTAGAAGCCCACTAGATAAACCCCTGACCAAAATATAGGATTATGGATTTTAATTAGTATTATTCAGGATTAATTATAGAGGTTATAATTTATTACCGTGATTTTATTCAAGTGTTGCACCTTACCGTTATTTCGATATTTGGAGCACTACACTACTTTTGTCTTCCAATAAATTTCATACCCTTATCTTAGACGTGTCAGTCTTCCATTCTGACCCTTGTGTAACTTATAAATATGCCCTTTTGTGCTTCATTTTAGTCGCACAATATTCGTCGCAGACGTTTATTTTTATTTCCAATTAAATCTAACTTTGCATCTTTGTGCGTTCCAATCGAAATTAGAGACACAATTTTGACCCATTTTGTGCAATCCAAATTATGACAATATTCTATTCTAAGCCTTCTATGTCCATGATACGTGTCCCAACTAATTTTATCCCTTAGTACTTCCAATTAATCTAAGAACACCCTTTACATTAATTTTAATTAAATTTGTGTAAAGAACCAACTTAACACAAAACTAGACCCAATACCAACCCAAACCCCTACTCACACCCTCAAGGTTCATATTAAATATCACACACCCTTTTTAACCACTACTTCACACCAAACATGGTGTTTTCCCTCATTCAATCTCAATTCCCACTTTTTGTGCAATTGTCCAATTGTTGGGGACTTTTATGCAAAAGTGTAATGAGGTGTCCACCTCCCATTGGACCCAAGACATGTAGAAACCCCCTACCTCTTCTTTGACCGGTCTAATCACCACACTCCCTCTCCTTTTGTTTGTACACTTTTCTTCATGTTAAATCTTGTCCCTTCATTCAAAATGAAGCATCATTCTCACCACACACACTCTCTTATATAATCACTCATCCTCACCCCCTTTTCCCAATGAGCCAACCCCATCCCAAGGAACACATGGCCGACCATAATCCCTAGGTTGTCATCACCCTCTTCTCCCTCATGCAAAACTCTTCCTCCATTATTTTTTTACATCACCATCACCATCCCTCTTCAAAATAAACCAAAGCAATCCCTAACCCTAAACAAACCATAAACCAACCCAACCGGTTACCCTCAGCCCCTCACTGCCGACTGTACACCATCTCCGTTGAGCCTCCGCTGTCAGCCACCGACTCTTCCCCTACTTTCCGGTTGTTTGATAATAAACGGAAGAAATAAAACTAGGTTTATACAAAACCCTTTCTTAGGTTTACAAACAAGAAGTACTATTAATCCTATACGAGGATATTAAGTACAAATTTGAATCTGGGTAAATATTGCTATAGGAGTCTGATCTGCAGTCGATCACTTTGTCCCTTGGACCACACGATGATGAATGAGTGTCGTAGAAGAAGGAGATGCTTCAAAGTTTGCAAGAGGGAGTGGATGCTTGATGCCAAAATCGTCGATCACTACTCTCTGTCTGAGCTCTTCTCTCTCTGTTCTTTGATTTCTTTTAACTTTTTTTGACCCTTGTTCGACATTTCCTTTTTCGACCTTTCGACCTTTCGACCCTGGACCTCTGTCAATAGAGGTCTCTATTTATAGGGTTTTAGTGACAGTAACCGTCCAATCGACGTAGAAGCCGGATAGTGGAGAGTATGACACTTTTTACGCGGTGGTTATAATAACTGCCACCCACGTATAGATGATCTTCTGAATAAGCGTGTGACGCGTGTCCCATTAAGGGATAATGCGTATAACTGTTGCGAAGATCACGGCATGCGAGCCACGTAGGTAACTGCCCTTTGCGTAAATAAGGTTGGCGTAGAAGCCAATAACTGTCACCATGGCGTAGAAGCCAAATAGTTGTCAGGTTGGCGTAGAAGCCAAATAGGCATAGAAGCCTAGTAGGCGTAGAAGCCTGATGTTGTGTGGATAGGTAGCTAGCATAAAAGATAGCTGATCCTCCTTCCTTGACTGAGGCCTTGAGCGTATTCTGGACCAAATAGCCTTCTCACGCACAAATGCAAATATAGCCTGAGTTGGCGTATTTCAAGGAGATAGCGTACAGCGTGCTCCTTATAGCTGAAAATAGCCCAGTGGCGTATTCCAAGGAGATAGCACACAGCGTGCTCCTATAGCTGAAAATAGCCTGATGGCGTAATGTGCAGGGGTGATGATGTAGACGTATTAGCCATAATTATGTCTTGCCCAGTCTTTGGAGATACAATCAAATCTCATGAATTAAATGTAGAGATCTGCCACTATTCTGAGCATTAAATGCAGAGACGTGTCTCGAGCTCTGTACGAAGATCTGCCACCATTGTGAGCATTAACTACAGAGACTTGCCTCGAGCTCTGTACGAAGAGCAGCTTTTGTTGTGGCAGTTCATTTTTTCTTCTGCTGAGCGTAAAATCTCACATCTGCCTGTATAAAACTAGGTAGCGTATTCCCTTGTATGCATAAAAGCACTTTGTATCAGGGAAATGTCACTAAACGACGGTTTGGGTCTCTGTGCCGCACCATCATTACAGCCGTCGTCTGGATAGTCGTGCAGTACTCTTTGTCAGGAGTCAGGTTCACTGCATGATCTGGCAGGTTCATTCGAGGAATACGAAGCGTTCCTCGTACACTTCCATGCTGTATTAAAAGCGGATGAGTTTTACGCCATAAAGGCGGTATAATACCCTTTTTACGCTGAAGCGGCCTGGAAATACTGCATTACGCGGATTGTCCTGGAGCTTATATTTTATGCTATACTAGCGACAAAGCTCTATTGTACGCCGATGGCTCTGAAGTCATATTTTACGCCACTCAGCACTGAAATACTGCGTATATCTCTACAGCGTATTTTTCATGCTTCCACAAGACCCTCTTCAAAGTTTTCAAATTTCTCGTAATTTGAAACACTTTGAATGAAGCATGAAACGGTCAAGTCTAACTCGTTCCTCGAGGCTGATTTCTTGGCAGATTTTTAGAGATTTGTTGGGATTCGGTGTATTCTCATTTGCCTATATAAAGGATGAGGAGTTAACCTGTTCTTCCCATATTTCCTTCACCACACAGAGATGATTGTCGGAGTTCATCGGGTCAACTTGAGGAAGAAGAAGATCATGTTCTTCCAGCATGTAAGGAGCCGAAAAAGGAGGCATCTTCGAGCAAATATCCTCTGAAATGATGGATCATGGAAGGATATCATAGCTTCCTTTGCTCGGGATAATCAGCAACTTCATATGGCGATTCGTCCAGGAGAGAGGAAGGGTCATATTCGACCATATAGCTTGCAAGCTGTATTTTCTCCCATTATTCATGGACGAGAGCAGACAAACTAGCCTTGTCTTCCAGTACTGAGTTGGGTCTAACACCTCAACTCAATCTGTCATGGCGTATGGAGGATGGGCTCTTGAATAATTTATACAGGCCCAGTTGTATCCTCCCGCCATTAATCATTTTCTTGTTCATCGACTGTGGAAGTCGATGAACTGCTGTAGAAGACGGATAAAGATCTCTTCCAATGCTAGAACCTGACAGAACAGATTCTGGGCATGATCTTTAAACGAGGATGAGAAATCCTTTGTAGATGAGATTTTCCTCATATGTAATCATGTAATCATGAAGATGAAAAACCCGATGTAGACTGGATTTCCCTCATATGTAATCATGATTTAATAAAATTATCTTCTTTTGCGTATATGATGATTTGCCATATTTTTTGCTGTGATAAAGTCTGAATATGTGTAGCTTCAACACGTCTGAATAACTTTACGCCGACTCTGATAAAAAGAGTATTTGGTCCCGTCCTGTCTTTTATGCATAACTGAAGATGCACAGAAAGCTTATTTAGCATTTAAGTCAAATATTCGAACTGTCCTGCTATTTGGAATGGGGAACTGCGTATAATTCTGAACTGTCACTCTTCTGAGAGGGAGAATTATTGTTCAGACCGTCGTCTTCAATAATGATTTCCCGAAAATCCCTTGAAATAGGGCGAGAAATGGCTATCAAAACTGAGTCACCATCTTGAACTGTAGAGAAAATATTCAGGCTGGATTCTGGATGAAACTCCAGTCGACCCAAGAAGAGGAGTCATTTTCCATGCTGAACTCTATATACTTTGGGTACTTGGGATATTTTGAGGCCAAGAAGGAGTATCTTCTGCGTGAACCCTTGCAATTGACCATCTTGAGATTTGTTCAGATATACGCATACTCTGGCCTGCTTATTTTCAGATATGCGGAAAGTCATAGATCCGTAATGTAGATGAGCATAAAATCGTAAGTTTATAGCCTCTCGAGCGTAAAAGCTGCCGAACATAAAAGCATTCGGGCGTAAAGCTGTAGATTTATAGCTTCTGAAAAGAAAACTTCCGAGCGTGAAGTCGTAGATTTGTCGCCTCTGAGCGTAAAAAGCTTCTGAGCGTGAAATCATAGATTTGTAGCCTCTGAGCGTGAAGTCGTAGGTTTGTAGCCTCTCGAGTGTAAAAGCTACCGAGCGTAAAAGCATCCGGACATAAAACCATAGACTTATAGCCTCTGAGCGTAAAATCGTAGATTTGTAGCTTTTTGAGCGTAAAAAAGCTCCTTGGGGTAAAATCACGAATCTGCTCTGCAAAATTGCTTTTTTGAATTTGCTGACTGTCCGCCTTCCCTAAGTAATAGGCTGACATAGTCTCCAATCATAACCGAAATATTAAATATCAGATTTGGCTAGGGATTCGAGGAATCTATCTGAACTCCATATATATCCCAAAGCTTTCAGAGAGAAGACTCTTCACCTGTCTTTTGCAAAAGAAAACCTTCGTCTCTTTGAGTATTCTCCTTCATTTCTTCTCTGAGCATTTTGAGTTTTTAGCAATGGCACCAAAACCAATCTCCTCCTCTAAGGGAAAGAAGACTGCCTCCTCTTCTCGCTCCTCTGCCCAAGCAAGAACTACTCCCGTCGGGCAGGGCGAGCCCCGCTCTGAACGAAGTATCCCACCGACGAGCTGTGCACCGGGCGTTATAGGTAAAGCTTTTGGGATGACAAGAACAAAGAAAACCCTTCGCACACGTTGTACGTGAATGCGCTAGGTCATCTTCTGTGCTGATAGCCTCTTCGAGGAAGATGATGCACAGAGATATTTTATCTTTTACGCCCACATTTCTAATGTGTCAGTGTAAAAACTCCATATTTTCGCAGTTCTGGCGTAAAAGCTTTGACTGTCGAAATTTGGCGTATACTACAAACTTTGAGTGTTACGCTCTGGATGAGAATTCTGGTATAATAACTCAAACTTTGGCAGTCTGGCGTAAAACACAGACTGTCAGATTTTTGTGTATACAGCCAATCTTGAATTTTACGCCTTGTAATGAGATTCCAGCGTAAAAAGTCAAGTTTTTATAGTCTTGGCATAAAAGTACAGACTGTTGCTTTTTGGCATAGGCTACAAGATTGTGAGGTCTAGTATAGAAACTGACGTATTTTTCTTGCACTTTGTAGTTAACTTGCATGTATCTCTGTTGGCTGAGGTGATGGGTTCTGCTGCTGGGATGCTGCATTCCAATTACCTGGAGGATTTGTCCCATGTGACATTTCCTATTTCTGGACCCCAATATCCTGAAGGAAGGGGAATCCTGATATCGTCTCAAGGAGAGCGAATGTTGTTGAGCATGATTAACGGAGAGCCCCTGGCGTATATAGATGGGGCACAATATATAAAATTGGCTTTTCTCTTCGGAGATATGATTGACAAACAATCCCAGACAAAGCCCAAGAAAGAAAACTGGGTTTTTCCTGCCGGGGGCTTGGTCCTATATCTGCCCAAGATGCTGGCATTCTTCCATGCCACGCATCCTAGGAGGATGTCGTGGACTCTGACCCCTAATCTTCACGGCCAGCCGAGAAAGATATTTTATCAGAAAGGGTTCGACCAAGGGTTATTTGTAAGCCGTCCTTCTGGCCCGGTTATGCTGTTTAGGGGATTGTATCCGGACAGTGTCCCGAGTGAAGACACTTCACTACTCCAACCAGTCCAATTACCGACTTTCTGTAATGACTTTATGGGGCATGGAGGAGTATACCCCAAGGTTAATCCTCGGACCAATGGGTGGGTTACCCCTACAAATCTTCGATGGACTCGTTTAGCTGACTGGGCCCTGAAGCATTTTCAGCCTGAGCTGGAGAGTATTGGTCTGTACGCGGCTGTGAGTGCTACCAGTGTTGGGTTATCTCTCAACCACAACCTGTTTCTGGCTTTGATGTAGCGATATATCTCGCTCACCGGGACTTTCTCCACTCTACTGGGGGAGTTGGGATTGGCCTTTCACGAAATGGCTTTAAGACTACCAATAGGGGATACTCCTTATGAAGAGTATGTTCCCATAAACCAGGAGCTGGAGGATATAGACCCTTGGGTAGTGGCAGTGTACCAGGAGCTGATGTATCACTATTTAGCGTGCACCGCCTTCTATAATGAGCCCTTTGATTTGGCTCATACCAACAAATGGGCGTCCTACCTCTTCTTCCATCAGGCCAGGACTGCTAAACCAGACAAAGTCGTGGATAGCAGGGGTAGGCCTTTGAGCTTTCTGAGTGTGCTTAGTGCTCAGGTAGTCGATGACCTTATTGAAGACGCTGGGGCTTCAGATCAAATTCTCGATGAAGGGATAGGAAAATATCCTACGGGCACTAAAGCCTACAGTTATTTGAGGCATTGCCGTAGGCCTCTGTCCAAGGAAGCTCAACTGGCTGGCTTCCTATCTATATGGCTGCGCCGACTGGTAGTACCCAGCATTGCATCTTCGTATCGCATTCACCGCAATACCTTATGGCCTGCAGTGCATCTGGTATTTGGGGCAAGACTGGGCTTGCTCCCTGCCATGGTATGCAGCATACAAGCTGGCCTGAAGGGCCATTACTGATGGGCTGCTTGCCGATGAAACTCGGCGTGACAGCTTTCCCAGGGTAGAATTATCGTTCCTGTATTTGATGGGATGGTTAATTCTCCATAACCCCATGGTGATGTCTCCCGGCCCTGGCAGTAGTTCGGGGAGTAATTTCTTGTTGAATTACAAGAATTCTACCTGGAACGTGACCACAGTTTTAGACTATCGACGGGCACTAAATTTGCTCACAGCTGGAAGCTCTTCTACACCGCCCCCTCTGTACATCTCAATCAACATGGGAGTAGGCTTCAGGACTCCGGTGAAGGGAAGACCATTCTTTCTCCTGAAGCTTTTAATTGGTTGGTCTGAATTAGACCTTCCCATTTATTGTATAGAAGTAAAGACCAATGCTTCTTGGAGCCCTACTTGCCCAGTCGGTTTGCCAGGCGGTTTGGGTATGACCAATTGCACGTTGGCAATACCGTCACCAGCTTCAAGTCTAGGGGTGGACTCATTGATGGAGCGAGAGGATGGCGGTACTTCATAATGGGTTGTACTGGAGCAGCTTTTACTGTGCCCGCGACTTCACTCTCCATGGAGTTGCGCATCCTCCATTCGTATACCCAGTTTTATGTGGCAACCAATACCTTCCATCGCAATTTTGATATGCGTAGATATTTTAGGATGCCCTCTTCTAAGTCAGCGGAAAGAGACGAAGTCCCATCAGTTTCTTCTGGCGAGGGTGAAGATTTTGTCAATCCATATGAGCCTTTGTTGGCAGTGCCAAGAGGCGAAATACCTCCACCTGCAGGGCCTCTGGTTATCTCTGGTAAGCGAAGGGCTCCTGTTCTAAAGGCGACTTCCCCTCACAAAAAAAAAGACTGTTAGTGGTCCTAACAGGACATCCAGTCATGAGGCTCCTAAAAGTGAGCCTGTTGTTTCCCCTGTTGGGGACGATCCTTTGATTAGAGGTTCCTCGCCTTTTAGAGAGGGAACCTCCACAGTTCCGGCTGGCAGTGCCAGAGAATCTTTGTTCGAGGCTGTTGTCGCTGCTACCGCTTCAGGTAGAGGTACGAGATCGCCTTCGAGGCCGAGCCAAGTAAAGATATCTTTATCCAGACCAGCAACGGAAGAAACCCCTGTCACGTCTGTAAGTATACCCAGCGAGATTCTACCTAATGAACCTCGATTGGATCTGGGTGAAGACTTGGATGACTACCCTCAGTCATCATTTGGTGCACCCTCCTCTCCAGGTATGACAGCTCACAAAGCATCATTAAGAAATGATTTAGCTGTACTGGCTGCAAACGCAACATATATACCATCGGCCATGGGTAAATATTGTCTTTATGCCTCTTTTTTGAAAAATTAACATCATGTTGATATTAACTTTTTTTGTCTTCTTTTCAGGGGAAGATATCTACGGGGAGAACAGCGTCGACGCAACTTTCAGCTTTGTTTCCGCTCCTGTCTATGATACGGAGGTGCCTGACTTTGAAGAGGAAATATTTTCGGGTGCCGGCTCGTCCGAAATGGTTCCGATATCACAAGAGGAGGATAAACCTGTCATTACGACAATGCTTCCTTTGAGTACGCCGGCCACTTCGTCCGTTGTTGGCGCTTCTTCTTTTGTCGTACCATCTGTTGAGGCAACGACTGTGGCAACATCGTCTGCAGTCATTCCTGGAGGGGGATTCGTCGATATTGTAGCCACTCCCAGCGTCGATTCGGATCTAGCCATGCTGACTGAGCAGTATACTAGTATTTTCTACACCACTTTAAAAATGCTGATATCAATGGTGCTGGAGAAGAATCTAGGCTTCGAGGCTCTGAGAAGGTCCTCCCAGTTTGCGATAGTGCCGATCAGAGATTTCAACAACGTTGGGAGAGCTGATACACTAGAGCAGATAGCTAATGGTTTGGAATAACCCATTAACGATTATTTGCAGCTATCTCGAGGCAGCATTGACGGTCTCGTTCAATCTAGGTATGACTCCTTGCCTGTAGAGCTTGCTGGGCAAATAGAATCTCTGAACAAATCCATCCAGGAACAGCAGCAGGAGATGGATCATGAGCATGCCAAATTGGAGCATGTCAATCCCCAGCTGACTCAGTGCGAAGCCGAATATGAGGTAGAGGCAGCGAGGGTCCACAAATTGAAAGATGAGCTCGCTCAAGCAGAGGAGAAGGCTCTTTCTTTGTCGATAACCCGAGATGTACTGAAGGATTGAATGGAGACTGCTCAGCAGAACCTGACATATGTGGGTGTCATCCATGCAGGTTTTGTACATGCTCGGTCCGAGATATCTGCTTTGAACAATGATGTGGTAAGGTTGGAGCGGGCTCACGCCGACGTCTTGAGCACCAGGGATGAGAGGATGGTTACTCTAGCGCGACAGATTCGCGACTTAACTGCTCCTCCTAAATGATGTACCTTTTTCTTTCATATGTAATTTTGCTCTTTTTGGGAATAATAAAGAGACTTTATCTGACTTTGTGGACCCATCATTTTGGAATATAAATGACAGGCTAGGGTGAAAGTAATATCAGAGGTATCATTAACATAACATTCTTTCGTTAAGGTTTTGCTGAATGTAAATCTATTCAGAGTTAACATGAACCTGAAAGAATATAATCTAATTAAATTTGTATACTAAACACTATCAGAGGTATCATTAACATGATAGGCTTACAAATTAGTTAAGGATATCTATTCGGAGGTCACATGAACCTGATAGAATATGATCCAGCTAACCTTTGTGCATGTTATTGTCAGAATAAGATCTTCGTCATACTCCGTTAAATGAAGGAGATCAAGTATAGCACTTATTCGGGATTCTTGCAGTTGATAGTAGCCATTGCCAAATTTCTATTAGGCTTGGCTAATCTGTAAGCGTTATTTGCAATCATATAAGGACCCTCCCATTTCTTTATGATTGTCTATACGAATTTCGGATATTGTACTAGAGGTAGTATGGACATAGTACGATACCGTATTTGTTGAGGACATCCCACTGGGGGATTTTTAGTGGACCCATTACTTTTTGCGCACAAGAGTGCAAGTAATAGGTTTGAGATAAATCCTGACAGAGGTAATATAGACGTGATAAAATACGACTCTGTAGGGATGAATAGAGACAGACTCTTTCTTCGCTAGGAAAATGAGGATAGTTCAGAGGTAATATGAATATTTTATTTTTCGTTATGGACATTCCACAGGGGAATTTTTGTGGACTTATTACTTTTTGCTTACGAGAGTGCAAGTAATAAGTTTTAGGACAAGCCTTGCCAGAGGTAATATAGACGTGGAAGTTTTTGTGGACCTAACACCACTGGCATACTTAGAGTTAAGTACGGGTGTTAAGTTGAGATGACAACCGATATCAGAGGTAATATGGACGTGATAATCGATAGCCGAAAACTAGAAAAGTTTGTTCAGAGGTAATATGAACATGATAAACTTTTGGATTGTGACTCCATTGGGGATAGAGGTACATATCTGCTCAGAGGTAATATGGACATGGCAGTTTTTGTGGACTCAACACCACTGGCGTACTTAGAGTTAAGTACGGGTGTTAAGCTGAGATGATAATCGATATCAGAGGTAATATAGACATGATAATCGATAGCCAGACTAGGATGGTTTGTTCAGAGGTAATATGAATATGACAAACTCAGCTAGGGAAATTTTAGGGATTCATCATCCGGTATTTTCTTGAGGGAGCAAATTGTTACGTTAAAATGAAATCAATTTGCAGTGATTGTCCCCTCGTTTATAGATGCAAAGTGATGACCTTGGCATCGATCAACTCCTGAATTCTCCTTTTTAGTACATAGCAGGCTCTTGTAGGGTGATGAATATACCGATGGAAGAGACAATAAGTAGGGTCATCAACTTTGCCAGCCCTCTCTGGATATCTGATATTGGGTAGCCGAAGTTTGTGTTCCTTCATCAACATATTAAAGATTTTAATAATGTCATCTTCATTGAAGGAGAAAGTCCCTTTTGGCCTTCGGGCTCCCGATGCTTGAGTTTTATGGTCTTCCGGGAAGATCGTCATCGTTGCCTCATCTTTGGATTCAGAGGGAATTCTACCCCCTGCTTTGGATGCTGCCCTATTTTGTCGAGGTAGACTACCCCCAGACATGTCGTGGCATTTGACCCTTGAAGTTGATTTAGAAGGATCTGCCTTTGGTTGTGCAGGATTAGACTCTGAAGGTTTGGAATTTGCAAGAGATGCAGTATACCCTAACCCAAAACGAGTTTGTTGACAGTAAGGATTACCATGCAACGGTGTTCGTCTGCCTTTTCCATAGTTGAGGCCTTGTTTCAGCTTCAAATCATAACCCATATTTTGTATAATCTTTAAAGCTTGTGGGCTATACTTGTGGATTTGCATTTTTCTACCCTCAGACTCACGAAATTCTTCTTGTACAATCGGACTGTTCTGCATGCGACAGAAGACTATTGGATGCTGGTCGTCGCGAGTTGGAGGAACAATAAAGACATAATCTTCATGTGGCCTATATGTCATGATGACATTAGATGTTGATGCATCTTCCTACATGATCTCCCCATGTTTGACAGTTAGGGGAACTGAAGCCTGTTTATGACTCCTGTCTTTGCGTTTTTGGATCAGAAGTACATGCAAGTCAGGAGGATTAACAGAAGAAGAAGAAGAAGAAGGTCTATTCCTCCTGTGTACATCATTTGGAATACGGATATTGGGTACCCTAACCCTTTCTCTACTACCTATATACAGCAGTTCAGCCATATGAGTAGCACATGATCCCCGAGGAGTGTGTCTCTCCGCAAACTGGATCTTCTTTACGCCAAGGGGCTAGGCCTGGCATAATTTGGAACTCTGCTCAGGTTGGCGTAAAACTGAGGAAGTCCTCAATTGGCTGTCAGCGTTCCGCGTAATATGAAGAGCGGGCAGACTCCTCTCTTGATGGCGTACAATCCGAGAAGTTGGGGAATCTGCCACTTGTTTTCTCTTGCAGAGATTCCTGGGACTCTCTGCCTCCTTTTGAGTGAGAGAGATATTTTTATGCGCGGAGCATATTTTAATTTTCTGACTTGGCGCCGAGGCCTCGTTAGAAACTACGTATGTCCCATCAGCGATAGGAGACGAGTTTTTACGTGCAATGCGTGATGTGGACTTCTGGATTGGCACTAAGGCATTGCCAGAAGTTTTGTCTGCACCGCCAGCGACGGAAGACTGAGTTTTACGCGCAAGGCGCGAAGTTGACTTCTGGATTGGCGCTAAGGCATTGCCAGAAGTTTTGTCTTCCCTGTCAGCGACAGGAGACTGAGTTTTATGTGCAAGACACGGAGGGAGCGATGCTACAACCTCGTTAGTCGAAGAGATCAGAGAGTCGACAGGAACGGCAGGGGATGTCTGGGGCATCCAGACCATACACAATTTCCTATTGTCTTGGACAGAGACAGAGTGAGAGCTATCCCATGCTCTTGGCATATCTTCGTAGGCAGATTGGTCGAACTGGACGACCGAGGTCTTCTTCATTAATCCTACTGATACTGTATCGTGTTGAGCAATTACTTTCTCGTCAGATGAGAAAGATTTCCCCAACAGAGTCTCCATCTTGTATTTGATAATAAATGTAAGAAAAAAAACTAGGTTCATACAAAACCCTTTCTTAGGTTTACAAACAAGAAGTACTATTAATCCTATACGAGGATGTTAAGTACAAATTTGAATCTGGGTAAATATTGCTATAGGAGTCTGATCTGCAGTCGATCACTTTGTCCCTTGGACCACACGATGATGAAGGAGTGCCGTAAAAGAAGGAGATGCTTCAAAGATTACAAGAGGGAGTGGATGCTTGATGCCAAAATCGTCGATCACTACTCTCTGTCTGAGCTCCTCTCTCTGTTCTTCGATTTCTTTTGACTTTTTCTGACCCTTGTTCGACCTTTCCTTTTTTGACCTTTCGACCTTTCGACCCTGGACCTCTGTCAATAGAGGTCTCTATTTATAGGGTTTTAGTGACAGTAACCGTCCAGTCGGCGTAGAAGCCGGATAGTGGAGAGTATGGCACTTTTTACGCGGCGGTTATAATAACTGCCACCCACGTATAGATGATCTTCTGAATAAGCGTGTGACGCGTGTCCCATTAAAAGATAATACGTATAACTGCTGCGAAGATCACGACATGCGAGCCACGTAGGTAACTGCCCCTTGCGTAAATAAGGTTGGCGTGGAAGCCAATAATTGTCACCATGGCGTAGAAGCCAAATAGTTGTCAGGTTGGCATAGAAGCCAAATAGGCGTAGAAGCCTAGTAGGCGTAGAAGCCTGATGTTGCGTGGATAGGTAGCTAGCGTAAAAGATAGCTGATCCTCCTTCCTTGACTGAGGCCTTGAGCATATTCTGGACCAAATAGCCTTCTCATGCACAAATACAAATATAGCCTGAGTTGGCATATTTCAAGAAGATAGCGTACAACGTGCTCCTTATAGCTGAAAATAGCCCGATGGTATATTCCAAGGAGATAGCGCACAGCGTGCTCCTATAGCTAAAAATAGCCTGATGGCGTAATGTGCTGGGGTGATGATGTAGACGTATTAGCCGTAATTATGGCTTGCCCAGTCTTTGGAGATATAATCAAATCACGTACATTAAATGTAGAGATCTGCCATCATTCTGAGCATTAAATACAGCGACATATCTCGAGCTCTGTACGAAGATCTGCCACCAATCTGAGCATTAACTGCACAGACGTGCCTCGAGCTCTGTATGAAGAGCAGCTTTTGATGTGGCAGTTCGTTTTGTCTTCTGCTGAGCGTAAAAGCTCACATCTGCCTGTGTAAAACTAGACAGCGTATTCCCTTGTATGCATAAAAGCACTTTGTATCAGGGAAACGTCACTAAACGATGGTTTGGGTCTCTGTGCCGCACCATCATTACAGCCGTCGTCTGGATAGTCGTACAGTACTCTTTGTCAGGAGTCAGGTTCACTGCATGATCTGACAGGTTCATTCGAGGAATACGAAGCGTTCCTTGTACACTTCCATGCTGCATTAAAAGCGGATGAGTTTTACGCCATAAAGGCGGTATAATACCCTTTTTACGCTGAAGCGGCCTGGAAATACTACATTATGCAGATTGTCCTGGAGCTTATATTTTACGCTGTACTAGAGACAAAGCTCTGTTGTACGTCGATGGCTCTGAAGTCATATTTTATGCCACTCAGTACTGAAATATTGCGTATAACTCTACAGCGTATTTTTTATGCTTCTACACCGGCCTTTTCCCCGACTTCTCCACCGAAGACCGACGACAAGCAATCGACTTCTCCGCCTGGGCACGACCGCCTCACCCACATCCTTCATCCCCGACACCCTCCACCGACTGCAACCATCGGGATATTCCACTACCACCATCATCATCTCCATCCGCCACCACCTCTTCGTCGCCATCACGACCCACACCGCCGGACGACCTCGACAATACCTTCCTACGACCATGCGGCCACCTCGCCGGAGCCGAGCAACGACTTCCCTCGCCAACCATCTTCCCCGACAGCAGCAGTCATACGACCATCGCAGTCTTCCATCTACGTTCGCCTTCTTCCCGACTTCCCTCTACTGATCGTGCCGGATCACCCGACGACAGTCGACCCCGGCAGCACCACCAACAACCGAGCACTTCTCCCCCCACTTCCCCTCGACGACCCCACGGCCATCACAGCCCCTACATCTTCCCCATCCGGCCTGAACTCCACCAGCAGTCGACTCCCTACGCCATTCCCCGACCGCCTGTATCTTCCCGCGGCCACCGCGACATCCCTATCATCATCATCATCATCATCATCATCATCATCCTCCTCCTCCTCCTCTATACCACCACCACCATTAACACCATCACCACCATCATCTCCACCTCGATGCCGCCATCAACCCCACTCCCCATGCTTGAGCAGCCCGTACGAGGCTCCTCGAGCGCTCGTTGGACCATCGAGCAACTCTGAGAACGTGTGCCCTCCATCAACCGTTGCCAATAATGTTGTCGAGTTGGTCCACGAGATACATCGTTAGGGATGATGTTTCCCACACGAACCGCTGGCAGGAACTGCTGCCAACCGAGCCGACAGACCTTCCCATGCCGCGAACCGTAACCCTCGACCTTCTCACAGCCATTCCTTCACCGGACTGCACCCGACCACCCAGCAGATAACCACCACGAGCAGCCTTCATCTCTACCGCCTTCAACAGCACGACCATACCCCGGTCACGTGCACATCAAGGTTCGTAACTTGCCCTTTCCTTCATGTGTGCACTGTATGACACAGAGTATTCGTGCACCTTAGTGACCAGTGTATATGTGTGTGTGTGCATATTTAATAGTAATTAGTATTAATGGTAATTAGGTTTAATAAGTATTTGAATAGTAATTAGGTTTATAAATTACTTCATGGAATTTGGTGTTAGTATTTACTCCTTAGAAATTAAATTATTAATTGAGGGTGTCACTTATTCTATTTTTGTGTAGACCTAGGTGTATTAGTATAAATATAGTAGTGGATAATATTATATAATATATTAAGGTGCTATATATTTATATATTAACATATTTTGGAGTCACTGCCTTGTGTACCCTAACCTACTAGGCCATATGTTCGTGCTATACGAGATTTAGAGATTTGGACACTGTGTTAGTGTTAGTTATTGTCTTGTTGTACACTGTATTCGAGGATGTGACACTTGTACATTTAGACACGCACACTTGACCCTGCTAGTTGACAAGTTATCACCCTTGCATAGTTTTCAAGTGTAGTGTAATTGTGTTATGTGTGTACTAGTGTAATGGCTGATGATAGATTATTATTATATTATTTATATATAGGACCATTGGATTATTCTATGAGACTTAGGAAGCAGGCTATTGGTATTGCCCGCTCAGGACCACAGGCGAGCACATTCTCTATAATTTCCGTTATTTAATAATTTCTATAATTCAAGTATTTAGAAATATTATATCTGATTCTTGACACTGCGCTACACAGACTAGTATATAGATTGGATCTGTAGTCATGAGATGTTACCTTGGTTATCGTATTGACATTGTACACGACATTGATATTAGACATCGTACATAATATATTGGATATTGATCGTGACGTGTAATGGTTGGATCCACTGTACTAGTTGGGGGCGGGGGAAATATTAGCAGATTATGTGATCATACCCCACTCTACAAGCATCATAGCTCACCCCGCACATCACATCGGGTACAGCCTGACCATTTATATGTCTCATAGCATGTTATATATGATTAGCCTGACCATTACTCACATCATAGCTAACCAGATGGTTAGCTTGACCTTACATGAATCATAGCTAATCATATATAACAAGCCTGATCTTGTCCCAAGCCAATCACATGATAGACTGATATTTCAAACACTTAGAATAGTTTCAGTTCTCTATTTCAGTTCATATACTACATTACCCTATATATGATATTGTAGCTCTTTCTCTTCATTCCATATATGCATTGTCTATACCATATTGCACATTGACTGTTCTCTTTACTATTTGCCTTTGCATCTATTTATTATTTTCTCTTAGTATATAGCATCATCTATTTATTGTTTTATAGTCCTTGTCAATTAATTAGAACTGTTATCGGGTTATACTTCGCTCCAATCCTGACTTGATATATTTTTCCATACTGCGACTTAGAGGACTGGTGTCCGACATATTATGGACCACAGGGAGAGTAGCTGCAGCCTTGGACCTTGTAGTTCAGGTGTGATTCCGGGAGGTCTAGCCGGGATCACTAGTTATTCAGTTAGTTTCTTTTAGCAGTTTATGGTACCAGATTTGTTTTTGGCATATTTGGAGACTTGGATGTTATTATTTGAGTTAGATAATTTTTTTGTTTAGACTTGTGTTGTATTTCAATATCTTATCGTGCTTTAGTTCTGTGATTGAGTATTTTCATGTTATATTATGATATCTGTGTCTCCTTATGGAGTTGAATATTCGTGTGCGATCGATTATATAGTATTATGACCCAGACAGCATTCTACCGCCGATGCTGCGGCGTAGGCTGGACGTACCCACCTACTCGTGCCCCTATATCGGGTGCAGGTCGTGACACGTCGAGGGTTGCCTCTCTCATCTTACGCTTGTGACTAATCATGTTACACAGATCAGATGATGGAAGTTTTATTTTTACCCCTATTTTATGCACTCAGGAAACCCTTGCGCATGGAGGTGAGAGTGGAATGTTTGCTCCCTGATCCTGTTCTTCCGCAGAGACTACAATCGGATAATTACTGGAAGACTTTATATGAGACAGACCTACTACATGCGCACAGCCAAACTGGACGCATGGTCTGTCATCGCAATATTTGTTCCCCGACTTAGTTTAAGTGCAACTGCGGCATCCAAAGGGTTTAGAAAGGCTCTAAGGGTTTACCCATATCTGGCGCATGAGCACCTGGGTCTGCCCTATAGAATCTTGCATTAGTAGCGGGTATAATGACCAACGACGCATGCTTTGGGGGAGCTGGCGTCGCATCCCCTCGAGCGTGCATGGTTCGGGTCAATTTGGATTTCCCTGAACGAATGCTCTTAGGCGCATAGTATAAAAAATCTAAGTTAGGACTGTACGAGTCCTTGTAGACAACAGCCTTATTTGGAGGAGACTTCATATGCCAATGATCAACGCATCCTTTTCTGCCTAGACGGTACTGCATACATGCATCTTGAGACTCAGCACGGTTCCTCTTAAGGGCAGCTTCGGAGATGGAGATAGGATGCGTGCCAACCGTATGTGCGTCTGCGACAAAGTTTGGCGGCACTTCTAGAATGGAGTTCGGGTTTAGCGCAGCAGCTTTGGCAGTCTAAATCCTATGAGCTTTGTTAGGTCGTGCGGGCCTTGTTAAAGAACTTGACTTGTCAACCGCGTGTGCAACTGTAGCAGGAGTTAAAAATGCATCGGGTACCAACTTCAGGCTTGGCGCAACGGCCTTGACGTCTCAAGTTATACGAGTTTTGCAAGGTCGTACAGGGCTCATTGGAGAGCTCGACTTGTCCAGCATATCTTCAAATGCCTGTTGGTGGAAGCGAAAAACCATCATTCTCTGAGTTGACCCTAACTTGGTCACGTCGAATTTGCTTCACCAGCTTCTCGTTCGAGAAGAAGCTCTTCCCCAGCAGATTCGTCATTTTTGTCGACTTCGCGCAAGCAACACGAAAAAAGTCGTGCAACTTTTGTATTGATTAGGAATTGATAAATAGTACAAAAGAATCCCAAATACAGAAGAATCTAAGTACAATAAATTTTTTTGGACAAGTGTGACGGTGGAGATCGAGCACTACAGCGGCTCATTTACTCCGTTGATGATCCGGGACCAAGTAATTTGATGAGGCTTTGGTCGCTTTTGTCTTATTCTCCTACTATTTATTCTCCTGGTGGTGGTCGTGGTGATCTACATGTGGGAAAGTACCCACTATTTATAGCCTTGAGAAGGCTTTATGCATGCACGTACGTACGCGACTGGCATATTGGCACATGTAGCCTTAAGGCTGCTACGTAGCAAATCGAGATCTGGGGTTAGTGATGCCCATAATAACTGGGACACGTGTCATGCCCTAATTTTAATTATTGTGATTGCACCTTGGGAACACTATCGCTTGTCACATGGAGATTATTGAGGGAATAGCGATGTATGGCACTGCTAGGGCATGGGACATTAAAGAAGTAGTGACACATGGCACTGGTGGCACATGGGAACACAAGAGAAGTAGTGGCGCATGTCGCTGTGAGCACATGAGAACACAAGAGAAGTATTGGCGCATAGTTCTGCGGGCACATGGGAATACTTCTTAGGCTGTTTGCGCATGGCTCTTGATCACTGAGGCGCATGGCTCTTGATTACTTTGGCACATGACTCCGTACTTTGGCACATGGATAAAGATTTTTCATGCTTCTACACCTACGGATGTTTAATTTTTGTTCCCCCAGCTCCGATGTTTAGTGTTTCCATTGATCCTACTCCATTATTTCCCTCTCTTGGTATAGCTCCTCCTACGATGTCTCCGTCACTGACTCACGAGGATTCTCTACATATTCTACCAGCCTCCGCTATACCATCTTGTAAAACCCCTAATTTTAAAAACTGTATTAATTAATTAATTAATTAATTTATTTATTTATAGTATTTATTAGTTAATTAGAATATATAGAATTTATGGGATTTTTATTTCTAGATAAATATGCATTAGAGGTTTTATGGAGCAACTATTATTTTACCTTAATTTATTTCATGTAGGAGACCTTGTAGAAGGATAAAAGATTATTTTTTATGCACAAATATAAATTTCTAGAATTATATATATATATATATATATATATATATATATATATGTGTGTGTGTGTGTGTTTGTGTGTGTATATATATATATATATATATATATAAGTAATTTATTTAATGAGTAGAATAATGAATGGAAAACAAAGAGAAAGGAATGGAAAACGAAAAGAAAGAAAAAGGAAAAAGAAATAATCAAAACCCAAAACCCTAATTCCCTAAAACCCACAACCCACTAAGCTATCCTACCCTACCCGCTAGCCAAGTAAACAAGAGCCGCAGCAGTAATTCCCCCACCCTCCGTGCGAAAAAACCTCGCACCCTATATATATTGTACATCATTAAAACCCTAACCCTAAACCCCTACTCTAATCTCCTCAACCTGAGCGCCACCGCCGACCGGAGATCCACCACCGCCATTTGCCGGAGCCACCGTGCAGTAAGCCACAACCGCCATCCGCGTCAACCGCGACCGCGTGCACCCCAGCAGTCACAACAACTTAGCTCTGTTCACGCCTCGATTCCTGCACCATCGCTCGACAAAATTCGACCCCGTCTTCACCGGTATGTTCACGACCTATCCCCCTTCCATTACTGTGTGCTAGTTTCTTTCGAACAACACGTAACCCTAGGTGAAATCTGAGACCAAGTTGGAGAAAAATGACAACTTTATTTCTCAGAAAAACTGCTGTAACCATCAATGTTTACGGACTCGTATCTCCCACCACAGAGATCCAAACATAGTTATTCTTTTTGCTATGTAAATACCACCTAACCTAGATTATTTTCTGTCCATTACATTATTTTATTTGATGATGTATACAGAATTAAATTGGGTTAAAAATTACGAAAAACTATTTTCTGTCCATTACATTACCCGAAGTGATAAAGCAAGCTAAAACCTACTATTGCTTGTACTCAACATACATATATGATATCACATATATAACATGCAAGGAAAAATGAAGGGCATTAAAGAGTTTTACCTACAGTTAGGAAAATGTCGTTGTCGATGTTGCTTTCTTCTTCGTGGGTTCGTTCGCACTAAAGAGAGAGAGAGAGAGAGAGCACGGAGGCTCAGCAAGACGCACGCGATGTTTGTGGAGATGAGATACTAAATGGTTGTTGGTTGGTGCGATCGGTGCTTAGATGACGAAGGCGTATGAGCTCGACTAAACACAACCGACATGCTTATACAGAGTTCTGCAGATCTATACTTTAATTTTTGTATACACCCAAGCCTAACATACATGCACCCTCACACTTATTGATACTCCAATTTTCCACCCCAACTTGCACCTGACTCTTGCCTCTAAATAACCTCAACACCCACTCATTACTTGCACTACACTGTGCTCACTGCACTATGGTGTGCACTGCACTGTGGGTACTACTACTGCCTTCCAGATTATACACGAGTTGATACTCACCTATCCCTTCACCAATACCACCCAAAATATTTATATTGATACACCACAGTTTGATATACAGATCTACTGTGCATATGTTATACATGGACACATCAATTAAGGATCCTCCCATTGCTCTATCATTGTAAATACCTCATATATGCACCATACTAACCCACAAATATTGGATATCTATCACGATGATACACATCTATGTCTTCCCTAATACAGAGGCACAGGCACTCTGCAACCCGAGCTATGCAAGCCTACAACAAGGTGAACTCCTCTCCCTCACTGCAAATCTGTAGTGGCTACTTCCTACTGATGTTGCCTCACTTCATTCCAAAACAACATCTTTTGCTGCTGCTATTGCATCAGGCTCCTACTTTAGGAAGCAGTTGCTACATCCTCAGATTGCTGCAGATAAGTACAGAACATCCTCCAACATGTTATTGATGTAGTACTTGACATGTTGCAAATACCCATGATACCACTCTCATTTGTTCAGTCTAGTAATCATCCAAATATGAATACAAAGATACTCGTACGCTACAATCATCCTTGTACACTGGTACCCTAGATGTATACCCACACAGACATATCAACACATAATGCATAGAAATCCTGCTCCACATAACACCCAATCATGCACTACCAACCCCTTCTATCAACACCTACACACTCAAGTGTAGGATAAACGTGTTGATACTCCTAACACTCTACAATATGGTACCAAGGAATAACACAATATCTCACTCTATTTATACACCACTTCAATACCCAATGCACACTCAAACTCCAAGTGTACACACACAAGCACTCCCCTCACTACACTCGCACACTAGCACACACACACACCAAACACAATAACACAAATACCTCATATACACACTAGTATCATAATACACTATGGTGCACCATGATACTCTATGATATACCAATCCTACTTCATTACCCCCATGATACTAACCCAAATTCATATGAAACATCAATATATCATATGAAACATTAATATATATATATATATATATATATATATATATATATATATATATATATATATATATATATATATATATATATATAACATGAATATAACTAGAATAGATGAATATAGTATAATTAAAGAGGAATTAGCACCAATAACCCAAATACCCCCAAATTACCAAATCCACATAAATGTATTATGGCCTTTCATGATACGGACTCTACGTATCCAATTGTGGACACAAAGATACCATTTCAAACCCAAATAGACACCAATATCCTCATAGGAATACCACATAAATACTTGGTGGACACAAATTCATAATTCTATCGAATGGCATAGAAAATTACATGTAACAACTAAGATTAGGCTCTCTACCACCTAATTCTTCACCAATGGGGTTGGGTATTACTATGGATAGGTTCTTATGGGTTTAAATTGGTATTCTAACATAAAAGTTGGTAGGAAAAATAAATTTATACCTATTGGGAGTTGGATTCCAGTAAAACTCCTCCAAGTGGACACAATCTCCTAGTTAGCTCCTCTCCATTGGTCCTCCTTGTACTCCAATGCTCTAGGCCTTAATGGGGATGATAATGAGTGGAAATAGAGTGGATTGGAATAGAAATTGGTATGGAAGTGGAATGAATTGGAGAAGAAGGAATTTGGCGAAGAAGAGGTGGAATGACAATTGAATGGAAATAAACCTAGCTAGGACCGGCCACTATAGGAGAGGGTGGAGGGTGGAGGATGGTACAATGTCTAATATACCCCTCTCCACTCTCTAGTTAGGTTCTAGAATTGTCATGAATGGAATCTATTTGGTTTGGATAGAATCTTAATTAGTTATGGGAGGGTATCCAATCAATCTAGAAGGGAATATCTATGACACTAACTAATTAATTCTAATTAACTAAAGTCATAACTAACACTAATTAGTACTAACTAACACTTAACAAATTTCTAATTAGCTAGCATACTAACTAACACTAATATAATTATACTATATAATTAATAAATAATAGTGAAATTATAAAATATCCTTACAAGTGGAATTGATGGTTACATATTAGGATAACGTTCGCTCGTATAGGGCTCTCCGAACAAATAATAATGCACGATACATATGACGCTCATCCATTCACTAGTGGCCAACTAGAGGGAAGTATATAGTAGCCCCTCCGCCTAGTAATCGTCCTTCCAACCCAATGATACCGTCGAGTTGAATCTATGATGCGATCAGTCAGTCTCCAACAAGTAAATGGTCCAATCAATCATATATACAATATCATATCGAGTCACCTAGCATGCAATGCAACAAAAATCCATATATCTTGTATAACATGTATTAATAAGAATAATCATGTAACATGTAATAGAAACAACAATAACTGAATAAAACTAAAGGAACGACTAATAGAAAATAAAATAATAATTGAATATTGAGTATCAAATAGGCAAGGCATACTTGCCTTATTTTGTCCAAATATGTGCTAAGTCTACAGGTATCGAAAGTTGTATCTAGGCCATGGCATGTGCTAGTGCTGCTATAGTCCAAAGGAAATCTACCATAGCACAAATAAAAAAACCAAGCATTATACCACCATATTTATATGTTTATACAAACAAAATCCAGATTATGATTTATTATATAGAAAGTTATTCCTCTTATACATTAAATATTTATGTACACATATATTTAAGAAACTAAATTAGTTATTCTAATTAAACTTATATAGCCTCAAAATAATAAAATATAGCTATTACAAACTTATATAATATACATATATATTTAAATCCTTTATAACAAATATACTTAACTTATATATTTTTTAAATTATACATATCCTTCATATTTTTAAATTATAGAAAAATATAACCTTCGTATTTCAGTTATGTATGTGTATGTGTGTGTATGTTAAGAAAATAGCACATCATATAAACGACAAAAAATGCCCCAAAAGGGGATACAAACAGTGGTTGGGAACGACCGTGGAGCCCATATCCCAACAACTAGGAAAATAATGTACGTAATAGAACCCTAAGCCCAAAAAAGAAAATCTAAACGAAGTCCAATAACCCCTAATCAATGACACTTGGCACACAAAAATACCTGATGTATCACTTCCCGTAGCAGCCTGGCCCTGCAATCAACCAAGGGACTTCGACTTGGAGGAGAACCTCAGATTCATAATAAGATAGGGAATCGCCCTATAATAATTTTTGGACTGGATGAAATTTCTATCATTCCCTTTCCCAGGCCAAAGATCCCCCTTATCTAGGGGAGATCTATCGCCAGATCCATAATCCACTAATAAGTGGGATTTTCTCACTACTCAGGAAGCGGTGTCCAAGCCGTCCAAACCGGAGCCAAGGATACTGATAACTTCTCAAGCGATAGAACGAGTATGTGGGTACATCCAGCCTATGCCGTAAGTTTAACGGTAGAACGTTGTCTAGGTCAACAATATTATCTATCAGTATCTCACAATAATATATCATAACCTGTCAATGATAATCTCAACTCCATAAGGAGGACGAGATGTTAATATAATAGCAATATCAATAATCAATCATAAAATCTATAAGAAAGATGATAATGGAACGATATGATATAAAAGAATCCAAGAGAAGTCTAGAAATATATATCTCAAGTCAACAACTAAGTCTAAGAGTCTAGCCATCTCATCACCAAAATTAGTCTCAAAATAATACAAATCATGAGTCTCGAAGCTGGAAACAAATCTGGTACAATATAAAATACTAAAATAGATAAGTCACTAGTAGTGTTTCCTCTCCGGGGACTGGCTCCTCCTGAGGCTCCTGTATATAACCATAATCTACTTCCGGTCCATATAAGGTAGGACAGAAATCCTCTAAGTCCCCTGAAAAATATTATCCAGTCAGGATTAGAGCAAAGCACATAAACTAACAACAGTTCCAAATAAATGATAAAGACTATAAAATAGTAAATAGTAAATAGTAAAGAAATACAAGATACAAAAATAAAGTAGGTAACAAAGACAGGAACTGGTAATGGAAATGCTAATATGTAAATAAACAAGGTAATGGAATATCATATACAGGAAATCATGAATAAGGAAACTAAACTAAGTGTGTGACTACTAGCTTCGATATGTGATCGACTTAGAAACTTGCATTAGGATTTGGCCTAGTTAATCATACATAAAACATATGATTAACACTCACAGGGATATGCACAGGGTAAGGGTATGATCACATATCTAACTAATATACCATGTCCCCCGACTAGTATAATGGATCCAAATCATGACACATCACGACTCATGAATCACATGGCAAATTTGAATACCATCATAGGAATATCTTGCATAAGAATAACTTGCACAGGAATATCTTGCACAAGAATGACTTACACAGGATTCATCAGTACATGTACAGGGTATAATCGGAAAAGCAACATCTCATAACGGGGATCCAAGTTATACCAATTCATGTATCATCGTGTCAGGAATCATGTATAACCATACTAAATACATGTAACATAGAAGCTACCATATAAATAAAACTCTCAGAAAATATACTCGTTTCAGGTCCGGAGCAATGAATATCAAATGGTGTCTAAACTAGAGTCAAAGTGACCTATATATGATGTATTAATGTCAAAGAGTATTTTGGAGTCATAAATAAGTCTTAAATATATTTAATCATGTTTCTAGGTCAAAGCTAGTCAAAATTGGTCAAACTAGGTCAATACTATGTTATTATGGTCAAACTAGGTCATTTACCAAATTTGTGTTCAAAGTAGCTACTTTGTTTGGCCTATAATATAGTTGTACTAGTTATATAAAGTCCATACTAGGTTTTCTAGGTCATCACTAGTTACTATAACATACTAATCACCTTAAAATATACTATATAACTCATAAATATTACTAACTTATATTACCTTAACCAATAACTTAACCTTACCTCGTATCCTAGTTTCTTGATTAATACCTTAACTAATATCATAGCTAACCCCATAACTTAATACCTTATTCTATCCATGTGATACACTCAACTACTTTCATAGATACCAAGTACTTAACCTTGCACTTGATATTACCTTCACAACTCAACACAAATCTATCCTTAATACTAACCAGTTGAATTCTTAATATATCAAAATACTAAAAATTAACCTTACACCCATACTCACACTATATCTTAATACATATTTGAATGATACCCAATCCAAGTGAACCTCACTTAATACTTGCACCCTCTTTTGAATGACATATAGTCACAACTTAAGCGATACCAACCTTCTCTCATTACTGTAATACTTAACCTGCAGGTGCATCAGTACACATAAACCAATCTGGAAACAACTACTCATTGATATTGTTAAGTATCAGTCTTCTCACATAATATTACTTCCCTGCTTATGACACTCCTATACACCTACACTCTGAATTAGAGTGTAATACAGAGACATTTTTGAATGGCATTGCCTCCCTCTCGAGTACACCACTCAATGCTGATACTTAACTCCAACTGAACTACCTTATTTCCCTTTCAACCTATAACTGCAGACCACCCAACTTAACTCGAGCCTATAGCACTCAACATTCATAGATACTTGGCACACTCCAAACACCCTCAAGGCACACCAAGAAACCTTTCTACACCATACTCATACTCATTAGACACTCACACTGAAGCACAACACTTACACTACTTGTATATCTATACTACTCCCACACCAACTAGGATACACTAGAATACCCTCCTACCCTTGATAACTGGAAACTTAACCACCCTAACTCACCAAAATACACCTCACTAAGATACTAGGGTTTTACCTCACTCCCACACCCTTATACTTGGTCTATACTTACACACATGCTCACAGGAATCATTGACCACACTACAAATACCAAACAGACACCCACTACAACATTACTAGCGTACCTTCACATTGGTTTACCTGATATCCCAATACCTTCACTGATACTCACTTCCATCTAAAGTATTCTTATCACAACATGGATATCACCCTAATTAGCTTCACCTCACAACTCACTGCTCCTAGCACCAACCTTACTTAGTATAAACTCCTCAATGGTACCCTTACATGCTGGACTGAACCTATCCCTCAATCCTAACATCATCTTTAATTAAGAGCTCGGCCCTTGCTCTTACCTACGTAATGCAACCCTTAAACTGAGATGGATGCATCAAGCTTTTCCTTCACCACTACCTAACTAAGTGCCAAACACTCTAACACCTTATCATTACTACCTATTACCTCCAATACAATAATCACCTACACCTATACTTGCAATCCTTCACATCTGTATTATTACTAGAACATACTCAAACCTCACATATACACACAGTCTCAAAGTATGCCTAATACTGCTGCTACACATCAACCCTTACTTGAGCTTGCTCACTGGTTTTCCCATTAACCTCCAACCTACTCACAAGAGCACAGCAGTGCACAATGTGCACTGCTCGCTATTGCTCAACCACCAGATGCACCCCCATCTAATGTCATCAGTCCATCTATACTATCCATAGTAAGCTCTGGTACACCTCAATCTACTTCACTGATACACAGTGGCTCTAAACTGAGCATACTTTCACACCCAGGTCTGTGCACTCTCCTACTCGAGTTGCAGATGCTCTTGCATACTATACCTATCAGACCAACTCCACTAAAGTGCAATTTGATGTAGCTCCTTTTGCTTACTTTCATATACTCATGAATACCCCAATTCTAACTCCTATACTCTCTTGTATATATGTACACTACCACTAGTTATGATCCCTGACCATGTACCTTCCATACTTCTCTTTGATACAATACACCAATGACACTAACACCTCTCATACACTAACAACATATGATACAATCATAATCTAATACCCATAACTCACTCTACTGTTTACACCAACTGCTTACATACAACATACAATCAAGACTTCACTCACACACTCAGGTAACTCATCACACTGTGATGCCCATGACAAGGCCTGGCATGCACCTTCCATAGCATGCTTTACAACAACTACTCCTCACACACCAACACTCAACAAAAAATTACACACACACACACACACACACACACACATATATATATATATATATACACACACACACACACACACACACACACACACACACACACACACACATACTTAAATACTCACTAAATAGGCTCACACACCACTAACACTAACAACACTAAACACAAATACTTGGTGTGCACTCAAGTTCCACTACACCAATACACTCAAAATACTCATGATACACATGAGATACACTCACAACCACCATGGTACATTATCTAAATAATATAGAACATCATTTATATAATAAATATAATCTAAATATTATGAGGAATAGTTATTCTAATGCAATTTATAGAATTTGGTATGCTAGAACCCAATGTACATTAAAAATACCCCTCCTACGACTTTGTATCATGGCGTATCATGATACGCACCAGTAGTATCCAATCATGGACACTTACACACTATCAAATCAAGAATCACACTCTAAAATCATCAAGAAATTATTCATTCAAACACCTAATGGTCCAAACTCGGATTTGCCCCAATTTGGCTACAAAAGTCAATATAACTATCACAATAGGGCTCTTTATGACGTAGTTCTTCTTCCTATGGGTAGTCCTTAGACATGGAAGGGTTTCTATAGGTTTACTACCAAATATTAACCTGCAAGTGAGGGAAAGTAGGGATAATACCTATTGGGAGTCAAATCCCAATAAAACTCCTCTAGGTGGATACGAAATGGACACAATCTCCTAGAATCTTCTCTCAAAGTAATGCTCCTTGCAATCCAAGATCCTAGGCCTCCTTGATGATGAATATGAGTGAGAAATGAGAGAAAATTGAATAGAATAGGTGGAGGGTTTGTCACTACCACATTTTTTAGGAAGGGTATTTTGGTCATTTCGTAATTAATTAATATGCTTGTGGTATAATTACTTGCTGTATTATTTAATTATTTTTAAATGTTAGATTTGATTTTTGAACTTGTGTTAGTGGACCTAACTAGATTAGACTAGACTCATGGACCAACATTAATCCTAGTTAGATTTGAGCCCAAATAGCAAGCACATTCATTAAGAGGATGACTTAATTAGTTAAACCAATTGGATTAGAACATTTCATCCTTAATTAATTCCTTCATGACAAGCCCCAAGGGCTATTATGGAATTTTTATAGTGACTTAGAGTAGGGGGCAAGGCCGGCCATAGGAGGGGGAGGAGAGAGACTCTCTTTTCATCCATTCATTTTAATTCTAGATCTAGAAATTTTCTTTTCCAAATTTATTCATTCATACACCAAATCCTATCCAAATTTCTTTCTAATTCCTTCTCTACTCATCATTAGAGGCTATTGAATGAGAAGGAGGCAAGGATCTACAAGGAGGAGGAAGGAGCACAAGTTGAAGGCGCTTGATACTCATTTGGAGACTTATATTGGGAATCCATCTTCCAATAGGTATAATTCATTTTTTCTCTCTAATTAGACTCTAAATCTATAGTTTAATTATTAAAAACTCTTCCATGTACTAAGATTGCCCATAGAAAGTAGAATTAGGTTCATAGGAGGCCTATGAAGGAAGTTATGTGGTATTTTGTGTCAATTTTGGGAGAATTCTAAGATTGGCACATCATGTGTTTGTTAATAGGTCAGTTAGACCAAATTGACATGTGTTTGAATGTATGAGACTAGTGTCGTATCCACAATTGGATACGTATAGGCCGTATTACGATAATTTGATGATACGGGTTGATTTGGGAGTTTTCTTCCGATACGGGGGGGAGGGGGTTGAGCATATCATATTTTGATACAGCCACGTTAGTGAGTAGCTAGCTCTTCATAGTACTTCTAATTATGATTCTAGACTTGCTCATATCCTTCGGGTTACGTTTGGTGGTGTGGTGGAGCTGTATCGCAAGCGTATCATAGATTGAGTGTGATACGGGTGTGGTGCACTCCTTGTGTTTATGGAATTGCCATGTTAATATATATTATTTCCTAATGTACTCTAATTATTAGATTGATATATGTCTATTAGAGTGTTATACTATACATGTATATAGTTTTAACTAATATATCTATTATCATTGTTTATGGATTTTATGGGGTGGGTTCATGTGACTGGTACCTTGGAGTTTGGTTATGATTTTTAGTTTTAGTGTTGATAAGTGTAAGTATATAAATATGGATATATGTATGTACATAGGATTTATAGTATGTGTGTGTGTGTGTGTTGTGTGATTGTGTAAGTAAGGCTAGGAAGGAGGAAAACTTGAGCCTGTGCACTTGGTGCATAGGTAGTGAGAGTAGCAACAGCTCGGTATGCTGAGAGGAGGTCGGGTTGCTGTGTTTGCAGCAAGGCATTGGGGCATTAGCAGCAACATGCTGCTAGAGGCAGTAGCAGCAGCCAATGCAACCAGTAGTGGCAGCAACAGTAGCACGGCTACTAGTAGTAGCAGCTACCAATGTAAGAGGGGTCGGGTAATTGTAGGTTAGAGTCGTGTAGTTAGTATTTAAGCTTAGTTGTTAGTTGAAGATAAGTTTATATGTGTTAGTATGCATTAGAGTTAGTAAAAAGTTAATGTATATATATGTTGCAGTTAAATTAACATGTTAGTGTTAGATTATATTAGATGATGCTAGCTCTAGATATTAAATGTTAGGTACTCATATTAGTATTTAGTTAGAGTATCATGATTAGTAGTTATAATAAGTTAGTATATATGTTAGTATATAGTTATACACTAGATAGAAAATATATTAGTATGGGTTGAGGCTAGTTCTTGAATTACCTTGAGATACACCAAGGTAATATCAAGGTATTGGCTTATCCTTAAGTATTGGTAGTGAGTATGAAGATGAGGGTAGCTAGCGTGATACCGTGTTGGCTCAAAGACAAGGTATCCGCTTAGTATTAATTTAGCTAGGGATACTAGCATGTAGTATAGTTGTATAACTTATAGAATATTTTATATAGATATATTTACGTATCTTACGATACAGTATAGTGTTGGTATCCTAGTATCCTAATATAGCTAGTATAGTCTAGATACATAGCGTATGGACCCAATATCCTAGAGGTGGACTCATACAACTAAGAAATAGCTAGTTTGACTAAGTTTGACTAGTTTGACCCAGAGTTGACCTAGTTTGACTGTTTTGACCTAAAAATGGCTTAATGACCTAGAATTAGACTAGTTTAACTTATTTTTATTCCAAAATCTTGTATTGATGTAATATTCCATATTTAGGTCTCCGAGGTACAATTTTGGATATTTTTGATACTGTTCACCGAATTTCAGGCAAGTACATTCTATGATAGTTTCACATTTATGATATCCTTATGTTCTTGTAATTAGTGTAGATATCTTTAATTTTCTTGACACGTTGGTTACACGGATTGGTATATCTGGATCTCGTCATGAGATATTATTCCTTGGTATTATGGTGTATCTTGTGTAAGCCTTGTTCCTCGTTCTTCTTGTACATGTACATACATCGATTCTTGGGGAGACTAGCTACCTACCCAGTAAATCCAGTGTCATAATGTACCATGGTTGGATCCACTATGCCAGTCGGGGAAGAAAGTATTTAGTGTAGGTATATGATCATAGTCTCCTTGTACATGTCATTGTGAGTGTTGATCATACACCACACGTATGATTAACTAGGCCCTAATCCTTCTACAAGTTCCCAAACTGATCACATGTTGAAACTGGTTCTCACTCACATAGTAGTAGTATTTTTTGTTCATTTTCATGATGCTCATTTCTTGTATTTAATTCCAGTATTCCTTTTTTGTATATCTCTTGTACTTGTATCTTGTATATTCACTCAATTTACTGTTACATAGTTTTTATCATTCATTAGAATTGCTGTTAGAGGTATACTTTGCTCCTTTCCTGACTGGATATATTTTTTCCAGATGACATTGAAGTGGTATCCCACTCACTACGGGCCTAAGAGGGTCTCATCCCGGTTGAGACAGACGACCTAGTACCTGTAGCTCAGTAGATAGATTTTTGTACTGGATTTGTCTCCAGCATTTGATATTAGTATTTCTTATTATTAGATGACTCATTGGATATTATTTTATCTTGTGAGTTATATTTGACTCTTCAATTCTTTATATCATATTCGTACGATTGTTCTATCTTATAGATCTGTGATTGAGTATTCATACTTCATTGGTGGTATTATTATATCTTGATTGCTAGATAGATAGTTTATCCAAACAATATTCTACCACCGATGTTGCGGTATAGGTTGGACATTGTTCACTACTCGTGCCCCTACACCAGGTACGGGTCATGACAAGGTTGGTCTCAATTTGGGGAAGAAGTAATTTAGGAATGAAATGAACTAATTAATGAAGATGAGGGAGGTTTTTCCTACTATATAGGGCCGGCCATATAGTCCTCTAGGTTTAGCTAATGCATAACGTCCACATTGCCCCTATTGGTTATCATGAATAAATATTTAATTAGAAAAAGTATCTAATTAGTAAAAATGGAATATTTTATTCTCTCAAGTCTAGTTGGGTCGACTTGGGCTCACTAGTACTAAGTCTAACTAATAGGCTAACTGTCACGACCCGCACCCAGAATAAGGGCATGAGTAGTGAGCAACGCCCAGCCTACGCCAAAACATCGGTGGTATAACGATGTCTGGGTCAACTCTACTATCTAAACATCTCATACAATATATATACATGGTACATGTTAATTATCTCAACTCCAAAATGGAGAAACAATATGCTATCTGATAAATATAAACTATACTCAATCATAATGCAAACTAAGAAAGATAAAACACGAGGTGGAATAATGAAAGAAAGAGTCTTAATACATCCACAAGTCTGAAATAATATATACTTGTCAATAACCTCAATAAAAGTCTAATACAAGTCTAATACAAGTCTAAATAGATAATCTAAACCTCCGCAGACTCTGGTACTAAGTCCTCCTGCTCTAAATGAGTATCCTTTAATGTTACATTGTCCTGCAGTCGATAGCAGTTAGGACACTGGTCTACGAGCCAATCATTTGAAAAATATATCCAGTCAGGATTGGAGTGAAGTACATATCTCTGAAAATAGTTTGAAATACATAATCGAGCATATATAACAGATAATATAAAAGAATACACGATAACTAAACATCTGAAAGAAATGAACTAAAGTGAATAGGTAATGTACTGGAATGAAGAACAGACAATAGAATAACTATAATATAAAGGAAATAAATAAAACTAGCTAATGTGCCATGGAATACAAGTTTATTATGTGATCGGTTTGGGTTGAACACGAAATACAATATGGTAACTCGATTACATAATCGACATGTACACGAATATACTAGGGTTTGATCACATAATCAACTCATATTCCCTCATCCCTAACCAGTACCAATGGATCCAATTATGACATGTTACAAACATGAATATGGGCACACTGAACACGAGCAGTGTATGAACATGAAACACACAAAATCAATACCCAATACACACGATGAAATACATGTGAAGGAGTACCCGCTGAATACTGTAAGAGATAACATCTCCTGACAGGATCCATATAGTACCAGTCCGTGAAACCACTCTGTCGAAATCAAGTATACAGTTCTAGAACATGAGATATATATAATATCATAAAATAAAAACTAATAGAAAAATGTACTCGCCTGAGGTCCTGAGCAAGTAAAATAGAACAATGCCTGAACCGGTGTCACACAGACCTATATAGGAATTTACAGGTTACTAGGTGTAATAAAAGATAAATGAATTTATAAAAAAATAAAGAAATGGGTAATCTCTAGGACATACTAGGTCACTTTGGTCAAACGGGGTCAAACAAGGTCAAGGGTTGACTTTTAAAATCAAACTAGTCAATATTGGTCAACTCAAGTCAAAGCTAGGTCAACCCTATCACTCTAAGTTAAAACTATCTTAACTAGTCTATCTCCCAAGTGTATTAGCTATTTATCTATTAACACTAAGCATTGGTTAATACTATTATAAATACACGAGTTAAATATACTATGAACTATACCTATGGATATCAACTAGCTAATACTTATCTAACTAATACCTTGGTGGATACCCATGTCACTTAACCATTCCTAACATCTAATATTAAGACATCAACTCTTATTCAATAACCACATTTAAATACCATATCAACTAATACTAATTACCCTTACAGAAATAGATACTAACTTATCACAAATACTAACATTAAACTATTATCAAATTTATTAACTAACTTACCAATCCAATATACACCTGATATCAAACATTGATACTCTAATAACCAACTGATACACATATACATAAGCTCCAACCCAGAGCCTCTTTTCTCTGTTGCACTTTGCAAGGTGCACAGCAACACTAAGAAGAGTACCAACTGCTACTACTGCAGTTGCAAATGCTGCTATTGCTGCTGCTGCACAATGCTGAATGCTGATATTGCTGCTACTGCACTGCCTGATTATTGCTATTGCTGCTGCTGCACACTGCCTGATTGCTGCTACAGTTGCTTCCACTGCATGAACACAATTGTTTCCTCCCTTACGGATACACACTTGTGTGTATCCACTCTCAACACTGTCTGAATACTCCCTATAAAATAATAAACCAGTTCACCTGCAATCCAAAGTCCGATCCCCTAACGGATACTCCTGTTACCTAAATATAGTATTAGACTTTTCTCAACTCTGAATATCGACTTCTCCCCATACTACCTTGCAACTGGACTCAACTGAACCCATGCCTAACAAAACACACCCAGGTATTCTCGGGACATGCTGTCAGCAAGCTCTGTTTGCTATATAGAACTGTAATGTAAGGACTAAACCAAAATCCCCCTTACTTCACATGACTGACACATACAACAGATATTGTACTATACTTAGCTACACAAATATGTGCACACACTCTCACTTGTATCAATCACACACACCTACTGTTTAGGATAATAAACGAGAAAAGATTTGATGAGTGCAGAAAATGAGGTCTTGTGCGAAGACCCGCCCTTCTTTTATGTTTACAAACAAGATTGTACAAATTTGATCCTACACGAGGATGTCGAAGTACAATTTATTTAATCTGGGTGAATATTGCTATAGGTGTCTGATCTGCAGTCGATCACTTTAGCCCTTGGACCACACGATGTTGAAGAAGTGCCGTGGAAGACAGGTAGCAACTTCGAAGGTTGCTAAAGAGGGTGGATGCCCGATGCCAAAGTTGTCGATCCCTTCTCTTTGCCTGAGCTCTGGATTCTTCTCTCTCTCTCTCTCTTGACCGTTGGATCTGGTACTGGATCTCTTGATCAGTTTTTAGACCTAACTTCTTCGACCCTCCAATTTGTCGACCTTTTTCCGCATTGATAGAGGTCTCTATTTATAGAGTTTTAGTGACAGTGACCACACAGTCGGCGTAGAAACCGAGTAGTAGAAAGTATAGCACCCTTTTACACGACTGTTTAAAATAACCAATGCCTGCATATAAATAACCTTTTGAGTGAGCATGTGATGCGCGTCTAACTAAGGGACAGAACGCGTATATCTGCTATGAAGATCACGGTGTAGAAGCCACATAGGTAGTTATCCCTTGTGTAGAGAGGTTGGCGTAGAAGCCAAATGACTGTCACCAAGGCATAGAAGCCAAGTAGGCATAGAAGCCGAGTAGGCATAGAAGCCAAGTAGGCATAGAAGCCGAGCAGGCGTAGAAGCCGAGTGGTCATAGAGGCCGAGGAGGCATAGAAGCCGAGTGGGCATAGAAGCCGAGCAGGCGTAGAAGCCGAGTGGGCATAGAAGCCGAGCAGGCGTAGAAGCCAAGTGGGCATAGAAGCCGAGCAGGCGTAGAAGCCGAGATGATGTGGACGTTTTAGCCAGAATTATGGCTATTAGAGATATAATCAAATCTCTTGCATTAAATGCAGAGATCTGCCCCCATCCTGTGCATTAAATACAGAGGCCTGTCTTTAAGATTTGCCATCATTCTACTCATTAAATGCAGATACGCGCCTCGAATCCTGTACGAAGAGTGACTGCTGATGTGGCGGTCTGTTTGCCTTCTGCGGAGCATAAGAAGCTCACGTCTGCCTGTGTAAAACTGGACAACGTATTCACTTATATGCGTAAGAGTAGTTTACGCAAAGGGGATGCCACTAAACGACGGTTCGGTGACATTTAATCAAATCTCCTGCATTAAATGCGAAGATCCGCCATTATCCTCCTCATTAAATGATGAGGCATGGTTTGAAGGTCTGCCACCCTTCTGTGCCTCAAGTGCAGAGACGTGCCTCAGGCATCTATTAGTATTCGGCGCTTCAAATGCAGAGACGTGCCTCGAGAAACTGTCACCGCTCTGCGCATTAAATACAGAGACGTGCCTCGAGCCCTGTACGAAGTACAGCTTTTGACGTGAGAGGCTGTTTGTCTTCCGCGGAGCATAAACAGCTCACATCTGCCTGTGTAAAACAAGGCAACGTATTCCTTCGTATGTGAAAAAGTAGTTTACGCAAAGGAAATGGCAGTAAATAATAGCCTGGGTTGCAGTGTCGCGCCATCATGATACCCGTCGCTTGGGTTGTCGTGTAGTACTCTTTGTCAGGAGTCCAGACGTCAGGTTCATTGTATGATCTGACAGGTTCATTTCAAAGAATACGAAGCATTTCTCGTACACTTTAATGCTGCATTGAAAGCAGATGAGTTTTACGCCATATAGGCGATGTAGCACCTCTTTTACGCTGAAGCAGTCTGGTTATATTGCACTACGCGGATGGTCCTTGAGCTTATATTTTATGCTGTGCTTAGCAGAGAAGCTCTGTTGCAAGTTGATGGCTCTGAGGTCATCTTTTTTTACGCTGCCCTGTATGAATATGCTGCGTATAGCTATCCAGCGTATTTTTTATGCTTCTACAAGACCCCCTTCAAAGCTTTTAAATTTCTCATAATTTAAAATGCTTTGAATGAAGTATGAACCGTTCCTCATAACTCGAAATACTCTGAGTGGATCCTGAAATGGTCAAACCTGACGCGTTCTTTCATGGCTGACTTTATGGCGGAGTTATTGGGGATCGGTGCTCTCTCTTGCCTATAAAAAGGCTGAGGAGTTCTCTTGTTCTTCCCATACTTCCCTCGTCATACAGAGATGATAGCCGGAGTTCGTCGGGTCAACTTGAGGAAGAAGGAGATCATGCTCTTCCAGCATGTAAGGAGCCGAAAAAGACGACATCTTCGAGCAAATATCCTCTGCAATGATGGATCATGGAAGGATATCATAGCCTCCGTTGTTCGGGATAATCAGCAACTTTGTATGGTGGTTCTTCGGGAGAAAAGAAGGGTCACATTTGACCAGGCAGCTTGCAAGCGGTACCTTCTCCCGTTACCTACGTGGCGGGGGATATAAGAAAGCAGAGTTACCCTGCTTTTCTTCTGTTGGCAGTATGGGTCTATGCCCAGTTCTGCATCCTTGTGCCACTGATCATCTTCTTGTTCATCGACTGTGGATGTCGATAAACTGCCATGGAAGAAGAGGAAGATCTTCACCAATGTGAGAACCTGGCAGAACAGATTTTGGGTGCGATCTTCAGACGATGAGGAAGCCCTTTGTAGATGGGATTTCCCTCATATATAGTCATGAAAAATAAAGAAAAAAACCCTTGTAGACTGGATTTCCCTCATGTAATTATGCTTTTAATTTTAATAAGATCGTCTTTCTTCTTTGCATATGATCATGCTGCCATACTTTGCTGTGAAGTCTGAATATGTGTAGCTTCGACACATCTGATTCTTTACGCTGACTCTGTGTAGATAGAGTGCTAGGTCCTGTCATGTCTTTTACGCATAACTAAGGATGCGCAGAAAGCCGCTGAGCAGTCGAGTGTTCGAACTGTCCTGCTGTTAGGAACCGCATAGAATTCTGAACTATTTTTTACTTCTGATAAACATAATTTTTGTTCAGACCGTCGTCTTCAAGAATGATTTATCGAAAATCTCTTGGAACAGGGCGAGAACTGGCTGTCAAACTGAGTCACCGTCTTGATTTTGTAGACAAAATATTCAGACTTGATTCTGGATGAACTTCGAATCGACCCCTGAAGAAGAGTAATTTCCAATTTTGAACTCTGTATGCTTCGGGTACTTGGGGTATCTTGAGGTCAAGAAGGAGTATCTTCTGTGTGAACTCCTGTAATTGACCGCCTTGAGAATCGTTCAGATGTACTGTACTAGCCTGCGCATCTTTTAGATGTACGAAAAGTCGTAGAGCATGAAATAATAAGTTTGTTGCCTCTGAACGTAAAAAGCCACCGAGCGTGAAATCATAGACTTGTAGTTCCTGAGCGTGAAGTCGTAGGTTTGTAGCCTCTCGAGCATAAAAGCTACCGAGCACAAAGGCATCCGGGCGTAAAACTATAGACTTGTAGCCATTGGAACGTAAAACCATAGATTTGTAGCTGTCGAGCGTAGAAAACTCCTTGGTGCAGAACTGTAGATTTGTAGCTTCTGAAAAGAAAATCTTTTGAGCGTGAAGTCATGGATCTGTTGCCTCTTAGCGTATAAAGCCACCGAGCGTGAGATCATAGATTTATAGCTGCTGAGCGTGAAGTCGTAGGTTTGTAGCCTCTCGAGCGTAAAAGCTATCGAGCACAAAGGCATCCGGGCGTAAAACCATAGACTTGTAGCCTGTGAGCATAAAACCGTAGATCTGTAGCTATCGAGCGTAAAAAGCCCCTTAGCGTAAGAACCGCGAATCTTCCTCGCACGAAAACTTTTCAAATTCGCTGACTGTCCGCCTTCTCTGAGTGAATAGGCTGACGTAGTACCCAATCATAACCGAGTATTAATTAGGAGATTTGATTCGGGATTCGAGGAGTCCATCCGAACTCTATATATATCTCAAGTTTCTGAGAGAAAAACTTTTCATCCGTCTTCTGCGAAAGAAAGCCTTCGTTTGTTCGAGTTATTCTTCGTTTCTTCTCCGAGATTTTGAAGTTTCCAGTAATGGCCTCGAAACAATCCTCCTCCATTAAGGGAAAGAAGGTTGATTCTTCTTCTCGTTCTTCTGCTCAAGTGAGAGCGTCTTCGGTCGGGCAAGGCGAACTTCCCTCTGAGCGAAGTATCCCGCCGATGAGCAGTGCACCCGGCCTAAAAGGTAGAACATTTGGGATAAAGAAGAACGACCAAAAATCCTTCGCACACGTTGTACGTGACCATGCTAGGTCATCTCCTGTGCTGATAGACTCTTTGAGGAAGATGATGCACAGAGACGTTTCATATTTTATGTCCACATTTTTAATGTGTCAGCGCAAAAACTCTATATTTTTGCAGTCCGGCGTAAAAGCTTCGACTGTCGAAAGTTGGCGTATAAAATTTGAGTGTTACGCTTCTAGATAAAGATTCTGGCATAATACCTCAATTTTATCAGTCTGGCGTAAAGCACAGACTGTATACTGCCAGCTTTGAACTTTACGCTTTTGGAAATGGATTCCAGCGTAATGGTCAAGTTTTTTACGGTCTTGGCATAAAGCACAGACTGTTGATTTTTGGCGTGTGCTGCAAGATCTGTAATGTCTAGTTATAGGAACTAACGTATTTTTCTTGCACTCTTGCAGTTGACTTGCATGTGTCTCTGCTAGCCGATGTGATGGGTTCTGCCGCAGGGATGCTGCACTCCAACTATCTGGAGGATCTGTCACACGTGACATTTCCTATCTCCGGGCCTCAGTATCCTGAAGGAAGGAAGATTCTGATATCGGCTCAGGGCGAGCGAATGCTGCTGAGCATGATCAATAGGGAGCCCTTGACGTATATAGACGGGGACCAATACATAAAGCTGTCTTCCTCTTTGGGGACATGATTGACAAGCAGTCCCAGACGAAGCCCAAGAGAGAACTTTGGGTTTTTCCTGCTGGGAGCTTGGTTTTGTATCTGCCCAAGATGTCGAGAGACTATCCCATCTCGGCTTTCTTTCACGCCACACATCCCAGGAAGATGTCGTGGACGCTGACTCCCGATCTTTACGGCAGGCCGGGAAAGATCTTTTATCTGAAAGGAGCTGACCAGGGGTCATTTGTTAGCTGTCCTTTCGGTAATGTGACGGTGTTCAGGGGACTGTACTCGGGCAGTGTCCCGAGTGAAGACAGCTTGGTGATCCAGCCGGTCCAATTACCGACTTTTTACAATGATTTTATGGGGCACGGGGGAGTATACCGTAAGGTGAACCCTCGGTGCGGTGGGTGGATCACCCCTTCAAACCTTCGATGGGCTCGCTTAGTTGATTGGGTCTTGAAGCATTTTCAGACCGAGTTGGAGAACATTGGTCTATTTGCAGCTGTGGGTGCTACCAGTGTTGGGTTACCTCCTAACTCTAACCTGTTCCTGGCATTGATGGAGCGATATATTTTGCTCACCGGGACTTTCGCTACTCCACTGGGGGAGTTGGGATTGGCCCTCCATGAGATGGCAGAGATCTCGAGACTACCGATAGGGGATACTCCATATGAAGAGTATGTTCCCACGAACCAGGAGCTGGGGGATTCAGACTCTCGGGTAGTGGAGGTCTATCAGGAGCTGATGTGCCACTACCTCGCCTGCACCACTTTTTATGATGAGCCCTCAGATTTGGCTCACAACAGCAAATGGACGTCCTACCTCTTCTTTCACCGGTCTAGGACTGCTAAGCCGGAGACGGGTATTGGAGGGCAAGGATCTGCTTGTGAATCCTCTGAGCGTGCTTAATGCTCAGGTAGTCGACGATCTCATAGTGGATGCTGGGGCTCCGGACTTGATCCTCGACGAAGGGATAGGACAATATCCTGTAGGCACTAAGGCCTATAGTTATTTGAGGCACTGCCGCAGGCCTCTGTCCCGGGAAGCTCAACTGGCTGGCTTTCTCTCTATATGGCTTCGCCGAGTGGTGGTACCTGGCGTCGCATCTACGGACCGTATTCACCGCAATATGCTGTGGCCTGCAGTGCGTCTGGTGTTCGGGGCAAGACTGGGCTTGCCCCCTACCATGGTGTGTCACATTCAAGCCAGCCTGAGGGCCATGACTGACGGGCTGCTCGCCGATGAGACTCGGCATGATAGCTTTCCCAGGATAGAATTACCATACCTGTATCTGATGGGATGGTTAATTCTTCATAACTCCAGGGTTATGTCTCCCAGCTCCGGCAGTAGTTCGGGGACTAGTTTCCTGTTGAACTACCAAAATTCTTTCTGGAATGTGACCACGGTTCTAGACTGTCGGCGTGCGTTGGGCCTCAGTCATAGCTGGAAGCTCTTCTGCACTGTCCCCTCCGTACGTCGCAATCAATCGGGGATTAGGCTTAAAGATTCCGGTAGAGAGAAGACCAATCTTTCTCCTGAAGCTTTTAATTGGTTGGTCTGCATTAGACCTTCCCATCTACTGTACAGGAGTGAAGACCATTGCTTCTTAGAGCCCTACCTGCCTAGTCGGTTTGCCAGGCAGTTTGGGTATGATCAGTTGCACATGGGCAACGCCGTCACCAGCTTTCGGTCCAGGGGTGGACTCATTGATGGAGTGAGAGGATGGCAATATTTCCTCATGGGTTGTACTGGAGCAATTTTACCGTGCCGGTTATTACACTCTCCACGGAGCTGCACATCCTGCACTCGTATGCCCAGTTCTATGTGACAACGAACACCTTCCATCATGATTTTGACATGCATGGAAGTTTTAGGGTGCCCTCCTCCAAGTCTGGGGTAAGAATCGAAGTCCCCTCGGTCTCTTCTGACGAGGGTGAGGAGTTCGTCAATCCAGATGAGCCTCTGGTGGCGGTATCGAGGGGTGAAGTTCCTCTGCCTGCAGGCCCTTTGGTGATTTCTGGGAAGCGAAGGGCCCCTACTCCGAAGGAGACTTCCCCTCGTAAGAGGAAGAAGAAGATGATTAATCGTCCTCTCCGGATCCTTGGTGTTGAGTCTCCTGGAAGTGAGCTTGCATCTCCCCCTGTTGGGGATGATTCTTTGATTGGGGGTTCCTCGCTTTTTAGAGAGGGACCCTCTAATATTCCGGCTGGTGGTGCCGGAGAATCTCTGCTGGAGGTTGTCGTCGCTGCTACTGCTTCAGGTAGTGGAACGAGGTCACCTTCGGGGCTGAGAATACCTTTATGTGGCTCGGCATCGGGAGAGACTCCTGCCGTGTCTGCCAGTACATCTGGCGAGATTCCAGCCGACGAGCCTCGGTCGAAATTTGACGAGGACCTGGAAGAGCATTCGTCGGTGCTTCTTAGAGCACCACCTTCTCCAGGTATAATAGCTTGCCTAGCATCATTAAGAAATGATTTAGCTGTACAGGCTGCAGATGCGACATATATGCCGTCGGCCATGGGTAAATATCGTCTTCACGCCTTTTCTTTTAGGAAAGTTAACATTATGCTGAGATTAACTTTCTTTCGTCCTCCTTTCAGGGGAAGACCTCTTCGGGGAGGGCAGTGTAGATGCGCCCTTTGGCTCTGGCGGCGACACGGATGTGGCTGATTTTGAAGAGGAAGCATCTTTGGGTGTCGGCTCGCCTGTCGACGAGGTTCTGATATCTCAAGAGTAGGACGAGCCTGTCATTGCGACAATGCCTCCTTTGAGTATGCTGGTATCTTCGTCCGGTGTTGGCGCTTCTTCTTTCGTCGCACCACCTGTTGAGGCGACGGCCGTGGCAACATTGTCTGCGGTTGTTCTCGGAGGGAGATTCGCCAATGTCGAGGCCACCCCCAGCGTCCAACCGGATCTAGCTGTGCTGATCGGGCAGTACACTGATATCCTCTACACTACTTTAAAAATGTTAATATCAAGGGTGTTGGCGAAGAATCTGAGCTTTGCATCGCTGAAGAGGTCCTTCCAATCGACAATAATGCCGATCCGAGAATTCGACGACACTAGGCTAGCTGAAACGCTGGAGGAGATAGTTAATGGTTTGGAGCAACCCATTAACGAATACTTGCAGCTAGCTCAAGGCAATATTGAAGATCTGGTCCAGTCTAGATACGACTCTATGACTGCGGGACTTACCAAACATATGGCAGGCGTAAATAAATCCATCCAGACACATCAGCAGGAGATTGATGAAGGAAAAGTCGTCCTGGAGGAGACCATTGCTCTTCGAACGAAGTGCCAGGCCGAGCACGAAGGGAATGTAGCGAGGGTCCTCAGGCTGGAAACGAAACTCGTTCAGGCAAAAGAGTGGGCATCCCAGTCGTCGGAAGCTCTAGCTGTGGTGGATAGCCGATTGGGCGTAGCACAACAGAACTTGGCGCGTACAGACGTTGCTCGTGCTGGTTTTCTTTGGGCTAGAGTCGAACTGTCCCTTATGAGCAATGATGAGGCACGACTGGAGCGGGATCGCCATGTTGTCTTGGATTCTAGGACTGAGAGGATGGCCGCATTGGCGCAGCAGCTTCGCGACCTGACCACTCCCCCTAAATGATGTACTTTTACTTTTGCTTTTCAATGTACTTCTGCTCATTTTTGGGAATAATAAATAGGCTTTCATCTGACTTTGTGGACCCATCATTTCAGAATATAAATTACAGGTTTGGGGTGAAAGTGATATCAGAGGTAATATGGACGTGATATACTCTCGGTAAGTTTTAGCAGGATACATCTATTCAGAGGTTATATAGACATGATAGAATAAGATCCTACTAGTTTCGCTTTAGAAGTAGTTTTGTCAGAATAAGATTTTTGCCATATTCCACTTGAGCAGAAGATGTTAAGCATAGTACATTTTCAGGAATTTGCCATTGATAGGAGCCATTAGCAGGTCTCCATTAGGCTAGGCTAACCTGTAAGCGCCGTTTGAGAACGTCGTCTCGATCACATAAGGGCCTTCCCATTTGGGTTGGAATTTGCCCTTACTTCTGTGAGTGAGAATCATCGGCCTTCTCACAGCTAAGACTAGCTCACCGACTTTGAATACCCTTTCCTTCACTTTTTGATTAAAAGCCTTGGAAATGCGTGCTTGCTAGAGCGCGATGTGCTGTTGAGCTTGGAGGCATTTCTCGTCTAATCCTTCTAGCTATTGAAGCCTTAACAGGTCATTCTTTTCTTGAGTTAGCTCATTAGTTACGGCTATCCTGAGTGACAGAATTTGGATCTCGATGAGGAGAACTGCTTCGCTCCAGTAGACTAATGAGAATGGGGTGCAACCTGTTGGTGCCTGTACCGTTGTGCGATATGCCCAGAGATATTCTCCCAGTTTCTCATTCTAATCCCTTTTGTTTGAAGAGACAAACTTCTTCAAGAGCTTGATAATGGTTTTGTTGAAACCTTCCGCCAAACCATTAGCAGCAGAATTATATGCCGTAGAGGCGACATTCTGTATCTGATTTTTATCGCAAAATCGATGAAACGCTTGGCTGAAGAACTACGGTCCATTATCATGGATTATCCTTTGGGGTATCCCAAAGCGATAAATGATATGATGTTTGATGAAGCTGATCACATTAGATGCCTTCACCTCAGCAAGAGGTATCGCTTCTGCCCGTTTGGAGAAATAATCCGTGATGGCCAGTATGAACTGGTGACCTCTGGAAGAAGACGGGTGAATAGGACTAATGATATCCATACCCCATGCTTCTAAAGGCCAGGACACAACCGTAGGATGTAGATATTCGGGAGGTTGATGAATAAAGTCTGCATGGACCTGACAGGATTTGTATTGTCTTGCATACTTTATTGTGTCTGTGATCATAGTAGGCCAGTAATAGCCCATTCTCCGGATGCGATACTGTAGCTTAGGACCGGGTTGATGCGCTCCGCATACGCCGTCGTGGGCTTCACGGATAATCCGCTGTGCTTCATCACTAGAGAGACATCGTAATAATAGTCCGTCATAAGACCGTCGATATAGACATTGTGACGATGCGTCGAAATAGAAGCGTAATGATCGTCTTTTGACGGACACCGCTTTTTTAGGATCCTCTGGCAAGATTCCGTATGCTACAAAATCTATGAAGGAACTTCTCCAGTCTCTCCCGGGAGGGTCTGTGTTCACAGCGTAGCTGTATTCGATGTAAAAGTTATTTTTCACACAAAATAAGTCTCTGTTAAGAAGGATTACCGAATTCTGCCTTCTTATAGGGGTAGCTAAATCTGCAGCTAGACTGGCTAGGGCATCAGCTTCTAGATTTTGAGATCGAGGTACATGCTCTAGGAAGAAACCTTTGAACGTCATGGCCATCTCGACCGTTGCTCGGTGATAGGGGATGAGGTCTGGATTCCGGACTTCATATATTCCTCTGACTTGATTGACGATCAGCATAGAATAACCGAAAGCTTTCAGAGATTCGACGCCCAATTCTTTAGCAACTTGAAGGCCGATTAGTAGAGCGTTGTACCCTGCCACATTGTTGGAACAGGGCTCGCTAAGAGAATATGCTCGGTAGATGACGAGCTTATCAGGAGTGACCAGGACAATTCCTACTCCCGAGACCACGTTTCCCCTGGGACCAGTTCTGAAGGCGCCATCGAAGAATAGTTTCCATGCATCACTCTCCATTGCGGAATTACATTCTGCAACTTCATCGGGAATACCTCGTACAGCTTAGAGGCCTCCGGGATTGGATGAGCAGCTAGGAAGTCAGCCAATGCTTGGCCCTTGATGGATTTCTGGGGGACGTACACCATTTTATACGGTGTTAATAACATCGCCCAAGTCGTGAGCCAGGAATTAAGAACACTTGGCTTGTTCATCAGTACCCGAAGAGGATTGATCATGGAGATGATACGAATGGTTTGGCCTATGACATAGTGTCGCATCTTCTGGATAGCGAACATCAGAGCCAAGCATTCTTTCTTCACTGGATTGTACCGGTGTTCGGCTCCGACCATTATCCTACTGAGGTAGTAGATAGCCTGCTCGTGACCTATCTCGTTCTTTTGTGCGAGAAGAGCTCCCAGAGAATGATCTATCGCTCAAATATACAACACGAATGGTCTTCCCATGACATGAGGCACCCGAACTGGCGGACTGGTGAGGTAGCGCTTGATATCATCGAACGCTTGCTGACAGGCTTCGTCCCATACGAAGGAGACACCTTTCTTCATGAGACAAAAAAATGGCTGATATCTCCCCGAGAGGTTGGATATGAACCTTCGGATATAAGCCAGACGACCTTGAAATCTCCTGAGTTCCCTCACATTGTGGGGCGGTCGCATTTCTAAGATGGCCTTGACTTTATTAGGGTCCACTTGAATGCCTTTGGCGGTAATGACAAATTCCAGAAATTTGCTACTAGATATACCAAGAAAGGACTTTGTAGGATTCATTTTGAGTTGATGTTGGCGCATCAATTCAAATACAGTCTTCAAGTCTTGGATGTGATGATCCTTGAGGCGGCTTTTGATAGCTACGTCGTCTACGTAACACTCCACTGTCTTGCGTAAATACTTATGGAATATGTTACTCATAGCCCGTTGGTACGTAGCCCCGGCATTCTTCAATCCGAAGGGCATGACCGTATAGCAATATACTCCCAGTGGTGTCTGGACGGCAGTGTGCTTCTCGTCTTCAGAATGCATCTTGATCTGATTGTATCCTAAAAATATGTCCATGAAAGACATATGTTCAAAACCCCTGGTATTGTCAATCATGACGTCTGTGATGGGAAAAGGAAACTCATCCTTGGGGCAGGCTGCGTTCAGATCTCGAAAATCGATGGAGACTTATATTTTTCCATTTTTTTTCATGACCGGGACAACATTGGCGACCAAGTCAGGATGTTGTTCTTCTCGGATGAAGACGCAGGCTATTAACTTCTTGACTTCAGCTTCAATGGCGTCCATCATATTCGGGCAAAATCGGCATTGGTGTTGCTTCATAGGCTTCAAATCAGGCAATATGTTGAGCCTATGAGTAGCTACCCTTGGATCAGGGCCTGGCATGTCCTCATAATTCTACGCAAAGACATCAATATATTCTTTTATCAGCTGGATAACTTCTTCCCTTTCTGCTTCGGAAAGATTGTTACTGATAAATATCGGCTTTGGCGAAAGTTCATCCCCAACGTTAATCTGGATAACTTTGTCTTCAGTGGGAGGTTCTCTCTGCTCGAAGCGGAACTCCCATTGTGTATCCATTTGCTGAGCCCAAGCGTCATTCTCAAATGGTTCGGATTCTTATTCGTCTGATTCGAAGGAATCCGTCACTACCATATTTGCTGATAATGTTCGCTCGAGAGCATGAGATGAGTCGGAGGGCACTGAGCCGTTTTGAGAGGAGGAAAAGATATCCTCTCTTGACTCAGGAGCTGCGAAGGAGGTGGTATACCCTAACCCGAAATGAGTTCGTTGATAGTAGGGATTGTTGTGCAGCGGCATTCGTCTGCCTTTCCCGTAGTTGAGATCCGGTTCCAGCTTAAAGTTATAACCCATATTTTGTATTATCTTCAGATCTTGTGGGCTGTATTTGTGAACCTGCATTTTACCGGCATCGTCGTCGGAAGAATCCTCTTGCACCGTCGGTTCATTGCGCATGCGGCCGAAGACTATCGAATGCTGACTGCTGCAAGTAGGCGGGACAATGAAGATAGAATCCTCATGCGGTCCGTATGTCGTTGTGACATTGGATGATGATGCCACTTCCCATATATACGGATGATAGGAATCTATAGCTTCCAAGAATTTTTGCTCTATAGGTTCTATATCGTCGTAGGGGAGGATTCCTGATTCAGAATTTGGGCATCAATATACTAGAAAAGAGGATGTTTATTATCATCTGAAACTCCGTTCCCGGTTGTATTTATATCACTCGGCAGTTTGCTGCGCCGGAGGTTGATGACCAAGGATGGAGGCTTCTGGTTCCAAATAATCACTAGAGGATCACCCCATTTTCCTAATCTTGTCTCGTTCAGGTGGGTCATAGGCTCTATGGCTTTTGGACGAGTAGTCCATCCTTTCACCTTGATTGACAGAGGTTGCTTGGAAGAGGGTTGCTCTGGCTCCCGGTGGGATTCCTTCTCTGCTTCGGCTGACACCTCTTCCGTGCAGTCTTGAGAGTACAATACGGCATCAGAGTAGTAGGATTCTACCCCTTTGAACGGGTTCAGGTCAGCAATCTCCGTTTGTACTGTTCCTCGGGCGTCTACATATTTGAAGCATTGGTGTAGAGTTGAAGGAACAATGCTGTGGTCGTGGATCCAAGGTCTACCCAGCAAAATATTGTAGGACACCTCTGAATCGATGACGTAACATATAGCCACAGATCTGAGGTTGTTAATCTGGATCCTCAGGCGAATCTTTCCCAACGGCTTACTTCTTTCGGCGTTGAACCCCACGATCATAGTGGTAGTCTAAGCCAATTCGCTGGTAGAAATCCTTAGTGGTCTGAGCAGACTATGAGGAATGATGTTGATCGATGATCCTGGATCTATGTGTATCCGGTCGACCTCCATGGAACCGATGTACCCGGTATAATAGAGGGGTCTGTCATGCCTGTTATGTTTTAACAGCATGTCGTCTTGAGTAAAAGTGATATTTGGGATCACCTCCATCACACTGTGGCATTGAGGACACGCCACGGGTTCTTCGTCAGGGGACTTGAGCTGGGTCAAGTATGCATCCGCCTGCATTAATGCTTCGCTCAGGGCTTGACGAGTGTCCTGAGAGAGCCTGAGTAGCTCGAAGATAGACAGCCTGGCTAGTGTATTAGCCAGTTGGGCCAGGATGTCGAAGTTGTATGGCTTCTCTAAACCTTTGTTTTGAATGTTTTTCACAGGTTTATCAAAGCGCACTTCTTTTTGCTTCCCTTTGTCCGCCGAAGTTGGTCTTGAAGGACCGGCCTCTGGTATGATAGATTCCGGTTCTGAAGGTTTCGCCGCTGAAGCGTCTGCCGATACATCTTCCTGGCTGGCTCCATAGTCCTGGAGGTAGGCTTTCCCTGAGCGGGTTCCAGTAGCCAAGACCTCGTCTTCTGATGCCGAGTGTACCGTAATCATGTGACACGGTTTGTGCTTTGAGTTCTTTTTAGACTTATCTTTAGCAACTTGAGTCTCTTTCTCGATTTCTGGCACCAGATCTGGATGAACCTACATAGTCTTGCCTCGCTGGGTAGTTAGTGCTAGCAGGTCATGATTTTGACCTCTAGCTGGAGGGAGATTAACGATGCTCATCGTCGTCCAAGAAATAGGCGTAACACCGTCCGGGATTTCTTAGGGAGGCAGACTGCCAAATTACAGGAAGATTATGTTGGCAGTGACCGTATCTCGCTGTTGCGCAGAGTGATGGCCTTGGCATCGATCAGCTCCTGGATCTTCCTTTTTAGTATATAACACGCCTTGGTGGGGTGGTGTATGTACCTATGGAAGATGCAGTACTTGGGGTTGTTGGTACTGCTAGCCTCATTGGGCCGTCTTACTTTGGGAAGGGTAATCTTGCCGCTTTTGACGAGATATTGGAATATGCTTGGAATATCGTCGTCGTCGAAAGAGTACACCTCGATGGGCCTGGAAGTCCCGGGCTTCGTCTGCATGGTAGCCACCATCTTTTGCCTGGACGTGTTGATTGCCAGAGCTTCTTTACCCTTGGAACCCCGAGGATGGTCGATGTTGGAGGATGACCTCTTGCCTTTATCAGAGGCCGAGATCATGATGCCATTATCGTGCGCCTTCTGACTATTGTCCTCTGCGGCTACCGTTGAGATGATGAACGAGGGCCAATCACGGAACTGATATGGTCCTGTGAACACCGAGATCACGGGAAGGAGGTTCTTCCTACAGATGTCGACCAACGCCGAGTCTGGGACTCCTAGAGGCATTTGCAGAGTGGCTTGACGAAAATGTTCGATGAAAGTGCGAACATTCTCCTTTTCCTTCTGCCTGACTTCGATGAGAGAGGACATAGACATGTCCATTCCTCCCTCGTAGAATCGCATGAAAAATAATGCCTTGAAATCTTGAAAGTAAGTAATGCAGTTGTCCGCCAGACTTCGGTACCACTGGTAAGCTACCCCCGAGAGACAGCCTTTGAACACCCGAGTGAGGAGGGCGTCATTCCCTTGTAACAATACTGTCATCATGCTGACGTAGTTCATGTATTGACTTGGTGATATTTTTCCCTCGAACAAAGCCATAGTCTGTGGTTTGTATCTAGGAGGGAAATGGACCTCTTCCCAGATGGCTGGGTAAGGTTGGTTGATTCCCAATTTCTTGAGCTGATCTTTGTGCTTCAGGGCATCAAATTGGGCTTTCAACTCCCGTACTGCCTGCATTGGATCTTCAGTCGGTGGCGGGACCACGGAGCGATGAGGAGTTGATTGTATTGCGACCCCGGTGGAAGGTAATACATTTTCCGAGTGAGGAAGCGGAGGAACTGCTGACTCCTGATCTAAAGCAGGCTCTTGGACCGTATTGGATGGTGGTAAGTCCACCCCCACGCATATTTGAGTTGGAGGAGCCGATGTTGGTGCCATGGCAGCCGCGTATTGAATTAGCATCATCTGGTGCATGTTCTCCATCATGGATTGTATTTCCTTCAGAGATGTCTCTAGTATAGTGATGCGCTGCTCAGTGTTCCTGGATGGGGAAGCTTTCTCGTGTTTATCTCCAATGGCATAAACTCCCCTCTCCCTGGGTGTCATTGAAAGATTAGTATAGGTCTCTGTAGAAGTTGACTCTATACTTTCGGCGTCTGATTCAGGAGACTGGCGATCCACGGCATCAGAATCAGAAGAGTACGAAGCTGGTTGTTGTGACCTCGAATGAGTGTTTTGGAACACCCTAGCTTCGGTGTTCCTAAGGAGCATATTGAATCTCCTTTGGCTCAAAGTTCTAGAGGGATGACGTCTTGAGCCTGACCCTCCTCTAGGTACGTGTGAAGCCATATTCACAGATGCATGCGTGGGCTCTTCTTCCTGGAAAGATGGAGAGTAGCTCAACCGGTCGAAAACCGACCGTTTTGCTTCAGAACAGCAACAATTAATTACAATCCTATGACTATTACAATAGTGCTCGCTAGGAGGCGTAATAGACATGCTGGAAGATCCCCTCTCCCCGCGCTTCTGGATCAGATAATTGTGCAGGTCAGTAGGAGCTATAGAAGAAGATGATCGCTTGTTCCTTTGCTGGTGTGAAGTTGAGTAGTCCGCCACATGCTTTCCCTTGCTTAGATTGCAGGGATCATCTGCTTTTCCCCGGAAGATAGATGTATTTTTACGCGCGGAGCACGTTTGTGATTTCCTGATTTGGCGCTGAGGCATCATCAGAAATTTTATCTATTCCGCCAGGGATGGGAGACTAAAATTTACGTACAGAGCGCGGTTTAGGCTCCTGGACTAGCGCTGAGGCATTGTCAGAAGTTTCGTCTGTTCCGCTAGGGACGGGAGACTAAAATTTATGCGTAGAGCGTGGATTATACTTCTGGGTTAGTGCTGAGGCTTTGCCAGAAGTTTTATCGGTCCTGCCAGAGACAGGTGACTGAATTTTACGCGCAAGGCGCGGATTATACTTCTGGATTAGCGCTGAGGCTTTGCCAGAAGTTTTTTCGGTTCTGCCAGAGACAGGCGAATAAATTTTACGCGCAAGACGCGGAGGGAGCAAATCTACAACCTCATTGGTCAGAGAGTTTGGAGAGATCGGAGAGTCCACAGGAATGGTAAAGGATGTCTTGGGCATCCAGACCTTGCGTAGCTTCCTGTTGCTTTGGACGGAGAGGGAGTGAGAGCTACCCCCTGCTCGAAGCATGTCTTCGTAGGCCGACTGGTCAAACTGGACGACCAGTGTCCCCAGCAGAGTCGCCTTCTTATTTAGGATAATAAACGAGAAAAGATTTGAAGGTCTGCCACCCTTCTGTGCCTCAAGTATAGAGACGTCCCTCAGGCATCTGTCAGTATTCGGTGCTTCAAATGCAGATACGTGCCTCGAGAAACTGTCACCGCTCTGCGCATTAAATGCAGAGACGTGCCTCGAGCCCTGTACGAAGTGCAACTTTTGACGTGGCAGGCTGTTTGTCTTCCGCGGAGCGTAAACAGCTCACATCTTCCTGTGCAAAACAAGGCAGCGTATTCCTTCATATGTGAAAAAGTGGTTTATGCAAAGAAAATGACAGTAAATGATAGCCTGGGTTGCTGTGCCGTGCCATCATGATACCCGTCGCTTGGGTTGTCGTGCAGTACTCTTTCTCAGGAGTCCAGACGTCAGGTTCATTGCATGATCTGACAGGTTCATTTTGAAGAATACAAAGCATTTCTCGTACACTTCAATGCTGCATTGAAAGCGGATGAGTTTTACGCCATATAGGCGATGTAGCACCTCTTTTACGCTGAAGCAGCCTGGTCATATTGTACTACGCGGATGGTCCTTGAGCTTATAGTTTACGCTGTGGTCAGCGAAGAAGCTCTGTTGCAAGTTGATGGCTCTGAGGTCATCTTTTTTTATGCTGCCCTGTATGAACATGCTGCGTATAGCTATCTAACGTATTTTTCATGCTTCTACACCTACAACTATGTGCACATCACTCTTACACCTAGCACACACACAAGTACATCAAACACATATCATTCTCACCTGATACCCATGAATACCATAGCTAACACACTCATATAAACTCAACTGAAATAGTTCCCCTATACTATATATAACATATTACATATAAACCTATATACTAGTAACGATTAATCAAACACCTAGTGCTCACTATCAAGATACTCATGATATGTGTCCAACGAAGAACCAAAACCCAAGTTCTTCCATAATTAGTAATTTATATATATGTAATATAATTAAATAACTTGCTACGATGAGAATTTAGAAGAATTTGCACAAAACACCCAAGATTGGGCCCCGTATTGCACCGTATCACAAAATACCATGATAAAACCTACACATATCCATTTGTGGATACGTACCTAGTCCCATAACCCTGATCTAAGTCTAATTAGATTTAATTAGTCTCATGACACACAATTGATGTGTCAAAGTCATAATTCTCCCAACATGCACACAAAATATCATATATGACTCACAATACATAGCCAAATAGCCTAGAACTTGTTCGTATAGGTAATCCTATGCCATGGGGTCATTCCTAATGATCAAATGCATGATTAAGAAGCCATAATGAGAGAAAAATTTAGGAATTATCAATTGGGAGATAGATTTCCAATAAAAATATAATGGACATGATTCGGACACGATCTTTAGCTCCAAAGTTTCTTCTCCTTGCTTCTCCAAGCTCCAAGGATCCAAGAGTGATAAATTTGAGAAGGAATTGGTGGTGAATTGTATAAAAAAATCAATGGAGGGAAAATGGGGAATAAGAATTTGGATCAAAATTAAAATACAAATAAGGAGGAGAGAGAATGAGAGCCCCTCTTCAAGTGGTCGGGCCCTTCCTCCTTCCCCAAGATATATGATAAGGTCCCAAATATCCCTATATGATGTATTATGAGGAATAATTAATGGTAGGTAAATTTGGAAGTCTCTAATTAATTGTAATTAAACTAATTCTCCTTAATTTAATTAGTGGAATGACTAATGGGCTTGGGTCCAAGTTGGGCTCACTAATTGTCATGACAAATTTAATTAGGTCCATATGTGTCAAATCTAACATTGGCTAGTCTCTCTAACTAACAAACAAATAACACAAGTCTCTAATAATCAATTAATACAAGTCCAATAATTATAGCTCAACTTAATTAAATAAATTATACAATCATCACTCAATTATTCAATATTATATTATAAAAAATAATATCCATGCCAATTACTAAACTATCCATAGCTGAAAAAGTGAGGGTGATAATCCTACTACTCACCTTATTAAAAGTTCGTCCTCGAAATTAAGGAAGAACTAACTATCAAGCAATTAATACAAATAAGAAAGGATTATACCTTACGGCTCAAATAAATAGGGATATCGCTCGCGCATCTCAGCCTCTCGCTCCCAGGTACTCTCTCCTGGTGAGTGATGCCTCTATGCAACGCGCACCAAATGAATCATCTGGTTCAGCAGCACCTTCTCCCTGCGGTCCAAAATCTCCACGGGCTACTCTGGGTAGCTGTGAGTCGGACCAACCTCGATCTCCAAATGATCTAGTACATGGCTATGATCTGCCACGTATCATCTCAGCTGCGACACATAGAACACGTTGTGCACTCCCTCTAATGTAGATGTCAAGTCTAGTCTGTAGACCACTGTACAGACCCTCTCAAGAACATCGAAGGGTCCGATATACCGTAGACTAAGCTTCCCGCCTCCACCAAAGCGAATAGTGCCCCATGTCGGAGAAATCTTCAAGAAAACCAGATTGCCAACCTAGCACGAAAGATAGCCTTAGCACTCTAACTAAAATAAATAATCACAAGCAATGTAAAACAAAATCTATACCTCAAACTCCAATGGTCTCCGGTGGCTATCGGCCCAATACCACTGTCTGTCATGCGCCACCCGAAGGCTATACCTGATGAGCTTCACCTTCTCAGCTATATTTATGACCATCTCTGGTCCCAATAAGGTTCTTTCACCAGCATCATCCCATAATAACGGAGTGTGGCATCTCCGTCCATACAACGCCTCAAATATTGACATCTCAATACTGGCCTTGTAGCTGTTATTGTAAGAAAACTCTACCAAGTGAAGATGATCCTCCAAAGAGCCTCCAAAATCATAAACATAGGTGTATGGCATATCCTCAAGAGTCTGGATAGTCCTCTCCGACTGTCCGTTTGTCTGAGGGTCATATGCGGTACTGAACTTGAGTTGAGTGCCCAAGCTAGCTTACAAACTCCTCCAGAAGTAGGACGTAAAGTGACTATCCTGATCCGAGACTATGCTCACAGGAACTCCATGCAATCTGACTATCTGACGCACATTCTTGAACTTTCTGGCTCTTCCTCTGGGGTTTTGGCCCTCCATAAAGCGGCCTTATCTGTAATACTTTGTCGCATACTCATCTACTATTATACCTCCCTGAATTAGGTATTGAAACTGGCTCTCTAGAGTTGTCAGAGCCACATCTAGAAAGAACTTTTCCTTAAAGAGCTCTTTAAAAGCTTCCCAAGTAAGTCCTGGTGCTGAGATCCTGGGGTCCATCCTAAACCAAGTTAAAGTGATATCAAACATCATACTTTCTGTGACCTCCACCTACAACCTATCTGGAATCTGTGCCAGTCACAGGTTTCGCTCAATATCTTCTATCCAATCATCTGCATAAATAATCGCTTCAGTGCCTTTGAAGTCCTTCATCCCCATCCTCTTAAAATCTTTGATAGTCCCCGACCTCGGCTGCTGCGGGGTAAATGGAGGTGGTGTCGTCTATGGCTGGACTAAGATGACTCTCTTGACTGTTGTGAGCGCAATCTGATGGGCATTCTCAATATCCTGCCTCATGACCTCTGATTGGTGCTACTGTGCCTCTATCATCTGCTGAAAGAGCACAAACATCTGTGTCTGATCGATTATGGGTGGTGGGGGTAGAAGATCTTCTGAAACTGTCGGTGCTGCCCTCTGTATCGGAGGTGGAATACCTCCGAAAGCTGTTGCAAAAATGCCTACTGGATAAGTGAAGCTAACCTATGGAATGTAGCTACTGGAACAGTATCTGCTAGTGCTGCCCTCAAAGGCGATGAAGTGATCGACCTAGCTGACATTACGCCTGAGCGCTGGGATCGCGTCTTCGGCGGCATCCTGAAGAGAGATTGAACAAAGGAATCAATATTGAGTAGGATACGATATCATCAATGAAGGACATATTTTATTCAAAGTAAAGAAAATATTCTAATAGATAAGGATAGCAAAACTGATATTGGAAGTATTTTCTAGTTGTGATTGAGTATACTCTCAGCCTAAATCCTATTTTCTAAAGCATGCTCATAGCAGTACTCTAGGTGAGCACTACTACGATATCGCTCTAATTGCGACTCTAGGACCTGCATGAGCCACCACTAAAAATGTGTCATGACCCACACCCGGAATAAGGGCATGAATAGTGACAACGCCCAGCCTATGCCATAACATCGGTGGTAGAACGATGTCTGGGTCAACTCTACTATCTAAACATCTCATATAATATATATATATATATGGTACATGTCAATCATCTCAACTCCAAAATAGAGGAACAATATGCTATCTGATAAATATAAACTATACTCAATCATAATGAAAACTAAGAAAGATAAAACACGAGATGCAATAATGAAAGAAAGAGTCTCAATACATCCACAAGTCTAAAATAATATATACTTGTCAATAACCTCAAAAAAAGTCTAATATAAGTCTAAACAGATAATCTGAACCTCCTCGGACTCTGATACTAAGTCCTCCTGCTCTAAATGAGTATCCTTTAATGGTACATCGTCCTGCAGTCCGTAGTAGTTAGACACTGGTCTACGAGCCAATCATCTAAAAAATATATCCAGTCAGGATTGGAGCGAAGTATATATCTCTGAAAGCAGTTTCAAATACATAATCGAGCATAAATAACAGATAATATAAAAGAATACACGATAACTAAACATCTAAAAGAAATAAACTAGAGTGAACAGGTAATATACTGGAATAAAGAATGGACAATAGAATAACTATAATATAGTGGAAATAAATAAAACTAGCTAATGTGCCATGGAATACAAGTTCATTATGTGATCGGTTTGGGTTGAACACAAAATACAATATGGTAACTCGGTTACACGTGTGATATATAATCGACATGTACACGAATACACTGGGGTTGATCACATAATAATCTCCTATTCCCCCATCCCCATCCAATACCAATGGATCCAATCATGATACGTTACGAACACGAATATGGGCACAATGAACACGAGCAGTGTGTGAACACAAAATATACTAAATTAATACCTGATATACACGATAAAATATATGTGAAGGAGTACCCGCTGAATACGGTAAGGGATAACATCTCCTGATATGATCCATATAGTACTTGTCCGTGAAACCACTATGTCAGAATCAAGTATACAGTTCTACAACATGAGATATGTATACTATCATGAAATAAAAATTAACAGAGAAATGTACTCGCCTAAGGTCCTGAGCAAGTGAAATGGAACAATGCCTGAACCAGTGTCACACAGACCTATATAGGAATTACAGGTTACTAGGTGTAATAAAAGATAAATAAATTTTAATAAAATGAAGAAATGGGTAATCTCTAGGTCATACTAGATCACTTTGGTCAAACGGGGTCAAACTAGGTCAACGGTTGACTTTTAAAATCAAACTAGTCAATATTGGTCAACATTAGTCAAAGCTAGGTCAACAATATCATTCTAAGTTAAAACTATCTAAACTAGTCTATCTCCCAAGTGTATTAGCTATTTATCTATTAACACAAAGTATTGGTTAACACTATTATAAATACACTACTTAAATATACTATGAACAATATTAACTATGGATATCAACTAGCTAATACTTATCTAACTAATACCTTGGTTGACACCCATGACACTTAACCATTCCTAACATCTAATATTAAGACATCAACTCTTATTTAATTACCACCCTTAAATACCATATCAACTAACACTAACTACCCTCACTGAAATATATACTAACTTATCACAAATACTAATATTGAACCATTATCAAATTTACTAACTAACTTACCAATCCACTGTACACCTGATATTATATCCCCCCTCACAAATACTGATACTCTAATAACCAACTGAGACACATATACATAAGCTCTAACCCAGAGCCTCTCTTCTATATTGCACTGTGCAAGGTGCACAGCAACACCAAGCAGAGTACCAATTGCTGCTACTGCAGTAGCAAATGATGCTATTGCGGCTGCTGCACAATATTGAATGCTGCTATTGATGTTGTTGCACTGCCTGATTGCTATTATTGCTGCTGCTGCACACTGCCTGATTATTGCTGCAGTTGCTTCTACTGCATGAACACAACTGATTCCCCCTTACTGATACACCCTTGTGTGTATCCCCTCTCAACACTGTCTAAACACTCCTTACAAAATAGTGCACCAGTTCACCGACAGTCCTAAGTCCGATCCCCTAACGATTACTCATGTTACCTGAATGTAGTATCAGACTTCCCTCAACTCTGAATACCTACTGCTTCCCATACTACCATGCAACTGGACTCAACTGAACCCATGCCTAATAAAATACACCCAGGTATGCTCGAGACATGCTGTCAGTAAGCTCTGTTTGCTGTATAGAACAGTAATGCAAGGACTGAACCAAAATCCCCCTTACTTCACATGACTGACACACACAACAAATATCACTATACTTAGCTACACAAATATGTGCACACACTCTCACTTGTATCAATCACACACACCTACAACTATGTATATATCACTCTTACACCTAGTACACATACAAGTACATCAAACACACACACATCATTCTCACCTGATACCCATGAATACCACAGCCAACACACTCCTATAAACTCAACTGAAATAGTTTCCCCTATACTATGTATAATATATTACATATATACCTATATACTAGTGACAATTAATCAAACACCTAGTGCTCACTATCAAGATACTCATGATATGTATCCAACAAAGAACCAAAACCCAAGTTCTTCCACAATTAGTAATTTATATAGATGTAATATAATTAAATAACTTTCTACGATGAGAATTTAGAAGAATTTGCACAAAATACCCAAGATTGGGCCCCGTATCGCATCGTATCACAAAATACCATGATACGACCTACACGTATCCATTTGTGGATACATACCTAATCCCATAACCCCGATCAAAGTCTAATTAGATCTAATTGGTCTTATGACACACAATTAATGTGTCAAAATTGTAATTCCCCTAACATGCACACAAAATATCATATATGATTCACAATACATAGCCAAATAGTCTAGAACTTGTTCCTATAGGTAATCATATGCCATGGGGTCATTCCTAATGGTCAAATGCATGATTAAGAAGCCATAATGAGAGAAAAATTCAGTAATTACCAATTAGGAGATGGATTTCTAATAAAAATATAATTAGACATAATCCAGACACGATATCTAGCTCCAAAGCTCATTCTCCTTACTTTTCCAAGCTCTAAGGCTCCAAGGGTGATAAATTTGAGAAGAAATTGGTGGTGAATTATGTAAAAAAATGGAGGGAAAATAGGGAATTGGGGATCTAGAATTTGGATCAAAATTGAAATACAAATGAGGAGGAGAGAGAAGGAGAGCCCATCTTCAAGTGGCTGGCTCTTCCTCCTTCCCCAAGCTACATATTAAGGCCCAAATACCCCTACATGATGTATTATAAAGAATAATTAAGGGTGGATATATTTGGAAGTATCTAATTAATTATAATTAAATTAATTCTCCTTAATTTAATTAGTGGAATGACTAATGGGCTTGGGTCCAAATTGGGCTCGCTAATTATCATGACAAATATAATTAGTTCCATATATGTCAAATCTAATATTGGCTAGTCTCTCTAACTAACTAACAAATGACACAAGTCTCTAATAACCAATTAATACAAGTCCAATAATCATAGCTCAACTTAATTAAATAAATTATACAGTCATCACACAATTATTCAATATTATATTCCTAAAAATAAAATCCATGCCAATTACTAAACTACCATTAGCTGAAAAAGTGAGGGTAATACTAACTCTCTCTAACCATTAGGCTATATTACACTATATATTATTAATAGTATACAATAATTAGAAATAACAAAAATACCCCTATAATAGAAAAGTGGTGGTTATAATCCTATCCTCCTTAGAAAAATTTTGTCCTCAAAATTTAACGTGAAAGTAGGAATAAAATAAAAGAATATCTAATGGTTCAAAGATAAGGTATTCCTCACATATCCTGTCTCCTCTCTTCAAGCTAGTTATAACCTATCCACATAATACTTACTATAGTTACAACCCCCATCTAGTCATGGTCTAAGGTAGTCTTATCTAAAATCATACAAACATATAATTCTATTAAAAATAATCATTCATAATTTCAACATGCATTGTTATGGTCTCTATCTATCATGATATTGCAGTCTCTAACAAGGATTTTACCACTAACTATACTATAGCATAAAATTATTTAGATCAATTAGATGGAAAGGAAAGGAAAGAAAGAACAAAACCTGCTAACACATCACCCGTAGCATTGGTCCCTTCTACCGTTATTGCAAAATGCCTGCCCTGCTGGGGTGTCTCCTTCTGCTGTACGGGATAATTTGTTGTGCCACAGGTGGCCTAGCTATACCTCTCTCACTGCATGGAACACTTGCACTCCTACTCTTATAATACTCATTTACATACCCTACCTCAATATCACACTAACACACCTAGCTAATTTATCACCCACAATGACACTTACTATTACTAGATTGACACACTCCATATATCACTCATCCTAGTCTTGATACACTCTGATCGCTTGCTCGCTCTAGGTATCCTTGGTACATAGATACTAACTTTATACTATACATGCTTAATACTCCAGGATACCAACTACTAACTATACTCTGACACCTACCTTAGAACTATGGTTACAAATGGTGCTACACTATAAGTCACTTCTAGGCCTATACACTGATACCATATGCTCATATACTCAACAAAGAACCACTCTCAGGCTCACAAACTACACCCCCGACAATCAATATTGTCACATAAATTGATACATAACTTGACACAACCTATCTATAAGTTATCAAACTACTACACTATCCAAGGAAGTTGCCTCAGAAAATAATGACGGTAAAGCTCTATAAGGAACTAACTAGAAGAACTAAAGATATCTCTATCTTGAACTAGTAAGAGTGATGGAACATAGCTCAATGATAACAAGGTTGAATGATAGAGACGATATGTTAAGATACAATCTGATAATTATACATGTCTATTTGAAATCATGTTACCAAGGATCCTTGCCATGCTGGTAAGCATAGCTGTAATATACTATAGAGTCTGTAACTAAAGCACATACCCCTAGAATCATGGTATCTAGAATTTTATCCTTGCCGCTAGCTTGGCTAAAAAAACTCTAAATTCCATAACCAAGAGAAATATATCCAAAAGAAGGTTCTATGACCTCGTCACACCAGCTAGTGTGGCTACGATAAACTCTAAACTCCATAACTAAGGCAGACGGTTACCTTTTTCACTGTCCTAATCCAAATACGTTATCAGAATATACCTTGATATTATCAAAAAGATTCATCCCGATACCAGAATCAAAGTACGAATATCAAGAATCAAATTGAGCAACAAACAAGTGAGAGTGAATAAAAATAAGTAAAAACATATTTTGAATTTGGGTTTATAGTAAGATTCTCAAGGGTCGTCCCAGGAATCTCTCTAGGAATCCTAATTTGTGATTAAGTATTCTCTCATCCTATATCATATTTCCTATATCCGGTCGTAGGTTCGCAGTAGTACAACTAAGCCGTTGCACTACCAAGATATCGCACTAATTAAGAAGACCGACCTGCATGGTCCACCATAAAAATGTGTCACAACCAGCACCCGGATGTGAGGGCAGGAGTCCGTAGATACATCCAGCCTACGCCATAAAATCGACGGTAGAACGCAGTCTAGGTCAACAATACTAACTATCAACATCTCACAATAATATATCATAACATGTCAATGATAATCTCAACTCTATAAGGAGGACAAAATGATAATATAATAGCAATATCAATACTCAATCACAAAATATATAAGAAAGATGATAAGGGTACGATATATTATAAAAGAATTCAAGAGAAGTCTAGAAATATATTTCTTAAGTCAATAACAAAGTTTAAGAGTCTAGCCATTGTCACGCCCCGGCCCCGAGGGCCTCCCGACCACCGTTCCCCCGCCAAGCCGGATGCGAATCACCGTGCCTCGGTGCTCCCGCGGGGCGCATATGGTTGTTTGATACAGGGACGTGATATCGTACGAGCCTGGGGTTCCGCCCACACAAGGCAACATCGTTAAAGTTTTGGCTATTGTTGCATCAATCGAGTAACCAGCGGAGGGACATTGTTGCAAGCATTTATGCATCTGAGTATTTGGGGCAAATCGAGGGACTGGGTTCTCTGATTACAAGGGAATCATTCCATACATTATGCCCCTCTATACGAAAGCATGCTCGAGCCAATCGAAACTTGATTTTTGGGTCTTGGGGATGAGGCACGCCTATCGCTCCATCGGACGATCCAGTACCTGCAAGCAAGCAAAATGTTGGTGGGTCAGCACTTTTATAAGTACTGGTGAGTATAAACAACTGAACAGAAGAAAATATTCACTAAAACCAATACTAAGTAATCATGTTATAAAATATTTCATTACTAGTGATCTTTCTAGTTTTATCTATGTTCGTTATATGCAGCAGATGAACGGAGTCATATTACTTAATTTTGGAAACATCTTTAGAAAACAGAGTTCATATTCGATATAAGCAAGCGAGCAAGACAAGCTGATTGTTCTGTTATCAGGGTGTGTGCAGCGTGTCTCATGAGCTATACTCAAAGACTCTAAGGACAAATGCACATCTAGGAACAAATGCATATCTAGGGGCAGTCCTCTACCAAGCCAACACAATGAACTATCTTATATGCAATGCGGTCCCTGAGTATATCAGGATCGACAACGGTTGATCCAGCTAACCAATGACTCATTTATCTGATGCTATTGGCAGTTGTGACTCATGGTTGCTTTTTACTGTCTCTGTAGCAGCCGTGACCAAGGTTTAGCTCTCCACCAATACTCATTGTCCGACCGATGCGAATGCATGAAACACTATCAAATAAACTCTAGGATGCATACGAGATGAACCATCAGACCATATATCTTTGTTGCGGGCAAGCCACTTTATCTCTGAACACATTCAAGCACACGATATGGTTCTCTCGAAGCACAAGCGATAGGGGAACATGTTCATGCAAACTCTTAGTCTTAGACAAGCGTTATAGGGTCTCTTAGTTAAGCAGACAAGTTTGTTTCAAAGATAAGCTAGGTGAGTTCTCTTATTAAGCATGCAAGGCAGGTTCTATCATTCTCTTATGAAAATAAGCATTCAAAAACTCAGATTCATTATTAAGGCGTACAAGAATCAGAGAACGAAGTTCTTCCCACTCACCTTGATTACATAATACCGACGCGGAACGGGGCACTACATACTTACCCACCAACAAAAAGTTTCATCCTCGAAACTTCAAGGATAAACTTCTCGATATCCCGAGCAGCGATAGTCCTCATCCCTCGCCGTACTCAATCAAAACAAATCAAGTCTAGAAAATATTTGCACAACTGAGAATATCTATGGACTTATTGTATGGAACGCTCTATTGCAATACCATATCGAGCAAATCACAGAGTCATAGCAAAGGAATGGGCAAAGAATCGAATTCGCTCTGATTCCATTATGTTACGCCCCGGCCTCGAGGGCCTCCAGACAACCGTTCCCACGCCGGGCCGGACGGGAATCATCGCACCTCGGCGCTCCCATGTGGCGCGTATGGCCGTTTGATACCGGGATGTAATATCGTACGAGCCTGGGGTTGTGCCCGCACAAGGCAACTTCGTTAAAGTTTTGGCTATCATGGCATCAATCGAGTAAGCAACGGAGGGACATTGTTGCAAGCATTTATGCATCTGAGTATTCGGGGCAAATCGAGGGACTGGGTTCTCTGATTATAAAGGCATCATTTCATACATTATGCCCCTCTATACAAAAGCATGCTTGAGGCAATCAAAACCAGATTTCTGGATCTTGGGGATGAGGCATGTCTATCGCTCCCTCTGACGATCCAGTACCTGCAAGCAAGCAAACTGTTGGTGGGTCAGCACTTTTATAAGTACTGGTGAGTATAAATAACTGAACAGAAGCAAACATTCACTAAAACCAACACTAAGTAATCATGTTATAAAATATTTTATTACTAGTGATCTTTCTAGTTTTACCTATGTTCGTTACATGCAGCAGATGTACGGAGTCATATTACTTTGTTTTGGAAACATCTTTAGAAAACAGAGTTCATATTCGATATAAGTAAGCGAGCAAGACAAGTCGATTGTTCTGTTATCAGGGTATGCGTAACGTGTCTCGTGAGCTATACTCAAAGACTCTAGGGACAAATGCACATCTAGGAACAAATGCATATCTAGGGGCAGTCCTCTATGAAGCAAATATAATTCAAACACAATAAACTATCTTATATGTAGTACGGTCCTCAAGTATCTCAAGATCGACAACGGTTGATCCAGCTAACTAATGACTCATTTATCTGATGTTATTGGCAGTTGGACTCATGGTTGCTTTCTACTATCTCTGTAGCAGCCGTAACCTAGGTTCAGCTCTGCACCAATAGCCATTGTCCGACCAATGCTAATGCATGAAACAATATTAAATATACTCTAGGATGTAGACAAAACGAACCATCAGACCATATATTTTGTTGCGGGCAAGACGCCTTATCTCTGAACACATTCAAGCACACGATATGGTTCTCTCGAAGCATAAGCGATAGTGGAATATGTGCATGCAAACTCTTAGTCTTAGACAAGCGTTTCAGGGTCTCTTAGTTAAGCAGATAAGTTCATTCCAAAGACAAGCTAGGTGAGTTCTCTTATTAAGCATGCAAGACAGGTTCTATCATTCTCTTATGAAAACAAGCATTCAAAAACTCAAATTCATTATTAAGGCGCGCAAGAATCAGAGAACGAAGTTCTGCCCACTCACCTTGATTATATAATGCCGACGCAGATCGGGGCACTACAGCCATCTCATCACCAAAATCAGTTTTAAAATAATACAACGCATGAGTCTCAAAGATGGAAACAAATCTATTCTAATATAAAATACTAAACTAGATAAGTCACTACTAGTGTCTGTCATGCCCCAGTCCCAAAATACCGAGGGACCGGACGCGTGGCAATGGCCAGCAGTACGCACCGATGGACAACCCAATTTAATGGATCCATTAGGGCATACTTAAGCTGTAAAATCAAGTCTACGACAATCATGGCACAACTAATCTTATCCATACAAGATATAAAATATGATCCACAGAATAATAAGGAATGTAAATCATCAGCTAGTCTCAATAAAATGCTTCGGGGAACAACCCGATAAATATCTAATACAATGGTTCAACAGACCAGAAAGTAAATGACTGAAATAAATAATAAATATTGAGCATGAACATGGATGCTCAGGAGAAGTCCTCGGCTAACACCTCATCCTCGGATGGCGGTACAGCTCCTGGATCAGCTCCTGCTCCGGTCCCGTATACCTCGGGGTAGATCTCGTCCTCAAATCCTGGGGACATAATCCGGATCCAGGTCCTCAGGGGACATAGCAAGGTACAAGAAAGCTCATGTCAAAATAAATGCAGTGTAGAAAATAAATGGAATAAATAGGGCAAGTAAGTAACCATCTAAGTGGAAATACAAGTGAGAGCAGCACGAGTACTCATGCTGATCCACTACAAGCTCTGTGTCGGGGAGCCGGTAGTGGTAATAAACACGTAATGTGTCTAGCTCTGCTACGAGAGTCTACGGTCTCACAATAGTAGAAGATATATATAGAAAATAGCCTGTAGCCTGGGTGTCTCTCCCCACCCAATGTAACCATGCATATCATGACCATAACGTCTCATGTCCATGTCAAGCGGGATCATCACTAATGCAATAAGTCATATGTATCTATGAATATAGTATCTCTGTCAAGTCCTGTATCCTATACAGAATCACCACGAGTATCTCGGGAATATCCTGTCTCATGAACAGTGTCAAGTGTCCTGGGTCATATGGTACTTGATAAGACAAGTACGAAAATATAAAGTGTCACGAATGTCCATCTCTAAATGACAGTACTCAACACTACGTACAGTGTTGGCACCCGACTGGTAATCGGACGCTAAGTATGTCATACGGTCCTAGGGTGAGCATGCACAGCAATATAATAAAGCAAGGAAAATATATAACAATACTGCAGGGTTTGGCAAGGTACACTTGCCTGATGTTTGAATATCCACAATTATCCCGGTATCAGTGAATCCTGTGGGTACTCCTCCAAAAGCTGTAATAAACATCACCAACCATCTCAGAAGATGTCAAATAGCTAGAAATGTCTGTCCTTACGTCCAATTTGGACACAGGGTCAAAAAGGTCATTTCCGGGCCAAAGCGGGATCCACATGTGGCCCACTTTGCACCGAAAAGCGTGTCAGGGTCAAAGATCTCCAAATTCCTCAAACTCAGTGTCTACAAGTCAGGAACGATGATACGAACCCAACGGAACTTCCAGAATTGGATTCCGATGAGCCGATCACAAAATCGTCTGTCAAGTGGAGCCGGTGGGGCCCACGATATGCAATTTTGTCAACGTTCTTAGAATCGGACCAAACTTGGGTTACAGGACCAGTGTATTGCGACGAGTCCGATGGCGCAAGTTTCGTCTCGATCCGACGTGTGTACACAAAGTTACAGCGTATTCCAGAAAAGTCGGATACGGGGCGTTGTCCGCGGATACGTACTGATTCCGGTGTGCTCGTGCATCCGAATAAGCTTCTGCGAAATCCCGCACGTCCATATCAACGACGCGCACGTATCTGTGAAGACCGCACGGGACCAAGTCATCCCGTTTGGCGGGGCGTACTCAGTTCCGGGGTGAATCAGGGCATTGTTTTTCCTGTATTTGGATCGCAGTGTGCGATCACCACAGGACGCGACGCACCGAGTGGGTTACACGGGCACCGAGAGGATTATACTGTCTACGCGTAGAAACTGACGGAATCGAAATCGGAGTTGTGAGTTGGGAGAAATCGGTACCTGAACAGGGCTCCGTGAATCTGAGTTTTCACGCGTCCGAGCGTCAACTTCGTGTCCTGTGACCGAGTTGCTGTGTCCAGACTAGGGTTCTGGATTTCGTCGATGAACCGGCCGAGAGGGGCTGCTCTGGTCGACGAGGGGCGGAGGGAACGTCGGTCGGCTGTGCTCGGTCGACCAGAGCAGTTCTCGCGGCTGCGACTCGGCGTCTGGAGGGAGCGGGGCTGTGGACCCTGACCAGAGTGGTCTAACACAGGGGAGTCGAGCGGAGAGTCATCGGCTGTAAGGCGGCGGCGTCCCGGGGGTCGGGACTGGACGGGGGTGGCTGCTGTCGGGGTCCGATCGTCGACGGAAGCGACGTCGAACTCGGCCAGGCGGAGGTGGGGGTCAGGCTCGGTGTGAGGGGAGTCGTCGCCTGAGGAGAAATAGCAAGGCGACTGTGGGGTAAGTCGACGACGGCGGTGAGGAACTCGGCCAGGCGGCTGCGGAGGGAAATCTCAAGGTGGCGGCTGCCTAGGGCACGAACGCCGAGGCACATTTATAGGGTGAACAGTAAACTCGACAGCTAGGGTTCCCAAATGGGTTTCGGGTCGGGTTTGGCTCGGATTCGACCCGGCCCGACCCAGTAAGCTGGTTTGGGTTCGGTTCACGCAGCGGTTGGTTCGGGCCAGGTTCACTTTGGGTTTGGTTCAATTTAGTTTGGGTTTAATTTATCCAATAGTTTTTAAGGCTTTAAACGCGTCTCCGGTGTCCAATAAATACACCAAAAAATACCACATGTCTGGTTTTCTATTTTTCACCATAAAATATTATTTCCATAATATTTTAACACCAATAAACTGTATTTAAAAATACTTAACTACCAATTACCTTGCTTCTTCTTCCGAATAATACCAAAAATTTTTGGGGAAAAAAATATATTAAAAATTATTCTGAAAACAGGGTGTTTACAATCTTTCCTCCTTAAAAGGATTGTATCCTCGCAATCAAAGAGTAAGCTACAAAAGAAAGAATTATGGAAATACAAGGTTGCTTAGTTTACAACTGCCTCCTCGAACAAGTAGGGGTAACGCTGGCGCATACTATCTTCTCGTTCCCAAGTTGATTCTCCCGGAGAATGATGTTTCTAAGCTACACGAACCAGTCTGATTGTCTGTCCCCGCAATGTCTTCTCACTGACGTCGAGGATGCCAACTCGTTATTCTTCATATCTCAAGCTAGGGCCCACTGTGATCTCTGAATGATCGACTACGTGACTTGGGTCGGTCACGTACCTTCGCAGCTGTGAGACGTGAAATACGTCATGCACTCCCTCTAAGGATGGTAGTAATGCAAGACGATAAGCCACCTCACCAACGCGCTCTTGAATGTCAAACGGCCCAATATACCTTGGGCTCAACTTGCCTCTGCTCCCGAATCTGATAGTACCACGAGTGGGCAAAATCCTTAAGAATATGTGCTCTCCTTTTTTAAACTCTAGGGGACGTCTGTGCGTATCTGCCCAATGCTTCTGTCTGTCCTGAGCTGCTCGAAGATGATCCTGAATCTGTTTCACCTTTTCCACTATTTGCGTTACCAATTCTGGACCCAGTATTTGACGTTCACCAACGTCACTCCAACATATAGGCGATCTGCACTTCCTTTCGTATAATGCCTCGAATGGTGCCATCTGAATGCTGGCCTGATAACTGTTGTTGTAGGAGAACTCCACTATGTGCAAATGATCTTCCCAAGATCCTCCAAAGTCTAGCATACATGATCGCAACATATCCTCCAAGATCTGAATGGTACGCTCTAATTGGCCATCTGTCTGTGGGTGATAGGCAGTGCTGAATTTGAGTCTGGTACCAAGACTCTCTTGCATGCTTCGCCAGAAATAAGATGTGAATCTCGAGTCTCGATCTGATACAATACTAACCGGCACTCCATGCAATCTTACTATTTGTCGCATATACATGTCGGCTAGTATCTCTGTGGACTGTCCAACTCTAAACGGCAAGAAGTGTGCCGATTTAGTGAGTCTATCCACTATAACCCATACCGCATCTCTTTCGCTGGGGCTCCTTGGGAATCCTGTGACGAAATCTATGGTGATATGTTTCCACTTCCATTCTGGTATGGGAAGCGGCTGCAACATTCCTGCAGTCCTCTGATGCTCTGCTTTCACTTGTTGGCAGACTAAACATTTGGCCATAAATCTTGCAATCTTCCTCTTCATTCCATGACACCAATAATACTGTCTCAAGTTTCGGTACATCTTGGTTCCTCCTGGTGAACAGAGTACATAGAGCTATGTGCTTCAGTCATTAACTCCTATCTCAATTCTCCATTTGGAACATACAGGCGATTTTCAAACCTTAATGTCCCGTCTTCGTGTATGCGAAGTCCTGTCTGCATGCTTGCTTCCATCCTCTCTTTCAACCTTCTAAATCTAGCATCGGTGGGCAATGCCTCCTTAATCTTCTCCACGAGTGATGACTTAATTTTAAGATTAGCCATCAAGCCATTCTGTCCTGGTAAAATAACCTCTATCTGAAGCTCCTGTAGATCTCTCAATAACTCGGGCTGCATCGTCAAGAAATAAGCCATAGGCTTCCTACTGAGGGCATCTGCCACGACATTCGCCTTCCCCGGATGGTACTGCAGATCTATGTCAAAATCTACCATCAATTCAAGCCAACGTCTTTGCCTCATGTTAAGCTCCTTCTGAGTATATATATACTTCAGATTTTTGTGATCTATAAAGATGTCTACTTTCTCCCCATAAAGGTAGTGCCTCCAAATCTTCAATGCAAAGATACCTGCTGCTAACTCTAGATCGTGTGTTGGGTAGTTCTTCTCGTGGACCTTCAACTGTCTCGACACATAAGCAATAACTTTGCCATGTTGCATCAAAACACATCCCAGTCCACTACCCGATGCATCACTGTAAACAACAAAACCTCCTGACCCTGAAGGAAGAGTCAAGACAGGTGTTGTTGTTAATCTTCTCTTCAATTCTTCGAAGGCCTTCTGGCAGTCTTCCGTCCATATAAACTCCTGGTCTTTGCGTGTCAGCTTCGTCATCGGTTCTGCGATCCTCGAGAAATTTTCTACAAACCTTCGGTAATATCCCGCGAGTCCGAGAAAACTTCTCACCTCTGCAACTGATGTGGGGGTAGGCCAAGTCTCTATTGCCACAACTTTCTCTGGATCCACTGAAAGTCCTTCTCCTGAGATAATATATCCCAAGAAAGGCACTTTGTCCATACAGAACTCACACTTACTGAGTTTGGCGTATAACTTCTCATGTCGCAAGGTCTCTAACACGATTCTGAGATGCTCCTCATGCTCTTCATGGCTCTTGGAATATATGAAAATGTCGTCAATGAAAACAACCACAAATTTATCTAAGAACTGATGGAAGACTCTGTTCATTAAACTCATAAATACTGCTGGCGCATTGATTAAACCAAACGGCATCACCAAGAACTCATAATGCCATACTTGGTCCTGAAAGCTGTCTTCGGTATGTCTTCCTTCCTTACTTTGATCTGATGATAGCCGGATCGAAGGTCAATCTTCGAGAATACCCTTGCACCACTCAATTGATCGAATAGATCATCAATGCGTGGTAAGGGATACCTGTTCTTGATGGTCACAGCATTCAGTGCCATGTAGTCAATGCATAACCGTACTGTTCCATCCTTCTTTGGCACAAATAATATGGGTGATCCCCAAGGTAAAATACTGGGCCGAATGAAACCCTTCTCCAGAAGGTCGTCAACCTGTTCTTTCAACTCCACTAACTCCTTAGGCGCTAGCCGATATACTGATGAAGTGATAGGCTCTGCTCCTGGAGTCAAATCTATTGTGAATTCTATTTCCCGATCAGGTGGTAAACCTGGAAGATCATCAGGAAATACATCCATAAATTCTGATATGACTCTTGGGTAACCTGTCTCTCCTTCTACAGATAGTACCCTAAGAGTAGGCTGAACTCCTTGCTCTACTGCTCCTCGGAGAAACTCGAATTCTGGATGTCCTGGCGGTCTAAATATAACCTGCCCAAGCCGACAATCAAGAGTCGCATGATACTGACTTAACCAGTCCATACCAAGTACAACATCATAGTCAGGCATAGAAAAGATCAGAAATTGGGCTCGCATCTCTCTCCCACAAACTACTACAGAACATGATCTACAGACGTCACTAACCGGAATAATTCCACCTCCCGTAAGAATTCTCTTCATCTTCGGAAGGGGTGCGGTAGCTACTCTATGGGTGGCTACAAAGCTAGCTGCTATAAATGAATGCGATGCTCAAGAATCAAATAATGCTACAGCTGGTAATAAAGCTACTAAAATAGTACCTGCGATGACCTCGCCCGCAGTAGCTTCCTGCTCAACAGCTAATGTGAATGCCTGGCATCTTCCCTGAGCTGGACCTCTCTACTGCTGCTGCTGCTGCTGAAATAGGGCTGCCTATGGAGCCAGTGGTGGTCTCTGCTGGTAGCCCCCTGTAGCTGGTGGTCCAACTCCTCCAGCTCCTGTCTGCTGTGCTCCTACTGCTGGATAAGCTGGTCGTGGTGCAGGCAAGGCTAGTCTCGGTGCTCCATCTCTATGTTTAGTGCAGTCTCTGGATAGATGCTGGTCTGATCCACAAAGCAGGCATAGTCCCAATTTATGCCTGCACTCTCTCTCAATGTGTCCTACCTTACCGCAGTGGTGACAGGTAGGAAGAGATATGGCCCTGTGTGCTGCTCTCTCCGGTATACTCCTCTGGAATCGTTTTGTAGAATCCCCAGGTGCTGTCTTGGTTGGTGCGGATGTGTTTGGCCTCTTCAGATTCGATTTCCTTCTAGTGACGCGCTCCATGCGTCGTGCTGCTGCAAGGACCTCGGTATAAGATGTAGGTGCGACTGAGCCAATCAATCTCTGAAGCTCGAACTTCAGTCCGTCAAAGAACTTTTCAGCTTTCTCTACCTCTGTCGAGATCAATGTTGGATCGAAGCGACTTAGGCGTATAAATTATGCGTTGTATTCTTCCACTGTTATATTGCCTTGGATGAGGCGGTTGAACTTGTCTCTGAGCTCTGATCATGCAACTGCCGAAATGTATATCTCTTGGAAGAGTCTGGAGAACTCTTCCCAAGTGACTCGGTCCTGTCCGAGCCTCCTTTCTTCTGCTAGCCACCAGTGATGCGCATTCTCAGTTAACTGCATTCTGACTGCAGTCATCCACTTCTCTCTCGGAAGTTCAAAGGCTTCCAACTGATGCTGAATGTTAGTGAGCCATTCATGAACTTCTATTGGCCCCTCTTTACCAGAAAATGTACAAGACTTGAGATGACAGAAATCGGTGATAGATCCCGTCGCTGTTCACCTCGTTGGTGGATTTGCCTGCTCCAATGCGGATACCAGGCTGGTCCTCAGATACTCTGCCTCCTGGCGATGGGCCTCTTGCTGAATCTGCTGCTGGGCCTGCATCATGGCATACATCATCTGGAACATCTGTTGCTCGTCCATGGCTTGTCCGGGGGGGGGGAACTGGCATCTGGGGAGTGAACTGTGGTGGAGGTGGGATGTCATCTCTCCGGAACCTTGGATTAGACTGACCGGTTTGGTTGCTCTGCGATGCTTGTCCTCCATTCCCTAGAGTCACTCCGTCTGTGTAAGTAACCACAGCGTCGTGTGGCGTATCCAATGGAATCTCGTCTCCGTTCCTGAGATCCATTTCTCTGCAATCAAAAGATAAACTGTAAGAACGCTCAGAGGAATCAAACAGGATGCAAATCAAGTGACAATTCTGAGTTCGATATAGAGTTCAATAATGGTTTAATTAGTGGATGAGATTCTATAATTTATCCTATTCTTAGGGCAGGCTGGTTCGGTCCCTAAGTTGAAACCGAACGATTTAGTCGTAGACCTGCATGGGCCACCACAAAAACCATATCACGCCCCAGTCCCAAAATACCGAGGGACCGGACGCGTGGCAATGGCAAGCAGTATGCACTGATGGACAACCCAATTTAATGGATCCATCAGGGCATACTTAAGCTGTAAAATCAAGTCTACGACAATCATGGTACAACTAATCTCATCCACACAAGATATAAAATGTGATCCACAGAATAATAAGGAATGTAAATCATCAGCTTGTCTCAACAAAATGCTTCGGGGAACAACCCGATAAATATCTAATACAATGGTTCAACAGACCAGAAAGTAAATGACTGAAATAAATAATAAATACTGAGCATGAACATGGATGCTCAGGAGAAGTCCTCGGCTAACACCTCATCCTCGGATGGCGGTACAGCTCCTGCTCCGATCCCGTATACCTCGGGGTAGATCTCGTCCTCAAATCCTGGGACATAATCCGGATCCAGGTCCTCAGGGGACATAGCAAGGTACAAGAAAGCTCGTGCCAACATAAATGCAGTACAGAAAATAAATGGAATAAATAGGGCAAGTAAGTAACCATCTAAGTGGAAATGCAAGTGAGAGCAGCACGAGTACTCAGGCTGATCCACTACAAGCTCTGTGTCGGGGAGCCGGTAGTGGTAATAAACACGTAATGTGCCTAGCTCTGCTACGAGAGTCTACGGCCTCACAATAGTAGTAGATATATATAGAAAATAGCCTGTAGCCTGTGTGTCTCTTCCCACCCAATGTAACCACGCATATCATGACCATAACGTCTCATGTCCATGTCAAGCGGGATCATCACTAATGCAACAAGTCATATGTATCTATGAATATAGTATCTCTGTCAAGTCCTGTATCCTATATAGAATCACCACGAGTATCTCCGGAATATCCTGTCTCATGAACAGTGTCAAGTGTTCTGGGTCATATGGTACTTGATAAGACAAGTACGAGAATATAAAGTGTCACGAATGTCCATCTCTAAATGACAGTACCCAACACTGCGTACAGTGTTGGCACCCGACTGGTAATCGGACGCTAAGTACGTCACACGGTCCTAGGGTGAGCATGCACAGCAATATAATAAAGCAAGGAAAATATATAACAATACTGCAGGGTTTGGCAAGGTACACTTGCCTGATGTTTGAATATCCACAATCGTCCCGGTATCAGTGAATCCTGTGGGTACTCCTTCAAAAGCTGTAATAAACATCACCAACCATCTCAGAAGATGTCAAATAGCTAGAAATGCCTGTCCTTACGTCCAATTTGGACACAGGGGCAAAAAGGTCATTTTCGGGCCAAAGCGGGATCCACATGTGGCCCACTTTGCACCAAAAAGCGTGTCAGGGTCAAAGGTCTCCAAATTCCTCAAACTCAGTGTCTACAAGTCAGGAACGATGATACGAACCCAACAGAACTTCCAAAATTGGATTTCGATGAGCCGGTCACAAAATCGCCCGTCAAGTGGAGCCGGTGGGGCCCATGATACGCGATTTTGTCAACGTTCTCAGAATCGAACCAAACTTGGGTTACAGGACCAGCGTATTGCTACGAGTCTGATGGCATAAGTTTTGTCTCGATCCGACGTGTGTACACAAAGTTACAGCGTATTCTAAAAAAGTCAGATACGGGGCGTTGTCCGCGGATACGCACTGATTCCGGTGTGCTCACGCATCCAAATCAGCTTCTGCGAAATCCCGCACGTGCGTATCAACGACACGCACATATCTGTGAAGACCGTACGCGACCAAGTCATCCCGTTTGGCGGAGCGTACTCAGTTCCGGGGTGAATCGGGGCATTATTTTTCCTATTTTTGGATCGCAGTGTGCGATCACCACAGGACGCGATGCACCGAACGGGTTGCACGGGCACCAAGAGGATTATACTGTCTATGCGTAAAAACTGACAGAATTGAAATCGGAGTTGTGAGTTGGGAGAAATCGGTACCTGAACAGGGCTCCGTGAATCTGAGTTTTCACGCGTCCGAGCGTCAACTTCGTGTCCTGCGACCGAGTTGCTGTGTCCAGACTAGGGTTCAGGATTCCGTCGATAAACCGGCAGAGAGGGGCTGCTCTGGTCGGCGAGGGGCGGAGGGAACGTTGGCCGGCTGTGCTCGATCGACCGGAGCAGTTCTCGCGGTTGCGACTCGGCGCCTGGAGGGAGCGGGGCTGTGGACCCTGACCGGAGCAGTCTAACATAGGGGAGTCGAGCGGGGAGTCGTCGGCTGTAAGGCGGAGGCGTCCCGGGGGTCAGGACTGGACGGGGGTGGCTGCTGTCAGGGTCCGGTCGTTGACGGAAGCGGCGTCGAACTCGGCCATGCGGAGGTGGGGGTCGGGCTCGGCGTGAGGGGAGTCGTCGCCTGAGGAGAAAGAGCGAGGCGGCTGTGGGGTAAGTCGACGGCGGCGGTGAGAAACTCGTCCAGGCGTCTGCGAAAGGAAATCTCAAGGTGGCCGCTGCCTAGGGCACGAACGTCGAGGCACATTTATAGGGTGAACAGTAAACTCGGCAGCTAGGGTTCCCAAATGGGTTTCTGGTCGGGTTTAGCTCGGATACTGTTTAGTATCAGTCTTCTCACATATATTACTTCCCTACTTATGACACTCATATACACCTATACTCTGAATTAGAGTATAATATGGAGACACTTTTGAATGGCATTGCCTCCCTCTCGAGTACACCACTCAATGTTGGTACTCAACTCCAACTAAACCACCTTATTCCCCTTTCAACCTACAACTGCAGACCACCCAACTTAACTCGAGCCTATAGCAACATTCATAGATACTTGTCACACTCCAAATACCCTCAAGGCACACCAAGAAACCTTTCCCCACCATACTCATACTCATTTAACACTCACCCCCAATCACAACACTTACACCACTTGTTGTGAGACTCGTCTCACAGTATTCGTATTTTATGCGGATACGTATTTTGCACTATTTATTATATTTTATTGGATCTCGTGGAAGCTCAAAAATCTCAAAATTGAAACTTTATAACCCGACCAGCATACCGGCGGTATACTCCAGTATATCGACGGTATACCATCCTTCAGATTATCGTTTTACTTTTGAGATATTTTCGAGATATTTTTGTGAGATATTTTTGATAAATATTTTGAAGCATTCTATTATCCATTAGTTTCTTGGTTTTGTTTTGAGCAGTTGAGATTGATTTAGATCGAGTCGTCGATCGCTGATGAGGCAGATCTAATGGTCACGATTAAATAACCTCTTATGTATATGGAATTAGATTTTCATTCTTTTTCTCTTTTCTCTCCCTTTTCTCTACATCCTTTCTCTCTTGAGCTTGGAGCTTAGTCTTGAGACTTGGAGTATGGTTTCTGAACCACTTTTTGGTGGTAGATTAGAATATTTATGCTGGAAGCTCGTTTTAGGCAAGTACACCTTGTCGATTTTGTGAACTTCCAATATTTTTCTTGCTATTTTTATTTTCTAGAGTTTTTTTAGTTGCTTATTTTTTATAACTTGTTTTAATATAGTTGTTACTTACATAGTTTCTAGTATTGTGACGGTTTTGATTTTAATTTTTGGTAGAATCTTGTTCCGTCCCATTTTGGTAACTCGGTTTCGGAAATGGCACCGGAGTTGTGATCGTGAGTTTTAGTCCATATCATGATATGAGACTAACCCCTATACTTGACTCCTGGTTAGACTTGGTTATGGTAATTTTTGGGATTTAATTTTGGACCCGAAGATCAGACATGACTTGACTTTAGCCTAGTTTAGTATTGCAAATCGGCATACCAACGGTATATTACAGTATACTGATTTTGACCGACTTGTAATCCCAAAAACCTTTCGTGAACCTTATCGTCATACTGACCGTATACTACAGTATATCGATGGAATACCGATCCTGGCTGACTATGTTATCCGACCTCAGATATTTGTTTTTGTTGGCATACCGAAGATATACTTCAGTATACTGATGGTATATCGATTTATGGAACTTTGTTTTCCAGAACCTTTTTTGCCTACTTGGAACGACATATCGACAATATACAATAGTATACTGACGGTATACCGATAGTGCTCTTTCTTTTGTATTTCTTGGATTTTTTTGATTTTATTTTAATTCTTCTGGCATTGTTTGGACATGTGGTGACTTGACATGACTTGGCATGACATAGCATGGCTCCATTCGACATGACTTAACATGGTTTCACTTAGTTTTACCTGGATTCCCTTGACTTTATATGGATTTACTTGGTTATACCTGGCTTTACATGGCATGACCTAGCTTCACTTGCTATCACATGGCTTTATTGATTGTCGTGGCTTACATGAGTCTGTTTGTGAAGTGAATATTAAACCTTACATATTCTGTATTTATGTCTAGGTTGGATTCTGCAGAGTGCCATACCCAAAATTCTACAAGAATATGCTAAGGTTAAACAACTAAAAATTTACATAGATCGTAGCTAGAGATTTTCCTAGGTTACATGCAGTCCCGGTTCCCCATAGCAAAGGGTTAAGGAATATCATGTTGGGTATCATGTGTAGTGTCATTAGGAGTATCTGTGGCTGTTTTGAGCGATTGGGTAACCTGGATGGACTGCAGGGGCATGCAAGGAACTCTAATCTCGTATTGTATTTTGCTAGTAATTAGGTTTTTTGATAACCCTAGTTAGATAAAGTATCAAACCGTACTTATATAATTGGTCGTGAATTGACATGTGATGTTATAGTCTAGGCTTATAAATGAGATTATACCCCTTTACCTTCTGCACTTTTAATCTTATTGCTTACTAGTTCAGGATAAGTCACATATTTGCTTGCTACAGTTTACTTATGATATCTAGAGTTCATTCATTTTCAGACTTTTACTTTCAGTCTTTGTATTACTTGTATTGTTAGTTTAAGTTCCTAGTTGGCTTTCTTTGTAGTACTTGTTATTTAGGATCTGACCCCACTAGTTTTGCATGGCCAAATTCAATAGCAGCACCGGGGATCTTTTATACTTTTATGAGGATGGTGACCACCAGGAGCACCAGACCACCTGAGTGGATTTTCTAACTTTTTTACTCTGCTGTACATTCTACTTTTGTTGGCGTTTAGCCACCGAGCACGTGTTAGCACATGTTTTGGTTTGACTGTTAGCCTATGAAAATGACATGATTGGCGTATCCTAGGGTTGATCATGTATGACTTAGACTCTAGCTAGTATATTCATTTTGTGTTTACTAGCTTCATGATCATCTATGTATATATAGTTTGGGATGCTTAACTATTATATGTCAGCTGATCTTGCATCTTACCTTTTGTTCTGTTGTGCTTGTGATTGAGACACTAGGGTCTGTTGGACCTAGGCTTAACTGTTGGTTTGTAGTAGTAGTCTCCCATGTCGTACAGCTTTACTGTATATTCGGAGTACTGGTGTGATCCATGTATATGTAGTTGGCCATTGTCTGTCTCCACTCTCCAGTATTTTGGTTCTGGGGTGTGACATGGTTTGTGTGGTGGCCCATGCGGGTCTGTCTGAGCAGAGTTGGTCTATTTTATAAATATATGGAGGTTGTTGCTATTGTTAGATATCTCAATCCTAAACTGATTTCCTTGATCCCTAGTCATTATCTCTATCCATGATCCTTGATTTGTTATCTGCTTTCATCATTGATCTATCATATTCTTTGACTTGACTCTTGTGTCCTTAATTTTTAGGGGCAATTTCCCAGTTATTATCGGCCAGATGGTTCAAGTGCAGCACAAGGAGATTCAGCATTAGGGAGTCTAGCGTATTCCTAGGAATCAGCCTCAGCACTCACGGGAAGAGTCTAGAGTAGATCCCGAGGCAGATCAGTCGATAGTACCAGACCAACAGGCAGCACCAGTGCTCCCAGTTTAGCACGAGCAGCCATAGGGTATTGTTCGAGCACTGATGGATGTCCTACGAGATTTTATGATGACCTAGCAGCACCAAAGTAACGTACTCACTCAGTCAGTCCAAACAGCGTTGGGGCGAGGTGGTTCTCAGATCCATAATTCTGCGACCAGCTTCAAGCATCTTAGTCCTCCGTACTTCTATGGTACAGAGAACATGATTTAGTTCGATACTTGGTTGCAAGATACTGAAGCCATCTTGGAGGTAGCAGGGACTCCTGCTAAGGAGCACGTAGCAGTAGTGAGGCTAAAGTTATTGGGTTTGGCCCGTGATTGGTGGACAGTGCAGGAGAGTACTCTTACAGCACCGATCCCATGGACGGTCTTAAGTAAGAGGTTTCAGGCGATACACTTTAACGCGGTGGCGCGTTACGATCTTCTACATAGGTTTAACAGCCTTAGGCAGGAGGGAAGGACCATCGACGACTATGCGGTAGAGTTTTCGAGGCTTAGTTGGCTTGCCCCCACTTTGGTGGCCACTGAGTAGGAAAGGGCGAGGAGTTTCCAGTAGGGACTCCATTTAGAGATTATCTTAGCGGTGGAGCAATATGAATTCCAGAACTTCAATGCTGTGATGCGGGCAGCTAAGAAGTATGAGTATACATCGCAGAGGATTACATATCGAGTTGGGAGCCAGAAGAGGCCTAACATTTTAGGAGGACCAGCATCCCAGTCATTAGCACCAGCTCCAGCAGTTTGAACCCTGACGATTGGATCTCCGAAGAGGACGATATCATCTCAGCAGTCTTCCCAGATGCATCCTCAGTATAGGCAGTCATCTTCTTCCTTCCGTAGTTATTTCCATTACGAAAAACCTAGGCATGTAGTGTTAGAGTGTCATAGGGGACATGGATTATGCTTGATATGTGGGGCATCAGAACACCTGATCGGAGCATGTCCCCAGAGGAACCAGACTGAATCATTATCCGTCTAGTCAGTAGTTCGACCAGCAATGCCGCAGTTGAGGGCATACCGGTGCAGCAGCAGCATACTCAGAGGCCTTTTTCCCTACAGGCTTAGGCATTCCAGCAGCATAGGCCGCAGTAGTATGTGTAGGCCTATTCACATGCAGGACCTAGAGGTCAATAGCAAAGGGCAGGGTCAAGCTTTCTTGCTATTGATAGAGGAGGTCGTGGCAGCAGGAGAGGTGGTCGCAAGTACCATTCTCGTTCATTTTTATTCGGCTTCAGCTTTATTTGATTCTGGTGCATCGCATTTATTCATATCTGCAGATTGGAGTCCGAGACCTTACTTTTAAGGTTGAATATACTTACTGGTAAAGATATCGTAGGAGTAGATAAAGTTTATCCCTCGTGTATAGTCATAGTATGTGAAAGAGAGTTTCTCGCGAGGCTGGTAGAGTTTTCTATGGACGATTATGATATCGTCCTAGGGATGGATTGGTTGAGTGCGAGATACGCAATGATAGATTGTCGTGCCGACAAGGTTATCTTTCATGTACCCGGGGAGGAGTTCTCATTCTTGAGAGGTGCAGTAGAGTTACCGATGGTTACATTGATGATGGCAGAAGCAGATGAGGCACAATTTCTAGGATAATTTTCTCGATGTATTTCCTGACGAGCTATCAGATGTACCACCAGCTAGAGATATGGAGTTCTACATTGATCTAATCCCGGGAGCTGAGCCAGCTTCAGAGAGAGTTTACATGATGTCACCATCCGAGTTGTAGATTTTGTACCGGACGATTGAGGACTTGAGAGCCAAGGGATTCAATAGACCTAGTGCATCGCCTTAGGGAGCCCCGTTACTTCTAGTTAAAAAGAAGGATGTTTCGTTGCTTTTAGTTATTGATTATCAAACACTAAATGCGATAATCATTAAGAACAAGTATCCCTTGCTCATGATAGATGACTTGTTTAATCAGCTCAGTGTGGCAGAAGTTTTCTTTAAGATTGATTTTCGGTCTGGGTATCATCAGATCAGAGTCAGAGAGCAAGATATACCCAAGATGATATTTAGATCTAGATATGATCATTGGGAGTTCCTAGCTATGCCATTTAGAGCGACCAATGCACCAACTTTATTCATGTCTCTCATAAATAACATCTTCAAGCCTTACCTAGACTAGTTTGTGGTAATATTTATTGATGATATCTTGGTCTATAGTCCGAGTGAGAAAGAGCATGAACAACATCTTCGCATAGTTCTTCAGATTCTTCGAGAACAACAACTATATGTGAAGTTTAACAAGTGTGAGTTCTGGCTTAATCATATATCATTCTTGAGACATATCATCTCTGATGAAGGAGTCAAGGTGGATCCCAAGAAGGTGGAGGCCGATACCTCGTACAACTTCAGATGTATGCAATTGTCTCGGCCTGGCAGGCTACTACAGACGGTTTATAGCAGACTTTGCTAGGATCTTCGCACCCTTGATATGGAAGATATGTAAGGTTGTGTGCTTTGAATGGTCAGATGCTTGTCAGTCTTCTTTTGAAAAGCTCAAGCAGAGTTTGATTTTGGCTCCAATTCTGACACTTCATGTGGGACTAGATGGGTTCACAATGTATTGTGATGCTTCAGGAGTAGGACTTGGGTGCATCCTTATGTAGCATGGCAGAGTGATACCTTATACGTCTCGACAGCTTTGTCAAGACCATGAGAAGAGTTAGCTGATGCATGATCTTGAGCTTGCAGCAGTAGTGTTTGCACTTAAGATCTGGAGGCATTACCTTTATGGTGATAGAGTGGAGATCTTCACAGACCGCAGATCATCACAGATCATAATGTATTTACACAAAAAAGCTCAACATATGGGAGAAGAGGTGGCTAGAGTTATTGACGGACTATGATCTTGACCTTTAGTATTATCCAGGGAAGGCCAATATAGTAGCAGATGTCGTGAGGAGGAGAGGGGAGGAGGATCTTACTTCTTGACGGAGCAACATCATATCTTAGAGGATCTGCAAGAGATGGGTATCAAGGTAGTAATATCTAGCGATACCGGTTTGATGGCGAGTCTGCAGGTTCAGTCTTCTATAGTTTAGAGGATTAGAGCATAGCAGACAGGTGATGTCAGGCTTCAGCGACTCAGATCAGAGTGTGCGACAGGAAGCAGACCAGAGTTAAGCATTCATGAGAATGGGACTCTCAGGTTTGGGAGTCGACTTTGTTTGCCAAGAGGAGATATCTGGCATAAGATTATGACAGAAGCCCATAGTTCTCAATACTCAGTTCATCCAGGAGGGATGAAGATGTATCAAGATATTCATCAGCACTTTTGGTGGAATGGTATGAAGACGGAGATAGCTCGGTTTATTTTTCGATGTTTAGTCTGTCAATAGGTTAAGGCTAGATATCAGAGACCGGCCGAACAACTTCAACAATTATTGATCCCGGAGTGGAAGTAGGACTATATTACTATGGACTTTGTGACCAATATTCCTTTATCCCCGTTTGGCAAAGATGTTATATGGGTTATAGTGGATCGACTCACAAAGGTTGCCACTTTCTTCCTTTCATGGTGGGCCTGTCTACAGAGGAGCTAGCTGAGATGTATTTGAGGCTGATATTCAGATTACATGGTATATCCGTTAGCATAGTCTCGGATAGAGATTCTCGGTTCACGTCATATTTCTGGAAGAACCTTCAGCAAAGTCTGGATACTAGGTTGAAGTTCAGTTCAGCCTATCATCCGTAGACAGATGGGCAGTCAGAGCATACTATTCATACTTTAGAGGATATGATATAATCATATATGCTTGATTTCGATGGTTCCTGGGAGGAACACCTACACTTAGTAGAGTTCTCCTACAATAACAGCTTTGATGCGAGAATTCAGATGGCACCCTTCGAGGCTTTGTATGGTAGGAGTGTAGATCGTTGTTAGCTTGGTATGACCTTGGTGAGAGGCAGATGCTTGGTTCAGAGATGGCTGCTCAGTCAATTGGAGTAATCAGGTAGATAAAAGAGTGTCTCAGAGTGTCTCAGGATTGCCAACGTCATTGGACAGATCACCACCGTCGTCATCTTAAGTTCTCTGTCGGTGACCATGTATTTTTGAGGATTTTGCCTATTCATGGGTTTATCAGATTGGAGTACGGGGAAAGCTTAGTCCTAGATAAATAGGCCCGTTCAATATTCTCGAGCGAGTTGGAGACGAATCTTACAGACTGGATCTTCCGCCGTTGCTTCATGAGGTACATGACGCCTTTTACGTATCTCAATTGCACCGGTATATGCCAGACCTAAGCTATATCCTAGATCATTCTGAGTTGGTCATTGGTATCGACCTATCATATGAGGAGAGGCTCATGTCTTTTTTGGACCAGAGGGAAAAGGTTCTCAATAACCGGACTATCCGATTAGTTTGGGTTGCTTGGGGGCATCAATCACTGGGCGAGTCAACTTGGGAGCACGAGGATGATAAACATGCTCGTTACCCATTTTTTTGACTTGGGAGGTATACTTATCCGTATACCAGTGTCTTGTCTTAGCTAGTGCATGAGATTGATTGTTAGCTTATCTGTTATGCCCATTATTGCTTTATCTTCTCTGGTTCTCTGTTGTTGTCCAGGAATTTCCTGCTTACATGAGTTTCCTGATTAGATTAACTTGCTTGATATTTTTAGATCCTTGTGGAAATTTTGAGGACAAAATTTTTCTAAGGAGGAAAGGGTTGTGAGACTCTTCTCACAATATTCGTATTTTATGCGGATATGTATTTTGTACTATTTATTGCATTTTATTGGATATCGTGGAAGCTTAAAATTTTTTAAAACTGAACCTTTACTACCCGACCGGCATACCGGCGGTATACTCCAGTATACCGACGGTATAGCGTCCATCAAATTATTGTTTTACTTTTAAGAAATTTTTGTAAGATATTTTCGATAGTTATTTTGATGAATAGTATTTGAAGCATTCTATTATCCATTGGTTTCTCGATTTTGTTTTGAGCGTTTGAGATTGATTTATATCGAGTCGTGGATCCCTGACAAGGCAGATCCAACGGTCGCGATTAAATTACCTCTTCTATATTTAGAATTCAATTTTCATTCTTTTTCTCTTTTCCCTTTTCTCTTTTCTCTTTCCATCATTTCTCTCTTGAGCTTGGAGCTTAGTCTTGAGACTTGGAGTATGGTTTCTGAACTCCTTCTTGGTGGTGGATTAGAAAATTTAGGCTGGAAGCTCGCTTTAGGCAAGTACACCTTGTCGATTTCCTGAACTTCCAATATTTTTCTTGCCATTTTCGTTTGATGGAGTTTTGGTAGTTGCTTATTTATTATAACGTGTTTTACTACAGTTGTTCCTTGCATGGTTTCTAGCATTGTGACAGTTTCGATTTTAATTTTGGGTATAGTCTTTTCCCGTCCCATTTTGGTAACTCGGTTTCAAAAATATAACCGGAGTTGTGACTGTGAGTTTAGTCCATATCATGATATGGGACTTACCCCTATACATGACTCCTGGTTAGACTTGGTTATGGTAAATTTGGGATTTTATATGGGACCCGGAGATCAGACATGACTTGACTTTAGCCTAGTTTTGTTTTGTAAATCAGCATACCGGCGGTATACTACAGTATACCGATGGTATACCAATTCCGACCGACTTGTAATCCAAAAACCTTCTCTGAAGCTTATCGTCATACCGATGGTATACTACAGTATACCGACGGAATACTGATCCTGGCCAACTATGTTAACCGACCTCAGGATGTTTGATTTGACCGGCATATCGATGGTATACTTCAGTATACCGATGGTATACTGATTTGTGGAACTTTGTTTTCCATAACCTTTCTTTCCTACTTGGAACGACATACCGAGGTTGTCACGCCCCAGTCCCAAAATACGTAGGACCAGAAATACGTGACACGCCAGCTACGCATTCGACCAGACTCTGGTCTGACTCGAATACGTATAAGCTGTAATAAAAAGGGCACTATCTAGATATTCCATAAATGTAAACCTCTATGTCTCAATCCACAATGTACATCAGTCTACAAGAAAAAGCTATATGTGCTAAGGTCGGCCGCCCAATAACACACTAACTCGAATAGACTCGAGAAGAAGTATGAGTCTACAAAACTAGGCTAAAACAGCAGATGAATAAACAATGTATAATAATCATAGTGCCGGTAGATATAATGTGAGTACCTGGTACCATGCTCGCAAGATATGCCACTCCATCAGTATCTCCAAGTGCTCCGTAATCGTCTATGCTGCAAAACTGGCAGGGAACCAGGTCCTCAGAGGGACGTAACAAGGTACAGAAATATAACATGCCAAGTAAACAGAAAGTACAAGTGCACGACAGGGTACTCTATCATAACCAACTAGTGTGACACAGTTTAAAGACAACGTTCGACGCGTGGGCTGTCCAAAATAAAACCGTAGCTCCGGACACGGAAACACACGACACGTACCGCAGCTCCGGGCAAAGAGTCACACGGGTGGAACAACTATACTAGAAACAGGTATCACTAGAAACAGGTATCACTAGAAAATACTACATATATATAAGCTCGTGCAGAGTAGCCCAAACGTCTAGTAACTGTCTTCCCCTTCCCAAGCGGTCAACGATTGTGCGTTGTACCTGAACCTCTAACTACAGTCTCGACACAAGGAATAACTCAACAGACGCGACCCTAAGGTCGTCCCAGTCTCTGGTCATGATGTCAGTATCAGGATACAGGAAATCTGGCACGATCATAGTGTATGAGTGTGTCCTGGGGTATCGATGTACTCTGGTACGTACATCGAGGTGCTATGAAGCATCTAGTATTTATTCTAAGACGTTAAGTCGAATGTCAACACCCGGTGGCGATCCGGACGGGAAATATCGAACGTCAACATAACTACGTGCACAATATACATAACGAAACAATAAATATCTGTAAACTGAAATACAGGGTGGCAAGGTACACTTGCCTGCGTGCGGCTGCTGATGAGGGGGATCTGGTACTGCGTCCAAGTCCTCAGGTCCCGTAGTACCTAGAAACGAGATACAAGTTCAATCAATAAGCTATCACGTGGCAAGCAGGGATATGACACACGTCTAAACATATGCTCAGACTCGGCTACAACTCACAGGGACACGACGCTAGAGGGTTGACCAAGGTTGACTAAGGGTTCATTATAAATACGATCAATCACTTGTTTAATACCATCAGAACAATCCTCAATAATATACCATCATCTTATCATTCGTCTTAAAACTACTCCTCGATCAATTTTATTACAATTCCTCAGTCTTACTATATTCATCACGATATTCTGTTAATCTAACCCCGATCAAATCCTCGATTTCACCTCAGTGTTCACAGATGTTAACATGCACATTTACCATCATTCCTAAAATAAACAATTAATTAATTTATTATAACTCTTGAATATGTACACTTACTATGATTTCAAAATAAAACTTTGCCTCGATCCAATGCACTATTATTTCCATTTATCAATAATCGACCAATCCTTAGATATCACGACATACACTTAAACAACGACCAATATTTCATACAATAATACGTATTCATCCCTAACAATTTTCATTCGATATTTAAAACCCAACCTCAATATGTATCACCTATCCAATCATCACATGCATATACTTCCATTCATATGTAAACCCTCAATATTTAACTTAGCAATTACCATCAATTGCATATATTTAAATGCAATAAACTCTAAAACTCTTACATGTACAAATCTAAAATAGCTCAATACACTAAACCTCTTAAATCTTAACCCTAATCATGAATACACTACTCATGGAGAGGGAGAGTATTACCTCGGAGGCGGGGGTTGCTGGACGGAGGGTGGTCGTGGGGTGGTCCTGCTGGTGGTGGTGATGATGACGATGGTGGAGTCGACCGGAGGGAAGAGGCATGGTGCTTTGGGTGGTGGTACAATGGGGAGGTTGACAGGGAAGTTGGTCGAGATGGTGGTGGTACCTGGAGCTGATGACCGGAGGAGGTGGCTCATGGCAGCGGGGCAGATGTTGTGGTGGCATTGGTGTGTGAAGGTGGAGAAGTCGGAGTAGAGGGACTTGGCCGGAGCAGTCGAGGTGGGCTCGTGGCAATGGCGGATGGTCAGGGAAGAAGCCGGAGCTCGTGGAGTAGGCCGGACGGGGGTCTCGGTCGGGGGGTTGCAGGTACAGCCGCCGGGATGTGGAGTCGAGGGGTGGCTGCATAGGTGGAGTAGAGTCGGGCTGCTGGCTTGCTGTGGCTGGAAGCAGCGGCGCCGGAGCTGGTTGCAGCGGGCCGAGCTGCGGGTGCGGGCTCGCTGTGTCTTGCCGACATGGCCAGAGGGGAGGTCAGCCGCCGGAGCAATGGGAAGCGGCTCGACGCAGGTTGGCACCGCCGGAGCAGTGCTGTCGAGTGCGGGGTGCACCGCCGGAGTCGGGCTGATGGGGAGGAACTATGCTGGAGTCGGGGTCACTGGCCGGAGGGAGTCTTCCCATGAAGAAGGAGGGAAGAAGAAGAAGATAGGAAGAAGAAGAAGAAAAATGAAGGAGGAAGAAGAATAATATAAGTATGGAGGTGGTGGTTCGGTTTTCCATGTAGAGGAGAGAGGTTTCCACACCTAGGAATTAGGGCCGGTGGGATGTGTGTTGAGGGTGAGGTGAAGAGTTATTTTATAGGAGAGTGTGTTGGCTAGATGGAGGGTTGAGATGCTCTCATTTGAAATGAGTGGTGAAGATTTATCATGAAGGGGGAGTGGGTTTCTTCATGAAGGGAATGAGGGAATTGAGATTGGGACCCTATTTTGGGACCCTCTCAATTAATCATGACCAATAGGATGTGGCCAACAATTTAATAATTGCAAATAAGCCCCCGTAAATTCGGGAATTTGCATGGACACATGAAATGACGCAAAAATTGCGGAGAAAAATATATTTAGAAATTGTCATGGTGAGGGGGTATTGTGCGTTAGGCGCGGGTCTAATTTGAAGGGCATTGGGATTAGTTTAGGATTAAAATAGAATTTACAAAGTTGGTAAATCTCGATTTAATTAGAGATAACGCGTTCCGCAATTTAATTTAATTGGGGCCCGCGGGGTCAAAATTTGGAAATGGCGCAAAAGCCAAAAATGGTGGGGGCTTGGAGTCAGTCTTGGGCCCTTTTGTTGGTCCGGCTCAACAGGTTAAGTTGGTATCCCAAAATTTAGAGTAACGACACAGGAGTCCAACACCGAATTAAATATGAATTTCGGATTCGATAAATTGTGCAATTAATTTAGTGCACAACGGAATCTGACTTTTTGTGACGGAAAAGTCCAGTGCCTAATTTGGCGAGTTGAGTCGAGTATACAATATTTGTACGGAATTTATGGGCTGATAATGGGCTCTGAATAATTAGACAAAGATAGGGTGTGCCAATGTTTTAAATTAATTGGATTAAAATTCCAGGTAAATATCCTCTACTCTAAACCTCAACATCTATCATCAAAAATTTTCCAGATCCACTCTAACTATCTACAGAATAAATCGAGGGGGTTTACAGAGGTATACTACAGCATACCGATGGTATACTACAACATACCGACGGTATACCGATCGTGCTCTTTTTTTGTATTTCTTGGATTTTCGTGATTTCATTTTGATTCTTCTGGCAATATTTGGACACGTGGTGACTTGACATGAATGGCTCCATTCGACATGACTTGATACTATTTTACTTGGTTTTACCTGGATTCTCTTGGCTTCACATGGATTTACTTGGTTATACCAGGCTTCACATGACATGACCTGTCTTCACTTGGTTTCACTTGGTATCACATGGCTTTATTGATTGTCGTGGCTTACATGAGTCCGTTTGTGCAGTTAATATTAAACCATATCTATTATGTATTCATATCTAGGGTAGATTTTGCGGAGAGCCACATCTAGAATTCTACAAGAATATGCTATGGTTAAACAACAAGAAATTCACATAAATCATAACTAGAGATTTTTCTAGGTTGAATGCAGTCTCGGTTCCCCATAACAAAGGGCTGACAAATATCATATGGAGTATCATGAGGAGTATCTTTGTCTGATTTGAGCGAATGGGTAACCCGGACAGACTACAGGGGCATGCGATCTGAAGGAACTCTAGTCTCGTGTTGCATTTTGCTAGTAATTAGGTTTGTGAAAACCCTAGTTTGATAAAGTATCAAGCCGTACTTATTAGATTGGCCATGAATTGACATGTGATGTTATAGTCTAGGCTTATGAATGAGATTACACCCATTTACTTTTCGCACTTTTAATCTTATCGCTTACCAGTTCAGGTTATTTCACATATTTGCATGCTACAATTTACTTATGATATCCTGAGTTCATTCATTCTCATACTTTTACTTTTATTCTTTGTATTGCTTATATTATTGGTTTAAGTTCCTAGTTGACCTCCTTTGTGGTACTTGTTATTTGGGGTCCGACCCCACTGGTTTTGCAAGACCAGATCCAGTAGCAGCACCGGGGAGATCTTCCGCATTATCCTGGGGATGGTGACCACCAGGAACACCAGATCACCTGAGTGGGTTTTCTTACTTCCCCACTCTTCTTTACATTTTACTTTTTTTGGCATTTAGCCACCGAGCATGTGTTAGCTCATGTTTTGGTTTGACTATTAGCCTATGGGCAATGACATAATTGGCGTATCCTAGGGTTGATCATGTATGACTTAGACTCTAGCTAGTATATTCATTTTGTGTTTACTAGCTTCATGATCATCTATGTATATATAGTTTGGGACGCTTTACTATTATATATCAGCTGAACTTGCATCTTGTCATTTGTTCTGTTATGCTTGTGATTGAGACACTAGGGTCTGTTGGACTTGGGCTTAACTGTTGGTTTGTAGTAGTAACCGGTACAACGCTGGCAACAACCAACCAAGCAGATGGGAAGCCGGACAGGATGGGGGGTGCAAACGACTCCACCGACGCGGCCCCGAGAGGGGAGAGGAGAGGGGATAAGGATAATCCACACTGCTGAATAGCAGAGTAGGGACCGCCTGGTGCAAGGAAACTGCTGACCTAGGTATGGTCGAAGTAGCCAGAAACTCCCCTGGAAGCGGAAGGGGAAGAGAGCTCGAGGGGAGAGGAGGGCAATCTCCAAAGTGGAGGAGAGAGGGACGGGAAGGATATGGACTCTCCATCTCTGCCCCTATGGGCGATCTGTCCCTATGGGCGATAGGGAGGGGCAAAACCAGGAGAGCGAGGATGCCCTAGCTCTAGCCGCCATAGGGAGCATCCACCAAATATATAACCAAGTAAGGAACCTTTATTATATATATATATATATATATATATATATATATATATATATATAAGGTAAAGCAGTATACAAGGATGTATCGATACATAACAGACAAGTGCATTATAATTGTGAAAGTTGTTTATTTTGGCTTTGGCTTTACCTGGTATAGCATGCCATATTAACATGCTCACTTACTTAAAAAAATTACTCCTAGATTACCGTAATTTGATGGACATTGGACATTCTATATTTCCATTCCAACCCTACATTAACTTGTATTTAACGCCTGTTGCTTACTTACAGTTTAACATCTGCTATTTTTTCTTGCAAAATAATTCGCCTGCTATTTTTTTGACGTTTTAACGCCTGATGTTTTATTTTGACATAAACGTATGTTGTGTTTTTTTGACACTTACACCTATTTTTTTTGGACACGAACGTCCGCCAAGACCAACTACTCATTTACACTTAACCAATTTTTTTAATAATAATATATATAAAATTTAATAATATTTTTTGTTTTCTAATATTTATATTTATTGGTTTTAATGTAGAAAAGTGAACGAATTTTGTTGTTGTTGTGATAGTTTATCATATTAGCCTGATATCTAATATTTACAGTAGTTTGAATATCATTATTTTCCTTTCATTTTCAAAATTATATTCGAATATTTACGTTAATTTGAATATCACCTATCGAAAATATAAGCAAATCTCATAATTTTGCTTTTTAATGAATATCATGAACCTACTATCCAATTGAGGAAAATCTTAAAGCAGGCTCAAGATGATCTGAATATCATTTTTTCATTCAATATTAATATTTTCCGTGTTAAAGGAAAAAGAATTCTGGATTGTGATATATATTTGGTGGTTGATTACGGTTAACATATAATTATCTAATTACCGTTAATTTATTACAAAAGTTATAAGTGTGTAATCTATATTCAAATCATTATTACTCTAATAATATACAAATATATTTACTTTATTTACTTATTTTATTTTCCAATAATATACAACTATACATATTAATATGTATTTTTTAATACAATATGCATTACGCATTCATCGAAATAATCTTGATTGCATTGCTCTGTATAATTTAAATACCAAGTTAACTTTCAGACTTCTACTATATGGCTGCACAAAATATGGTGACCAAGACAAATTTTTTGCGAGTGTTTGAATATAATTAACTTACTATCCAAGATGATTTTTCTTACATCACGCAGTTTGCTTAAGCAATAACAAGGGATGAATAGGCAGGATTACATGTTTGACTCTTTCACTCCTAAAGGGATAATACATCACTGATTCAAATATTTCAAAATTTACCATCCAACGCATTAATAAAATCTTTATTACGCTGACATCAAATTGATATTGATGGCATCGATGTAGTAAATTTTTACAGAAAGCAAAACACATTCCAATCAAATAAAGTTTTAATGATCCCAAGAATGCTCCCAGAATGAAGGCCAACTGCAAATCCTAGGAATGCATCCAGGAGTCATAAAATCTGTGAAGACCAACTGCAAATCAAAGGAATACACCATGAAATCAATAAAATATGTGAAGGCCAATTGCAAATCAAAGGAATGCACCCAACTTAGCTGAATTAATGTTTAAATGAATCATCCAAATAGATATAAATGCTTCAACCAAACAAATCCTAATCAAATTAAGTTAATGTTATTCTAACTCCAATAATCTGCATAATCCACGTCACAATAATCTGCATAATCCACATTAAAAGTTTAACTTAAAATTTGCATAATCCACGTTACTATAATCCAAACAAATTTCAAACCTACTGTAAATTTTAAACTATATTACAATTTTCTAAACAAAATACTAACCATGCATCCCAATGGTTCTTAGTCTAACTGCAAATTCCAATTAACAATTTTTCAAACACAATTCAGAGTTTAACTGCCAAGACCAACTATAAATCCGAACCATATTACAATTTCAAATATTTCATTCCAAAATGAAATAAAATTTTCAAAAGATTAATCTTCTTCTTGATCTTTTTTTCCTTTAAATTCTCCTTCACCTACACCTTGAGGGATGGATTCAAAAATTAAAGTTAGTAGGGACTTACTGTATAATTAGAAATGACATCCAGAATCATAAATAGAAGTATCAAAGTGAGGGCTAGCCTTTCAGCTAGCTCTAAGGTGGTTTGCTGAAGACCCAAGCAGTATTACAGTTATTGAAGGTGATTGCCAAACTCTTATTGAGTCTCTCTCAGGTTCATGCCCAGACATCTTATGGAGGATAAGATACATTGTAGAAGAAGGAAAATTTACTATCAAGAATCACCAAGCTCTAATTTTTCATATATTCCGAGGAACGCTAACGAGGCTGCTAACACTTTTGCCTCTTTTACTCTTGTTAACCATCACTTAGATGATATCAAGTTGTACTATGATGAACACTTCTGTATCAGGGCCAAAATTACTCATAATTTGGCTACTATGATGAACCCTTATGTATCAAGTTGTATAATGATGAACCCTTTTGTATCAATGTGCACGGTGCGAGTTCTAACATTAGAGTATCAATGTGCACAGAACGGGTTCTAACATTAGAGTATAAATGTGTCTATTAGATTACAAAATCATCCAGAGTAGTAAAATAAGAAAAAAATATAAAATAGCGCTAGTAATATTATTACTCAATACCTCCAAAAAATTCTACCAGTTGGGGCTTGCCCCTGTCACGACCCACACTCGATGAAGGGGCACGAGTACGTGGGTACGTCCAGCCTATGCTGCAGCATCGGCGGTAGAATATTGTCTAGGCCATCACTAACTATATAGCACCTCACACAATATAAAACTCAACAGTCACTAATGTCTCAACTCCATACAAAGGACAAGATAATTAAAGCAACACAATACTTAATCACATATCTAAAGCACAATAAGATATCAAAGAAGTCTAATATAACTATAAAGTCAAAATATCAACAATATCCAATAACAACAACAATATCCAAGTCTCAATTATAAGCCAAAAATAAATCAGGTACTAAAAAATATTAATAAAAACTAATTAGGATAACTAGTGATTCTGGCTAGACCTCCCGGTCGCCACTCCCTCCTGTAGGCCGTAATGTGTGGGACACCAGTCCTCTAAATCGTCATCTAAAAAATATATCCAGTCGGGGTAGAACGAAGTACAACCCAATAGCAGTTCCAATTAATTGACAAAGACTATAAAAAAGTAAATAGAGGATGCTATATACAATAAGAAAATAATAAACTGATGCAATGACAAATAGTAAAGAGAAACATGTAATGTAAGCAATAGAGTATAGCCAGTGCATATATTGAGAGAGAAAGAACTACAATATCAGGTACAAGATAATGTAATTTATGAACTAAATATAAAGAACTGCAGCTATTTTAAGTGTTTGAAATACCATTTAGATATGTGATCGACTTGGAAGATTCAATAATTTACACTAAGGATTAGCTAGTTTAACCATACGTGAAGTGTATGATTAGCTAGTAGCCGATGATTTATACTACTTGTCAATAGTTCTTGATCACATATCTAGCTAGTACTTCCCCCGTCCCGACTGATACGATGGATCCAACCATGACACATTACTAGCCAATGTATCCAATGTTAACCAATATTATCCAATGTTATCCAATACCAAACGATGAACAGTATTCCATATCATTGCAATAAGTCAAGATAATATCTCATGACTGAAGATCTAATGTCAATACCAATCCGTGTACCATCATATCAAGAATCATAAGTAATATTTCTAAATACTTCAATTATAGTAATGATCAAATAATAGAAAATAATGGAAACTATCAGAGAATTTACTTGCTTGTGATCCTAAGTAAATGATGCGACTCGATATCCAAAATGATATCACACTGACCTATATATAGAATTCTATGTCAATTGGTATATTGGAGTGTTAAACATACTTAAATAAACTAAAATATGGTTTCCAGGTCATTTCTAGGTCAAAACTAGGTCATACTAGTCAAACTAGGTTAAACTAAGTCAATACCTAGATTATAGCCTCACATTACCTATATTTTTGGTCTATGGAGTCTTACTAGTTAATACTAGGCTATACTAGGTTTACTCTAGGTTCTAGGTCAATACTTTGAAGGTAGTAGCTATACTAGCTAATGTCTCTAAGTATATATATATATATATATATATATATATATATATATATATATATATATATATTTTTTTTTTTTTTTCTTAGACTATACCTTAATATCTTCCTTAGGTCAATACTTTGAAGGTAGTAGCTATACCTGTTTAGGATCTTTTTTTGTACTTTTTGACAGTTTGTAACACAAAAGTTTCACATAAACTTTTTCTCACAAACAAAGATGGAGATTCTGCTGGGGTCTTCCTTCTCCTCTGACGAGAAGGCGATAGCTCAACTCGACACTGCTTCTGTCGGCTCGATACAGAAGACCTTGGTCGTAAAGTTCGACCAACAGGCATATGAAAAAATACTCCATTCTGGGGGTAGTATTCACCCCTCATCCGTACTCAAGTCGAGGAAAACTCGCAAAGTGTGGGTGCCCAAATCTCGTTATGCATATCCCGAAGTAGCTGCCAATAAAGTAAAGAGCATTCTAATTGACGAGAGTTCTCCTGTCAATTATGTTCAGATCAATGACTTGGTGGACTATTCCTTTGCGTTAAACAAGGGATACAATTCGCGTAACTCACGTAATTTCAAGCAAAGGGTGATCTATACCCAAGCTTCTGAATCCCTTGTGTTAACTAAAGGATACAATTTATGCAACTCACGCAATTTTAAGCAAATGGTGATCTACACCCAAGCTCCTCAATCTGCACATATTTACCGTAATATGCGAGGCAAGCAAGGCATGGACACTGATGTCCAAACCAACCAGCACACAAATAAAGTGTTATTCAGCGAGAATCATTCTCCTAACATCTTGATTATGCGCACAATGGAGGAAAAATTATGCACCACTCGTGCGCCAGGTTAAGACCTACGTACAAAATTAAATGCGTTTAGATAAACTGCGCCAACTTTTTCTATGCCATAGAATGTGTGCCAAATATGAGCAATCTCTACACAACATGCTGATAAGCGTGTGTATAAAAGGACTGTTAGAAACAACTTTCTCTTCTTCCTGAAGATCAATAACTCGAGATATGATGAATCACTTGTCAATCAAGCCAGTACATCACTCTATACACAAGGGACCAAAAATGTGCACAGAAGATTCAATATATCTCATGTAAAGAGGTAGAGTCTACCCTCTTCCTTCTTTTCTCTTCCTTCTTTTGATTTATGTGAGCTTATTATACAAAAATGTAAGGATAGGGGCCCCTCTAACATTACAACGTTATTTCCTAATAAACATTATTATAATTGTCATAGAGTTGTAATCGAATCTTGTTGTGTATCAGCAAAATGGTCTTTGTTTAACCGATTGACTTATACAATGTCTCCTAAGCCTCAACGTACAAAGCAAGTTGACAACCAGGAACATGATGACGAACTACTTTTTACTTCAGCATATAAGTCTTTGTATCTTTCCCGTGGTAGGAGACAATCAAGAATAAGTTCTTTAAGAACACCCAGCCAGAGGAGATTTGACTAAATCGTTGACTCCTTTGAAGGAGTATACCAAAATACTCGTTCTTGAAGATGGGAGCTCATTCATCACGAGAATCCCCATTCCTCAGAATCCGAGGCTGGGGGTAGCAATCTCCTCGACTCTGAAACTGACAGTGTAGACTCCAACTACACGATTTTTTCTACCAATTCCTCTATCGTACACAGGGATGTTAGCATTTACGTCGTCGGTAATAAACAAGTAGCTTCTCTATCAGAAGACACTGAATAACGACTCAACTCACTATAGGCCGCTCTAAAGGACATACACACTATGATGCAAAATATCCATCAAATAATAATTTTCTAATATTCTGCTACACCAGCACCTATCCAAGTGACTTCATTCATACCTGTGTAGCCTACTCCTGGAACAACGCCTCTGCAGGATAACACAAATTCAGAAGTGGTCATAAACCAAGAGTCAGTAGCATCAACTCTTAATCCTCTCAACATTGGGGGTGGATCTCCGCCGGTGATGATTCTTGTTCAATAAAGATCTTATCAGTCAGTCATACCACTCCGACCAGAAGATCCTCTCAAAGCTATTCGAGAGTTGCATGCACAGGTCAATGTTTTAAAGAACAAAGACCAACTCCACAAGTTGAGGGTGAAACAGCCTTATCCTCCGTATTGGGATATATTTTGTTCCCTCCTAAATACAAATCCTAATCGATAATATTGTTTGAAGACAAGACATCAATGAGCCAATATATCAATTACTTCAATATGATGTCGGCTCATCTGCAGAAAGATGATGCTCTCCTTACCAGATATTCGTAGAATGCTTGGCCATCATAGACTACGATTGGTATCGTAGTTTACCTGATAACTGCATATCCTCGTTTGATGACATGAAGTATCTTTTTCTCTTACGAATCTACGAGGGAGGCATGGATATGCCGATGTCTTCACTCATCGATATCAAACAAAAGGAGAAGGAATCCGCTTATGAATTCATTGAGTGTTTCAGGCAGGCAACTCTGAAGTTACCCCCCGGTATTCCAAACTCTGTATTCATTGATACCTGCAAAAAGAACCTCCAGCCTATAGTAGGGCTCTGGACAGGTCCAACTCAATTTTAAGACTGGACGACGTTCATCATTGGGGCCGAAGCTGCTGAAGGCAATGCAAAAATGGCACACAATTTGGGGTTATAAATGACCAATGTTGAAGGAAAGCATCCCTCCAATAGTGTGAATAATCACAACAACAAAGGAATTGGGGCCTTGGCGACAAATTTGTCAAAGCAAAACACCATTTCTCTAACATATAATCCTATAGAGTCTTTCATGCCTAAGGAAAAATATTCCTTTGACGAGAGCGATATCCCCAGCATTTTTGAATACTTATAAAAATCAACAAGTTGCAGTTTCCTGATGTTAAGCAACCAAATAAGGCTGGTAAAATAGATGACCCGAAGTACTGCTTGTACCAATGATACATAAATCATCCTACCAAGGTTTGTTATATCTTAAAAAAGACGATACAGTAATTGATAGATGCTAAAGTTATAACCCTTCACAACGAAGAAAAGATAGTCACTGCCAATATGGTGTCTCTTTAATTCGGTGACATTCCAACACAAAAAGTCCGAACGACATTGTTCCAATACCTTGAACTATGATGAAAGTCATAAATCTTTTGTCGCCTAGAAGTCAAATAGTGGAATTGGTGCCTCTTACCCCAGATCATAGCGAGATTATGTGGATTCATCCCGATCTGCTGTCAGATTAGGACAAGGGAGCAGCATCTTCCAATTCAAAATCTAAGAAGGGTAAGAAGTATAAATCATGCAATATGATTTTTTCGTATCCTCATTCAGACAGAGATCAGGACCAACATCAGGAAGATGTATCTGTTGATGTCAAATTTCAAAATCTGAATATTGGCCCACCAAGCTCTACTCGCAAGCTTGGCTTGACGCACCGAGAATGGTCCATGATTGGTAGCGTTCCGCTATATAGGGAATAATAAATCTTCAATGCTTATAAAGGTGTTCCTACACAAATTTCTTCTCCTCCTTCTATAACCATTAGAGCATCAACCTCAACTCAGGTGCTTGAGGAGGATAGCCCCCTATTTCATCGGTACAACCAATAATCTGTATGCTTGATACAAAAAATGAGATATTATTTCCAGAAAGCTGAAGGTTTAAACTTTGGCAAGGGATGACATATTCCTCTATAACTCCGATGATAGTTCATTAAATCGCGTAGTGGATTGGGCTACGATGAGACCATCCCACCGACTCACTCCAAGAAAGGGCATGATAAAAAGAAACTCAAGTCCTGTAATATGGTACTTCTATCTCCGATGCCCGAAGAAGAAGCCATGAATGGTACCAGGTCTGGCAAAGATTATAATAAAACTTATGAATCTGTCCCGAAAGATATTCCTGACACTCTTGCTACTTTACCAACTCTTGCTACTCCGATCACAACCGAACCTGGTCTTTCGAAGCCTACTACGACAGAGAAAGAAAAGCAAAAGGAAGTACGCTTCGACAAATATCTGAAGAAGAATATACCCCAAGGACTTGAAAAACCTTACAATTTTGACATATTGGAACAACTGGCTAATACTCCAGCCCGACTCTCTATATTCGAGTTGCTTCATTTTTTGAAGGAGACTCGTGAAGCTTTGAGCGAAGCTCTAATACAAGCGGACTCATAGCTCAACTCAAGACTCCTGATGAAGAGCCATTAGCATGTCCTTAATGCCATAGCGTGATCGAGAAGATTTCTAATATTACATTCATGCAAGATGACATGTTACTCAAAGATAATCAATATGACAGGCCTCTATATTATACCAGTTATATCGGATATATTAAGGTAAACCAGATTCACATTGACCCTGGTTCTTCACTCAGCATTATTCCTAAAAGTTTACTCAGAGGATGGAAGATATCGATGCACAACCTGTCTGCTACTAGTACTACCATTCTAGGCTTTAATGCTGGAAGAAGTAAACTATAGGGAAAGATACGCCTAAAAATTTAGATAGACGATCTACCTACTGAAGTTACATGTTATGTGATTGACTCTAACGTATCCTATAACATTTTGCTGGGACGGTCATGGATACACGAGCATAAAACTATACCCTTCATCCTATATCAATGCTTCAAGTATGTGAACAGTAGAGGAGAGGTCAAAATAGAGGTAGCTGACCTCAACCCTTTCAAAGGTGTCAAAGCCTATTTTGCTGACTTTATACTCGATATACAGGAGTATATAAAAGAGAAAGCTAATCAAGCTAGTGATGAAGCTAAAAAAACTCTAAAAGAAGAGCCTCTGATAATCAGAGTCAAAGGACGTACTACTCGTCCAACTACTTCAAAGCCTCTCGGCATCGACCTATACAAGTTATCTCCATTGGTCATCAACCTTCAATGCAATGAACAACCAACACTGGAGAATGAGCCACTTGTTATCGACCTTCATCATAACAAGCCATCAACATCAGTGAATCAACCCCTAGTCATCAATCTTGCCAAGCCGCCTGTCAAGGCTGAAGATTCTGTTGACTATGTGAAAGATGAAGAAATTTTATAATTCATGAATAAAGAAGTCTCTACTTCGCACTACATTGATGTTGAACCATTTTTTGAAAATTTTAGAGGCTCTTCACCTCTATGAACCTCTGTCCATACCTGTGGCATCTCTATTCTAATATGGTTCATCATATGAACCATATGAGGAGGCATACTTCATAGTCCCAACGAGACAGGACAAGCAACATCATATAATTTTTTGGCAAAGCTAGAAACAGAAGAGTCGCACAGACTAATAGTTCTGACAAGAATATATGGAAGATACAACCGTATCGTTACAACCAACCAGCTAAGAACATCATACAAAGGATGGGCTACAACATAAAATCTGGCTTAGGAATAAATTATGAAAAAGGCAAACGGACTCCAATACGTCACCTCTCTCCTAAAGACATGTCAAAAATATACTACCAATGGACTGGTCATGGTTTTGGATATGCTACACCACCAACAAGTCCTAAAAGTTCAGAATTAGAAGAAGAGGCGCATTATCATTCCTCTGACTCATTATTGTAGGATTCTTACGAAAGCAGGGGTGACATATTCAAACATGCTTTCTCTATAAATATGGTGTCAACTGTCCCAGTTAAGGAAGTCGTTGAACTATTGAAACCATTCAAAAATGATCCATGGGCAAACAAATGGATACACAATAGGAGCTTCAGTTTGAGCACTGTGAATCACCTATAGAGGATGAAATAGTCCAAATTAATATAGGAGAATATTCTTTCCCAAGACCAATCTTCGTTAGCAAGAGTCTTCCTGAAGAAGATCAAACACTTTACTCTAGCTAATAAAGGAGTATATCGATCTCTTCTCCTGGAGTTATAAGGATATGCTTGGCCTAGATACTCAAATAATCATGCACAGGCTTAATATTCTTCTGAATGCTAAACTGGTAAAACAACAACAACAACGGTTCCATCCGGATATGATGGATATAATTAAAGCAAAAGTCAAGAAACTTATATCATATGTCTTTATTCGAGAAGAACATATCCAAACTAGGTAGCCAATGTTGTTCCAGTCATAAAAAATAAAAAAGTTCGGATCTGCGTAGATTATCGAGATCTAAAATAAGCTTGTCCAAAAGATAAATTTTCTCTTCCCATCACATATGTCATGATCGACAATATATGTTGCTTTGAACGTATATCCTTCATGGATATATTTTTAGTATACAATCAGATCAAGATGTTGCCTGATGACAAAAAATATACCTCTTTTCTGACACCATTGGGAGTTTACAGTTATACAGTCATGCCCTTCGTCTTGAAGAATGCGCGTGTAACATATCGTGACCCATGAGTACAATTTTCCAGAAGCATTTACAAAAAATAGTAGAATGCTTTGTGGATAACATCACTGTCAAGAGTCGCTACAAAGATGATCACCATCAAGATTTAAAGACTGTGTTCGAATTAATGCACCACCACTAGTTGAAGTTGAATCCAACTAAATTCTTTCTAAGAGTCTCGAGTGTCAAGTTCCTTGGATTTGTGATAACTTTCAAAGGTATTCACATTGACCCCGATAAAATTAAAGCTTTCCTCGAAATGCAGCCTCCGCGTAATCTTAAAAAATTTTGTTGTCTGCAAGGATACCTGACATACATTAGGAGGTTCATCTCCAATCTCTCAGGACGGTGTCGACCCTTCACTCAATTAATGAAAAAAGGTGTATCCATTATCTAGAATAAAGTATGTCAACAAGCATTCGACGATATCAAATGATATTTAACAAATCCACCAGTTCTGGTATCTCCGATCGTAGAGAAACCCTTTTTGATGTATGTTCGAGCAATGGATCACTCCCTAGGAGCTCTTCTTACACAAAAGAGTGACGAAGGCCATGAATAGGCGATCTATTATCTTAGTCGCATGATGGTTGGCGCTGAGCATCGATTTAATCATGTAGAAAAAGAATGCCTTGCTTTGATATTTACTATTCAGAAGATACGACATTAATTGTCAGGTCAAATCATTCATGTCTTATCTATGGTGAATCCCCTCCAGGTATTGATGACCAAGCAGAGCACACTCAATTCTCGGTTGGCTATATAGGCAATGATCTTATCACCTTATGACATATTATATGTCCCATAAAAAGCAGTGAAGGGTCAAGCGCTAGCTGATTTCCTAGCAGCTCATCCTGTACCAGAAACTTCCAAACTATACGATGATATTCCAGATGAAGTCTTAGAATCTAATATGGCAATGGGAGATGACACCTGGCAACTATTCTTTGATGGTACATCAAGAATAAAACCCAAAGGCAATATAGTAGCTGGAGTTGCATAGACCTAGTATCTCCTGACAAACTACTCATTCATCGAGCATATTATCTCAGTGAACCATGTTCCAATAATGTGGCATAGTACAATGCTCTACTAACCGGTCTCCAATTAGCTAAAGAATTGGATATAAAATATCTTGAAGCCTATGGAGATTCTAAACTGATAGTCAACCAGATCAGGTGAGAGTACGTGGTTCGGCATGAAGACCACATCCCTTATTATCAAGCACAATAGAACTGGCTTTTACTTTCAAAGGATTCTTCATCGAGCATGTACCTCATTTACAGAAGATGGAAGATAACACTTTGGCCGGCCTAGCATCATCATTGGTTGTTCCCCTAAAGAGATGATACTCAATATGATAAAAGGACGAGAGTTATTCTGTAAAAAAATAACTTGCACGTTGAACATAGTTACGTCATAACTTTAACTTTCATGGATAAAGATTGGAGAAACCCTTTTATAGACTACGCTGCTTATGGAATTCTTTCAGAAGATTCGAAAGAAACTACTTCCATTAAAAGTCGCTCACTCCGATTCTATTATGACGCCTCTTCTAAGACATTATATCGTCGTTCTTATGATGGATTGCTGCTACGTTATCTTTCCAACCCTGAAGCGAGGCAATCACTCTGTGAGGCTCATGATGGCATCTATGGAGCATATCGGCCGGGTCCTAAATTATAAGACCGCCTCAGTAGAATGGGTTATTATTAGCCCACCATGGTGGTAGATACCATAGATTACGCCCGTAAATACAGATCATGTCAAATTCATGCTGATTTTATCCACGAACCAGCAAATTTCTTACACCCTACAGCTGCCTCCTGGCCTTTTGAAGATTGGAGAATGGATATTATTCGTCCAATCAGCCATTCTTCTTCTAAAGGACATCGGTTTATACTTGCAATAACTGATTACTTCTCTAAATGGGCATAAGCAGTCCCGCTTATCGAAGTTAAAATATCCAACGTAATTAACTTCATCAAACACTATATTATCTATTGTTTCGGTGTTCCCTGGAGGATAATACATGACAATGGGCCATAATTTGTCAATCAAGCATTCTATCGGTTCTGGGACAAGAATTAGATCAGAATATACCATGTACAACCTAAAATCCAGCAGCAAATGGCTTAGCAGAAGCCTTCAACAAGACCATAATCAAACTCCTTAAAAGTTTGTCTCATCCAACAAACGCAATTGGAATGAGAAACTCGGAGAGTGTTTATGGGCTTATCGTACGACTGTTCGAACTCCAACAAGTTCTACACCATTCTCTCTGGTCTATGGATGTGAAGAGGTCCTTCCACTCAAAATCCAGATACCTTCTATCATAATAGCTATTGCTAATGAGCTAACACTAGAGAATAATGATCGATTATGCCTGCAAGAATTAGAAGCATTGGATAAAAATGCCTGCACGTTCAACAACGTATTGAACTATACCAAGTACGCATTTTAAGGGCTTTTAATCGCAAGGTCAAGGAAAAAAATATTTTAGGCGGTGAATTGGTCCTTTCAATGAGGAGACTTATGATCACAACCCATAAGAGCAAAGGCAAATTCCAGGCTAAATGGAAGGTTCTTTTGTGGTAGAGACAGTATTCTCCAATGGAGCCTACAGGCTTGCTAATCCTAATAGAGATTTGATAATGATGCCTATCAACGATAAATTCTCCAAGAAGTATTATGTATAAGCATGACATATTCTTCTCCATCCCCAGTAGATTAAAGCAAGATATATATTTTTTAATTTCCAGCAACCCATAGCCCACACGGTCTCTCGAACTATTACCTATATTCATTTTTGAATAGGACATGGGTAATGGGTCCTCAAAGTTCCCCAGCGGGATAATACTCAGATCCAACAGAACACTCTCATTAAGATCACCTAAACAATCCTCCCTAACCAAAATATTTTATTCTTAAAATCTAATTGTTTTAAGGATATCCTATTCCTGACCCCAGTTGGGTTGAGAATAATCTCATATGTTTACTCACCAGTCAATAAGTGTAAAGTAATTTGTGTCCATATTATCTCTGACTCATATTTCATTTATTGTCCCCTAAAGAAGAGATAATAGTTTCCCCTTGCACTACTCTTTCTTTTCTTTTCTTTTTTGGTGGAGTAAACTAGTAAACTATTACGTCCATATCACCTCTGATAGTATTATATCCGGTAAAATTTATCTTTTGTACTATGCACGAGTATGCCTTGAGTGATAAATCTACCAAATTCTTCCATATAGTTATTTTGCCATGTCCATAATACCTCTGAGCAGATATATTCGGTGGGATCCCATTTAAAAATATATCACGTGCATATTACCTCTGATCTTGTTTTTACTCTAACCTATTATTTGTATCTAATAGTAGATACGCAATAAAAATGGGTCCACAATAAACAATCATTCTTTAAAGCTAAAAGTTTTAATATATTTTCATAGAGAAACATACAAAACAGGGAAAAGCATAAGATAGAGCTCACTCAGGGGGAGTAGAAAGATCAAGGAGGAACTGGGTCAGTCGAGCAAGTTGTTGACCCTTTTTTAATATTGCTCTTCTATGTGCTTCGAGCATTCTAGAGTCTTCTGTAGCAAAAGGAGCCATAGAAGCATATGACTCTATCATTTTATTGTGAGCATGGTCAAGCTCGTTCTTACTGTGCTCAATCTTCAAAAGTTGTTCTCTTACTAAGTCACAATGAACCAACTCTTCCCGACGTTGCTCCATAATCACCTTCAACTCCTTTCTCGCTTGCTTGAGCTCGGCTTCCAATTCTTGAAACTGAGTCTTGAACTGTATCGCCTTATCATTATGTTCATCTGGGCAGAATAATGAATAGACAGAGAATAAGTTACTTCTTTAATAGAAGCATTTATCCGAACAATCTTCTCAGCATGAACCACCATATTCTCTTGGAAGGTGGCCTGAAGTTCCATGAACTCAGTAGTAATTAACTCGTATTCAGTCTGAACTAAATTTGATATGTCCCCACTATTAAGCTACAGATACTCAATAATAGGCTGCTCAAGGCCTATAATGATTTGTTCAAGAGCAGCAGCCCTAGCTTTATCCTTAAAATTTTTATAAGATGGATCATGGACAAGCTACCATCTGTAAAACCCCTCAAAAAAATTATTTCTATAAACAATAATTAGTAAATATCAACAAAAAGCATATAGATTTAGGGGAACCCAAAGATAAATTTCCTAGAATTTTTGGGAATTTCTATGAAATTTTTAGACAACATTAGCTAATAATATATAAATAACCTAATAATTTTAATTAACCCTTTAATTAAAAATCCTAAAAAAAATTACTAATCATAAACCTACCCCCTCACCCGCATGGCCCAAGATTAGACCCAACACCCGAAACCCCCCTCTCATTCTCTCTCTCTCTCTCTCTCTCTCTCTCTCTCTCTCTCTCTCTCAATATATATATATATATATATATATATCATCAAACGCAAACCCAAACCCTAGCTTCTTTCTATAGAACAAAACCCTAACCTTACCCCAGCCTCTGTCGTCGCCCCTCGACCACCTTGCGCCGTTGTCGACTACCTACAATCGCCGAGAACTGCCGCCGAGTCATACCAGATAGCAGCAGTTTCAGGTACCCATCTTTCTGCGTCCATATCTTCTTGTAGTTTCAGGTACCCATCTTTCTACGTCCATATCTTCTTGTACACTCGATGAAAACTTGATTTTTTTATCCTATAGAAAACCTACTTAACCTAGTTTAGGATTATGTAACTTACAACCATTAGTTTTGTTTAAATCTAATAGAAAAATCGCGTCCAAAACTCAGAAAACCATATTTTCTAAAACGAAAACAATAGTCCAAGTACCCATGTTTACTGTCCATTTTCTTCCAAACCAAGTAGTATTTTTGAAATCTATTTGAACAATTTTCTAAACAACATATACAAGATAATTATGTTCTTTTAGTTTTTATTTAATTACTTTATTTGCTAAATTAAACCTGTTTAAACTTGACCAAAAACCATATTTTCTTAACTCGAAAACTTACGATACGGAGTGCATCCCGACAAACGGACTACCTCATCATATACTAGTTGCACTAAAGTACGCGTATAGTATTTTCAGATGTGTGGGCTTTCACGGAAGTTGATTTGGACGTGTGTGTACCGGAATCAACTCGTATCCGTAAAAAGTTCCCTGTATCAACATTTTGCAAAATACCCTAGATATTTGTGACTGCTCGTCAGAACGCAGTAAAACTTGCACCATTGGGTCTGTGGTATCACGCTGGTCCTGTGACCATATACTACTAAAAATTACGGGATTAGCAACATTTTTAGTGACGTCCAAATAAAATGTCGCTGAATTATAGGTACTTAGCGACGTCCATATAAAATATCGTAATACGTTGGTGATAGCAACGTGGAGCGACGTTTAACGACTATAATTATTATAAATATATAATATGTTGCTAGGTAGTCGCTAAACGTCGCTAACTTTTTAATTTTAGTGATGTTTAGCGATGTTTATGTATTTAAGTCGCAGTATATTATTATATCTGCGATGTTTAGCGACGTATAGACCGACGTCGCTAATTTATTTCATATAGGGTTTGACGAATTTCTCTTCCCCCTATTTTCTTCGAAATCTCAAAAATTTTAACACCCCCCCATCCCGACGCCCCACCTTGACGACCCCCCTCCGGCCGCGTCCTCCCCCCTTCGGGGTGCTCCTCCCTCCGTCAGCTCCTCCTTCCTCCAGCTCCCCTCCTCCCTCCGGCGGCTCCTTCTTCCTCCGGCTCCCCTCCTGCCTCTGGCGTCCTTCCTCCTCCGGTGGCTCATCCTCCCTCCGGCGTTCTCCTCTCTCCAGCCCCCCTCCTCCTCACTCGGTGAGATCCTCTCTCTGTCTCCTTTCTCTCTCTCTCTCTCTCTCTCTCTCTCTAACATGATACAACACAACACGAAATGACACGACATGACACACACTAACCCTAACCCTAACTCTGACACACACACAAACACACTAACAAATCTGAAGGGCTGCATGAACACAACCATCGCAAGCCATACAAATAGATGTATAAACAAAATAATTTCCCAAATCAACCTAAACCCAGTAAAATAAGATACACTACTCAGCAGAATGTTAGCAAGAGCTAACCAAGATAATCATAACCACTAGAAAAAAAACCCAAAAAACTAATCCTAACAACTAGCTTGCAAATCAAGGAATTAGAAGGTAAGATCATAGTAGAATTAGCCTAAAGGAAACATTAAAATTAACATAAATTATAAAATTGAAGGATGAAAAATTATTATCAATATGAAGTATGAACACGAATGAAGAAAGACAAATCACAAGAACACAATGTATCTTAGTAGAACTCGAGAAGGTCAAATTAGGAAGAGAACCCGAGGAGTGAGGTTAAAGGCTGTTTCTTGTTAAATATAGGAGAGTTACACCAAATATACATGATGAACTTATTTGGTAATTATAGATTTTTTTTCTTCTTCTCATTGGTCGAGTCTAAATCAGCAGGAAGACCTTGCTACTCTCAAGAAAGGAATACAACTTTTATCTTGCATTTTTATTTGAACTTACCTGGAAACATAACTTATGTCTATTAATTAAGAGAGGTGTACTCTAAACTTGTAGTCTATGAGTTATGTGGATATTTTTTTAAATTTGATATCCTTAGATCCCATATAGAAGCTTGATGGATTTAGGCTATTTTGTCCCTGTTTACTGTGATTCATCTAGCCTCGGTTGGTATGTTTCATGCTTTTACACTTCATGCTTGAATTTCTAATGCTAATAATTAATCCAGTGTTCAGTAAAGTGAGCCAAAAGCTTGTAGAATGTACAAACATTTATTATGTAGAAACTAGTGCATATATAAAGCCGAGGTAAATATTTTTATGAAAGTTAAAGATTATATATGATCCACAACCAAATTTAATTTAGTGTGTTCCTAAATCTGATTTCTAATGCCGAGACACGATATACGGTATTGGCTTCTTGTAGAACTCGTATCCAACTTGGGCTGGTGCTTCTTGCTGTACGAGTTGTTGTATTGGCTACTACAGACTGCTAAACCTGTTGTTGAAGGCTCTATTGTGCACTGGCTCTGCTGCTACTTGCTGAGTTTACTTGCCGCTGTGCATCATTCCTGCTGTGCACTGCACAGTGTTGCTGCACACTGATTCCTCACTGCTGCACTGTGCAGTACAGCTAGCTACTACTGCTATAAACTGTTGTATGCTTCCCCTTGTACTATGGTAGCACAGAGCTGCATACTGCTCAGTTGTGCTCCCCCTTGCTGTGCTAGCACAGAGCTGCACACTGCCCTCCCATCAGTTGATCATGGCCATGGCCAAATGATGCACACTAAAAACTATGAACTGCTCTCCCTAGTGACCCGAGCTCACTCAATCACTCAAACAACCATACATGAAGGTAACAGTAAGTATCAGTGCATGTCTTATATTTAACGATGAGTATATATGCTAGGACTAGGAGTATCAGTGCATGTACTATATTTAACGATGAGTATATACTTGAAGGTAATTGTATATTCATTTTTGCTGCCGAAGTAACTAGAAATGGATATAAATTACTATCTGCGTCATCGTTCGTGGATGTACAACCGTCATCCTAATGACATGTGTGGTATACGGGATGAATTCATTAAGGGTGTATAGCAGTTCCTGCAGTTCGCCAAGACGTTCTCTCAGTACATAGACGGTACCAAAATTAAGTGTCCATGTGTGAGATGTCACAACTTAAAATATCATCCAAAAGTGGAAGTCATATATTATTTATACTCGAAGGATTTCACGCCGAATTACTATCAGTGGACTGCGCACGGAGAACTTGTGTCTTTAGCATCGGAGTCGGAGCCTTATGTGGAGTCGTATATGGATGTCCACGACTATGCTGCTTACGACGACGGGTGGGTGAACATGATTTTTGATGTGGAGGGGCCTAGTTTCGAACCGGATAATCATGATGCAGCTGAGGAGGCACCAAATATCGATGCTGCAAAGTTCATGGAGTTTCTAGAGAATGCAAGGACTCCATTATATCCTGGTTGTGAAGATCATTCACCGTTGGAGGTTGTGTAAACACCCTGATTTTGAGAATAATTTTAAAATAAGATATTCCGAATTTTTGGTATTTTCTGGAATTTAAAACAATGGTGATTATGATTTAAAGAAATTTTAAGTGTTGCTAATTAGGGTTAAAATATTCTGGAAGTAATAAATTATTGTGTAAAATGGAAAACCGGACGCCTAACATTTTTCGGTGAATTTATTGGACTCCGGAGCAACGATTTAAGGTCAAAAAGCTATTGGATTGTGACCCGAACCGCCGAAGAACCCGACCCGCTGCAAACCCTAGGCGGCCGTCAACACTGTAGCAGCCTATAAAACCCTCCTCGATTTCCGTGCTCAGCCATCTGAACCCTAGCCGCCGCGCCGTCTCAAACCCGACTACTTCGCCTGAACCCTATTCTCCGCCGTGCCCCTCCCATCCCGACGACCAACCACCTCGCATTGCTCCTCATCCCCCACGAGCGACCCATCGCCTGACCCGAGCACTCTGCTCGACTCCTCGACGCCGTCTACTGCGCCCGACCTCGCCGCTGACCCGACGACCCACCTATCTGAACCCTAGGTCGCCGGCGACTTCTCCCAGCAAGCACCACCGCTCGACTTCTCCCAGCAAGCACCGCCGCTCGACTCCACGAGCGACTCCTCGACCCAGCACCTGACCACGATCCCCGCCGAACCGTTGATCCCGCTGCCCTCACTCCGCCGAGCCGACGGTTCCTCCGCCCAGTCCTCCCCTCGTCAACCCGACGCCTCCCCGGCGCCGACTCCTTTGAACGACCTGTCAACCCCGACCAGAACCGCTGCTGTCGACCCGGCCCAGATCAGCCTGTCGTCGACGACCGACGTCTCCCGAGCGCCATCCCGCTGTCCCGAGACGACCCCTCCGGCGAAGGCCAGCCGCTGACACGAACACAGAAGAACCCTAGACGCGAGCCAGGACACAGCGGACACAACTCAGCCCGTGTCGAGTTGATCCTCGGACACAAGGGAATTCAGAAGTCACGGGGCCCTGTTCAGGTACCGGTTTCTTCCTCATCGTAACACCATTTTCAATTCCGTCAGTTGCTATGCATAGACTGTGTAACCCTCTCGGTGCCCGCGCAACCCGCTCGGAGCATCGCGTCCTGTGGTGATCGCACACCACGATCCAAAAACAAGAAAAACAATGCCCCGTTTCACCCCGGAATTGAGTGCGCCCCGCCAAACGGGACGACTTGGTCCCACGCGGTCTTTACCAAACTGTGCGCGACATTGATACGGTCGTGTGGGATTTCGCAGAAGGCAATTCGGATGTGCGTGCACACCGGAATCAACGCGTATCCGCCGTCGATACCCCGTATCCGACCTTTCTGGAACATGCTGTAACTTCGTGTACACACGTCAGATTGAGATGAAACTTGTGCCATCGGACTCGTAGCAATATGCTGGTCCTGTGACCCAAGTTTGGTCCAATTCTGAGAACGTTGACAAAATTGCGTATCGTGGGCCCCACCGGCTCCACCTGACGGGTGATTTTGTGAACGGCTCATCGGAATCCAATTCTGGAAATTCCGTTGGGTTTGTATCATCGTTCCTGACTTGTAGACACTGAGTTTGCAGAATTTGGAAATCTTTGACCCTGGCACGCTTTTCGGTGCAAAGTGGCCCATAAGTGGACCCCGCTTTGGCCGAAAATGACCTTTTTGCCCCTGTGTCCCAATTGGACGTAAGGACAGACATTTCTAGTAGTTTGACATCTATTGAGACTGTTGGTGATATTTATTACAGCTTTTGGAGTAGCACCTACCGGACCCACTGATACAGCGACAGTTGTTGGTATTCGGACATCAGGCAAGTGTACCTTGCCAAACTTTGCAGTCTTTATATATATTTTCCTTGATCTATTATATTTTTGTGCAAACTTAACCTAGGACCGTGTGAAGTACTTAGCGTCCGATTATCAGTCGGGTGCCAACACTGTACGCAGTGTTGGGTACTGTCATCTAGAGATGGACATACGTGACACTTTATATTCTCGTACTTGTCTTACCAAGTACACTATGACCCAGGACACTTGACACTATTCATGAGACAGGATTTTCTCGAGATATTCGTGGTAATTCTGTATAGGATACAGGACATGGACATTAGATGCTTAGATATAGTATGACTGGTTGCCTTAGCTATGATCCCGCTTGACATGGACATGAGACGTTGTGGTCATGATATACGTGGTTACATTGGGTGGGGAAAGACACACAGGCTACAGGTTGTTCCATATATATATATATACATCCACTATTATTGAGAGGTCGTAGACTCTCGAAGCAGAGCTAGACCCACTACCGGTTATTACCACTACCGGCTTCCCGACACAGATCTTGTAGTGGCCCAGCCTGAGTACTCGTGCTGCTCTCACTTGCATTTTCACATAGATGGTTATATAGCTTACCCTATTATTCTCATTATTTGCTGCACTGCTTATATTTTGGCTTGTATATTTTCTGTACCTTGCTATGTCCCCTGAGGACCTGGATATGGATTATGTCCCCAGGATTTGAGGACGAGATCTACCCCGAGATATACGGGACCGGAGCAGGAGCTGATCCAGGAGTTGTACCGCCATCCGAGGACGAGGTGTTAGTCGAGGACTTCTCCTGAGCATCCATGTTTCATGCTCAGTATTTATTATTTATTTCAGTCATTAACTTTCTGTTCTGTTGAACCAATGTATTAGATATTTATCGGGATATTTCCCCGAAGTACTTGGTTGAGACTTGCTGATGATTTACATTCCTTATTATTCTGTGGATCATATTTTATATCTTGTGTGGATGAGATTAGTTGTGCCATGATTGTCGTAGACTTGTTATTTTACAGCTTAAGTATGCCCTGATGGCTCCATTAAATTGGGTTATCCATCGGTATGTACTGCTGGCCATTGACGCGCGTCCAATCCCTCGATATTTGGGACATGGTGTGACATGGTTTTTGTGGTGGCCCATGCAGGTCTACGACTAAAATTGTTCGATTTCAACTTAGGGAGCGAACCAGCCTGCCCTAAGAATATGATAAGTTATAGGATCTCATCCATTAATTAAACCATTATTGAACTCTATATCGAACTCGAAATTGTTACTTGAACTGCATCCTGTGTTGATTCCTCTGTGCCTTCTTATAGTTTATCTTTTGATTGCAGAGTAATGGATCCTAGGAACGGAGACGAGATTCTATTGGATACGCCACATGACGCTGTGGTTACGTATACAGACGGAGTGACCCCAGGGGATGGAGGACAAGCATCGCAGAGCGATCAGACCGGTCAACCTAATCCAAGGTTCCGGAGAGATGACATCCCACCTCCACCACAGTTCACTCCCCAGATGCCAGTTTTCCCGCCCGGGCAGGCCATGGACGGGCAACAGATGTTCCAGATGATGTATGCCATGATGCAGGCCCAGCAGCAGATTCAGCAAGAGGCCCATCGCCAGGAAGCAGAGTATCTGAGGACCAGCTCAAGGTCGAGGCCAGGCATTCACCTTAGCTGTTGAGCAAGAGGCTACAGCAGGCGAGGTCATCGCAGGTACTATTTTAGTAGCTTCATTACCAGCTGTAGCATTATTTGATTCTGGAGCATCGCATTCATTTATAACAGCTACCTTTGTTGCCACCCATAGAGTAGCTACTGCACCCCTACCGAAGATGAAGAGGATTCTTACGGGAGGGGGAATTATTCCGGTTAGTGATGTCTGTAGATCATGTTCAGTAGTAGTTTGTGGCCGAGAAATGCGAGCTCAATTTCTGATCTTTTCTATGCCGGACTATGATGTCGTACTTGGTATGGACTGGTTAAGTCAGTATCATGCGACTCTTGATTGTCGGCTTGAAAAGGTTATATTTAGACCGCCTGGACATTCAAAATTTGAGTTTCTTCGAGGAGCAGTAGAGCAAGGAGTTCAGCCTACTCTTAGGGTATTATCTGTAGAAGAGAAGACAGGTTACCCAAGAGTCATATCTAAGTTTGTGGATGTATTTCCCGATGATCTTCCAGGTTTACCACATGATCGGAAAATAGAATTCACAATAGACTTAACTCCAGGAGCAGAGCCTATCACTTTATCGGTATATCGGCTAGCACCCAAGGAGTTAGTAGATTTGAAAGAACAGGTGGATGATCTTCTGGAGAAGGGTTTCATTCGGCCCAGTGTTTCACCTTGGAGAGCACCCATATTATTTGTGCCAAAGAAGGATGGAACAGTGCGATTGTACATTGATTACAGGGCACTAAATGCTGTGACCATCAAGAACAGGTATCCCTTGCCATGCATTGATGATCTATTCGATCAATTGAGTGGTGCAAGGGTATTCTCGAAGATTGACCTTCGATCCGGCTATCATCAGATCAAAGTAAGGAAGGAAGACATACCGAAGACAGCTTTCAGGACCAAGTATGGACATTATAAGTTCTTGGTGATACCATTTGGTTTAACCAATGCGCCAGCAGTATTTATGAGCTTAATGAACAGTCTTCCATCAGTTCTTGGATAAATTCGTGGTGGTGTTCATTGACGACATCCTCATATATTCCAAGAGCCACGAAGAGCACGAGGAGCATCTCAGAATCGTGTTGGAGACCTTGAGACAGGAGAAGTTATACGCCAAACTCAGTAAGTGTGAGTTCTGTATGGACAAAGTACCTTTCTTGGAATATATTATATCAGGAGAAGGACTTTCCGTAGATCCAGAGAAGGTTACGGCAATAGAGACTTGGCCTACACCCACATCAGTGGCAGAGGTGAGAAGTTTTCTCGGACTTGCGGGATATTATCGAAGGTTTGTAGAAAATTTCTCGAGGATTGCAGAACCGATGACGAAGCTGACACATAAAGATCAGGAGTTTATATGGGCAGCAGACTGCCAGAAGGCCTTCGAAGAATTGAAGAGGAGATTAACAACAGCACCTGTCTTGACTCTTCCTACAGGGTCAGGAGGTTTTGTTGTTTACAGTGATGCATCAGGTAGTGGACTGGGATGTGTTTTGATGCAACATGGCAAAGTCATTGCTTATGCATCGAGACAGTTAAAGGTTCACGAGAAGAACTACCCAACACATGATCTGGAGTTAGCAGCAGTTATATTTGCATTAAAGATTTGGAGGCACTACCTTTATGGGGAAAGGGTTGAAATCTTTACCGATCATAAGAGTCTGAAGTATGTATATACTCAGAAGGAGCTAAATATGAGGCAAAGACGCTGGCTGGAATTGATGGTAGATTTTGACATAGATCTGCAGTATCATCCGGGAAAGGCAAATATTGTTGCAGATGCGCTCAGCAGGAAGCCTACGGCTTATTTCTTGACGATACAGCCCGAGTTATTAAAAGATCTACAAGAGCTTCAGATAGAGGTGGTCTTACCAGGACAGAATGGCTTGATGGCTAATCTTGAAATTAAGTCATCACTCGTGGAGAAGATTAAGGAGGCATTGCCCACCGATGCTAGATTTCGAAGGTTGAAAGAGAGGACAGAAGCAGGCATGCAGACAGGACTTCGCATACACGAAGACGGGATATTGAGGTTTGGAAATCGCCTGTATGTTCCAAATGGAGAATTGAGACAGGAGTTAATGACGGAAGCACATAGCTCTATATACTCTGTTCACCCAGGAGGAACCAAGATGTACCGAGACTTGAGACAGTATTACTGGTGGCATGGAATGAAAAGGGAGATTGCGAGATTTGTAGCCAAATGCTTAGTATGTCAGCAAGTAAAGGCCGAGCATCAGAGGACCGCAGGTATGTTACAGCCGCTTCCTATACCAGAATGGAAGTGGGAGCATATCACGATAGATTTTGTCACTGGATTTCCAAGGAGCCCCAGCGGAAGAGACGCAGTATGGGTGATAGTGGATCGACTCACTAAATCGGCACACTTCTTGCCATTTAGAGTTGGACAGTCCACAGAGGTACTAGCCGACATGTATATGTGACAAATTGTCAAATTACATGGAGTACCTGTTAGTATTGTATCGGATCAAGATTCGAGATTTACCTCTCATTTTTGGAGGAGCATGCAAGAGAGTCTAGGCACCAGACTCAAATTCAGCTCAGCGTACCACCCGCAGACAGATGGCCAATCGGAGCGCACCATTCAGATCTTGGAGGACATGTTACGATCATGTATGCTAGACTTTGGAGGATCTTGGAAAGATCATTTGCACTTAGTGGAGTTCTCCTACAATAACAGTTATCAGGCCAGCATTCAGATGGCACCATTTGAAGCTTTATACGGAAGGAAATGCAGATCGCCTATATGTTGGAGTGACGTTGGTGAACGTCAAATATATGGCCCAGAATTGGTAACTCAGACAGTGGAAAAGGTGAAACAGATTCAGAATCATCTTTGAGCAGCTCAAGACAGACAGAAGCATTGGGCAGATACGCACAGACGTCCCCTGGAGTTTAAAGAAGGAGAGCACGTATTCTTGAAGATTTTGTCCACTCGGGGTACTATTAGATTCGGGAGCAGAGGCAAGTTGAGCCCAAGGTATATTGGGCCCTTTGACATTCTAGAGCGCGTTGGTGAGGTGGCGTATCGTCTTGTATTACCTCCATCCTTAGAGGGAGTGCATGACGTATTCCACGTCTCACAGCTGCGCAGGTACGTGATCGACCCAAGTCATGTAGTCGATCATTCAGAGATCGCAGTGGGCCCAAGCTTGAGATATAAAGAACAACCAGTTGGCATTCTCGACGTCAGTGAGAAGACATTGCGGGGACAGACAATCAGACTGGTCCGAGTAGCTTGGAAACATCATTCTCCTTGCGAATCAACTTGGGAACGAGAAGATAGTATGCGCCAGCGTTACTGCCACTTGTTCGAGGAGGCAGTTATAAACTAAGCAACCTTGTATTTCCATAACTCTTTCTTTAGTAGCTTATTCTTTGATTGAGAGGACGCAATCCTTTTAAGGAGGGAAGATTGTAAACACCCTGATTTTGAGAATAATTTTAAAATGAGATATTCCGAATTTTCGGTATTTTTTAGAATTTAATACAATGGTGATTATAATTTAAAGAAATTTTAAGTGTTGCTAATTGGGGTTAAAATATTCTGGAAGTAATAAATTATTGGGTAAAATGGAAAACCGGACACCTGGCATTTTTCGGTGAATTTATTGGACTCTGGAGCAACGATTTAAGGTCAAAAAGCTATTGGATTGTGACCCGAACCGCCGAAGAACCCGACCCGCTGCAAACCCTAGGCGGCCGTCAACACTGTAGAAGCCTATAAAACCCTCATCGATTTCCGTGCTCAGCCATCTGAACCCTAGCCGCCGCGCCGTCTCAAACCCGACTACTTCGCCTGAACCCTATTCTCCGCCGTGCCCCTCCCATCCCGACGACCAACCACCTCGCATTGCTCCTCATCCCCCACGAGCGACCCATCGCCTGACCCGAGCACTCTGCTCGACTCCCCGCCGCCGTCCACTGCGCCCGACCTCGCCGCTGACCCGACGACCCACCCATATGAACCCTAGGTCGCCGGCGACTTCTCCCAGCAAGCACCGCCGCACGACTCCACGAGCGACTCCTCTACCCAGCACCTGACCACGATCCACGCCGAACCGTTGATCCCGCTGCCCTCACCCCGCCGAGCCGACGGTTCCTCCGCCCAGTCCTCCCCTCGTCAACCCGACGCCTCCCCGGCGCCGACTCCTTTGAACGACCTGTCAACCCCGACCAGAACCGCTGCTGTCGACCCGGCCCAGATCAGCCTGTCGTCGACGACCGACGTCTCCCGAGCGCCACCCCGCTGCCCCGCGATGACCCCTCCGACGAAGGCCAGCCGCTGACACGAACACAGAAGAACCCTAGACGCGAGCCAGGACACAGCGGACACAACTCAGCCCGTGTCGAGTTGATCCTCGGACACAAGGGAATTCAGAACTCACGGGGCCCTGTTCTGGTATCGGTTTCTTCCTCATCGTAACACCATTTTCAATTCCGTCAGTTGCTATGCGTAGACTGTGTAACCCTCTCGGTGCCCGCGCAACCCGCTCGGAGCATCACGTCCGGAGGTGATCGCACACCGCGATCCAAAAACAGGAAAAATAATGCCCCGTTTCACCCCGGAATTGAGTGCGCCCCGCCAAACGGGACGACTTGGTCGCACGCGGTCTTTACCAAACCGTGCGCGATGTTGATACGGTTGTGTGTGATTTCGCAGAAGGTAATTCAGATGTGCGTGCACACCGGAATCAACGCGTATCCGCCGTCGACACCCCGTATCCGACCTTTCTGCAATATACTGTAACTTCGTGTACACATGTCGGATCGAGACGAAACTTGTGCCATCGGACTCGTAGCAATACGCTGGTCCTGTGACCCAAGTTTGGTCCGATTCTGAGAACGTTGACAAAATCGCGTATCGTGGCCCCACCGGCTCCACCTGACGGGTGATTTTGTGAACGGCTCATCGGAATCCAATTCTGGATGTTCCGTTGGGTTCGTATCATCATTCCTGACTTGTAGACACTGAGTTTGCAGAATTTGGAGACCTTTGACCCTGGCACGCTTTTCGGTGCAAAGTGGCCCACAGGTGGACCCCGCTTTGGCCGAAAATGACCTTTTTGCCCCTGTGTCCCAATTGGACGTAAGGATAGGCATTTCTAGTAGTTTGACATCTTCTGAGACTGTTGGTGATGTTTATTACAGCTTTTGGAGTAGCACCTACCGGACCCACTGATACAGGGACAGTTGTTGGTATTCGGACATCAGGCAAGTGTACCTTGCCAAACTTTGCAGTCTTTATATATATTTTCCTTGCTCTATTATATTTCTGTGCAAACTTAACCTAGGACCGTGTGAAGTACTTAGCGTCCGATTATCAGTCGGGTGCCAACACTGTACGCAGTGTTGGGTACTGTCATCTAGAGATGGACATACGTGACACTTTATATTCTCGTACTTGTCTTACCAAGTACACTATGACCCAGGACACTTAACACTATTCATGAGACAGGATTTTTCCGAGATATTCGTGGTAATTCTGTATAGGATACAGGACATGGACATTAGATGCTTAGATATAGTATGACTGGTTGTATTAGCTATGATCCCGCTTGACATGGACATGAGACGTTGTGGTCATGATATGCATGGTTACATTGGGTGGGGAGAGACACACAGGCTACAGGCTGTTCCATATATATATACATCCACTATTATTGAGAGGTCGTAGACTCTCGGAGCAGAGCTAGACCCACTACCGGTTATTACCACTACCGGCTCCCCGACACAGAGCTTGTAGTGGCCCAGCCTGAGTACTCGTGCTGCTCTCACTTGCATTTTCACATAGATGGTTATATAGCTTACCCTATTATTCTTATTATTTGCTGCACTGCTTATATTTTGGCTTGTATATTTTCTGTACCTTGCTATGTCCCCTGAGGACTTGGATATGGATTATGTCCCCAGGATTTGAGGACGAGATCTACCCCGAGATATACGGGACCGTAGCAGGAGCTGATCTAGGAGTTGTACCGCCATCCGAGGACGAGATGTTAGCCTAGGACTTCTCCTGAGCATCTATGTTTCATGCCCAGTATTTATTATTTATTTCAGTCATTTACTTTCTGTTCTGTTGAACCAATGTATTAGATATTTATCGGGATATTTCCCCGAAGTACTTGGTTGAGACTTGCTGATGATTTACATTCCTTATTATTCTATGGATCATATTTTATATCTTATGTGGATGAGATTAGTTGTGCCATGATTGTCGTAGACTTGTTATTTTACAGCTTAAGTACGCCCTGATGGCTCTATTAAATTGGGTTATCCATCGGTGTGTACTGCTGGCCATTGACGTGCGTCCAGTCCCTCGATACTTGGGACTGGGGCATGACAGGTTGTTACAAGATTGTTGAGCATCAAGTCTGATTTTAACATATCGCAAGAATGCTATAACTGACTGATGGATTTGATTATAGAGATCTTACCAGAGGATACAAAGTTGCCTAAAGACTTCTACCGATCTAAGAGGATGGTGAGATTGCTCTGGATGAGATATGAGAAAATTGATGTATGTCAAAACGGGTGCATGTTGTACTACAAAGATGACAAGGATGAAGATGCGTGCAGATTCTGTGGTGCTGATCGCTATAAGGCTACTGGAAGAGGAAAGTCTGTCGGTACAAAAAAGCCTACCGATTCGATGCACTACTTGCCTTTGATGCCGCGATTGCAAAGGTTGTTTATGGTGAATGAGACTGCAAAAAATATGAGTTGGCATAGGCGGAAACAGATCGAAGGAGTATTGGATCATCCATCCGATGGAGAAGCATGAAAGCACTTTGATCGAGAGTATTCAGATTTTGCTTCGGATCTGCATAATGTCACATTGGGGCTCTCCTCCGACGGTTTTACCCCATTCGAACTTTTGGGCTCCCAATATTCGTGTTGGTCTATGATCGTCACTCCGTACAATCTACCGCCTTGGATCTGCATAAAGACTCTGTATATGTTCCTAACCGTTATTATCCTGGGTTCAAAAAATCCAAAGAGGAACATAGATGTATATTTATAGGCTTTGATAGATGAGTTGAATTAGCTGTGGAAAGTAGGTGCCAACACGTACAATATTTCCAGAAAGGAGAATTTTTAGATAAGGGCAGCACTTATGTGGACCATCAACGACTTTTTGACATATGAAATATTATTGGGATGGAGCACTCATGGTCGTCTCTCATGTCCATATTGTATGGACCGTACTAAGGCTTTTTATTTGAAACACAGAGGTAAATCGTGCTTCTTCGATTGCTATCGATAATTTTTGCAGAAGGATCATCCGTACCTGAGGAACATGAATGCTTTTCGTACGGGCATTGTGAGAAGGCCAATCCACCGCCAAGGTGGCCTGGATACACGATATGGGAAGAGGTAAAAGATTTATCAAGTGCTATTGAAGAGCCTACTAAAGGGTACAAGTATGACGGATTTGGTCGCACCCATAACTAGACGAAGAGGAGTATATTCTGGGATCTGCCATATTGGAGCACCAATCTGATCAGATATAACCTTGATGTTATACATATCGAGAAGAATATGCTTGATAACATAATTAATACTGTAATGGAGGTAAAGGAGAAGACGAAAGACAATATGAAGGCCAGGTTGGACTTAGAAGAAATATGTAGACGTCTTGTATTGCATTTGATAAAGGAGGGGAATGGAAAGTTAAAGCAGCCTAAGTCAGTTTTTTTACTAGAGAAGGAGGATAAAGGGAGACTTTGTAGGTGGATTCATGGTCTAAAATTTCCAGACGGGTACGTGTCGAACTTGAGAAAATACGTCGACCTCAAGGAGAACAAACCAGCGGGTATGAAGAGCCACGATTGTCACGTATTCATGGAGAAGTTAATTTCGATTATATTTTGAGAATTCTTGTCGCATGTCGTTTGGGATCCGTTGACAGAGCTCAGCATATTCTTCAGAGATCTTTGTTCTTCTAAGTTGCTCGTCGATCGTCTAGAAAAGCAAGAAAATGATATTGCGGTAACACTATGTAAGCTCAAGAAGGTGTTTCCTCCTGGATTCTTTGACTCTATGGAGCATTTGCTAATTTATCTTTCCTATGAGGCACGTGTTGGTGGTCCTGTCGGTTATCGATGGATGTACCCCTTCGAGTGGCATCTGAATCACCTAAAGGAAAAGATAAAAAATAAGGCATGGGTTGAAGGCTCTATTTGTGAAGCTTATGTTCTCGAGGAGATTACAAACTTTTGCTCGACGTATTCAAACCTTATATTGCTACTAATAGAATGAGAGCTCGGAGAAACGATGACGGATATCAGGAATCTAATGATGCAATACTCAAAGTATTCAATGAGTCCGAAAAGCCTTTGGGGAAAATGAAGAAGAGATATTTGAATGACGACGAGCTAAGGGCTGCTCAGTTGTATATATTACTCAATTACGACGAGGATGAAGTGGAGAAGCTAGAGGGGTAAGTAATTAATACGTCCACGTTTACATCATCTCAATATAATAGTATAAGCTACTATTATGCTACTAATCAGCGGTTGCTTTGTTATTTTTCAGCACATATAATGATGAGTTGAGGTCGGTTAGACCCTACTAACAAACGACAAAGTAGAACAAGAAATGAGATGCCATTTTCCTTCTTAGTTGAGCGCATATGTAAGAAGCTTGGTAATTACTTTTTCTTTCTGCACTTGTACAATAAATAATTTACTATCGCTACTTTGGTATTTAGGTCGATCGTCTAATAACACCCGAGACTGAATCTATTAGAACTCTAACCAAGGGACTAATTACTGCCGTCAAAATATGGCCAAGTTTCTGTGTGAATGGATTTAGGTTCAAGTTAATAAATGCTCCAATCAGAGACAACTTTCTGGTTCTTGATTCCACAAAAAACAGTTGTTTGTGTATCAAATCTTCGAACTACAAAGACGTCGATCCAGGCAATAATTTTTTTGGCATCTTACGAGAGATTATAGAGTTGATATATAATTATGGCACAGAACCTACTAAGATCTTGCTATTCAAGTATGAATGGTTCGATCCAATTCAAGATCAAGTATGGAAAATTGACAAGCATGGCCTTGTGGATATAAACTACAAGCGTAGATATCAAGGCTATGAACCATTTGTCCTATCAACTAAGGCTCAGCTCATGTACTTCACAACTTATCCTAGACGGGGGACAGTGAGGTCGGATTGGTGGGCAGTATGCAAGACTAAAGCTAAAAATACCTTTGACATTGACAAAATAGCTTATCAGGAGAATGAGCTACCTCTTGTAACAAATAATGTAGATGTGGACTCAACGGAAGTTACTCATTACACGAGTAATAATGTAGAAGATATAGAATTATTCCAAGAGGAAGACGAAGACGAAGATGAAGTAGATAAAAGTAAAAATGAGGAGGAAGAGGAAGAGGAAGAGGAAGAGGAAGACGAACAAGATAAATTTTTTGAAGATGATTGAAAATAAAATATTTTGCCTAGTGAATTTACTATATTTTGACTGTAGAATGTACTATTTTGACAAAAATATATATTATATTTTGATTATAGAATATACTATCCATTTAGACTTATGATACCACTAGTTAATTACTGTACAATTCTATGAATGCTGTGAGATATGCATAACATTTTAACTGTAGAATGTACTATATATTTGTGTATTTCTTTATTCAACATATGTTGTTATCAGGTATGACAGGACGACGCGGAGGGTTCGACAGGTCCTGAGCTAGACGGAGTGCTCCTCCGGTTGCCTACTGTTGGTTCTGGATCCTCGTCGCCTAGTACTCCAGTATATCGATCAGTCATATCTCCGACTGCGATATCGTTACGTGGCATCACTCCTGTGACGAGTAGTTCCAGGCCTGATAGTACTCCCTCGTCTAGCGTTCCTTCTGCTGACGGAACCATGGAGACATATGAGCATATGGAGGAGGTTGAGCCGACGTTGTCCCAGCATCAGTTAGATGCTCTATGTGCACCTCCGGAGGAGACGAGGACAGAGATTTGGGCCGATGGTACAAAGTAAGTCAATTAGATAGTTTAACATCATATATATCATGTATTTCTTTATTTATCATATATTGAATTTTCGATCAAAATAATTATCTCTGTATAGATATCTTCCCTCGTCGGTACAGAGACGCCTGGGCCTCTTTCTGAGAAACAACTATGGTGGCCCTTGGATCAACTACTCTGAAGCTCCGGAGAAGAGGAATGCGTTCTGGTTTGCGCACTTCAAGGTAAAATTATATTATATAAATCCTCTTATTTATGCATATTATATAACTTATTAAATTATTTATTATAGCAAACATATTTCTATCCTCCGTACCGGGCGGAGGTGGTCGAGCAGATATTTCCTGCCGTTGTCGCCAAGATTATCCGTGATGCTCTGGATGACCAGAAGGCTCGTGATCGCGTTGGAAAACCGATCCAAGGTTGGATCACGCCTGAGAAGTGGACTGCGATGAGGGCTAGATTCGACGATCCAAGGTATAAGGAAAGGTCTGAGAAGGCCAAGACGGCTAGGCAGAAGGCAGCAAAGTGGTGTGGTGGCTCAATCCCGATGATGGAACATTTTTGTCGTTTGGTATATTTTTTATTTTAGATATATTATTTTAATGCAAGTACGATAAAATGGTAGTAGAAAAAAATTTAATTTTAGTACTAAATAATATATTTTTAACAGGTACAGAGGGGTGAGGATGCAAACATGGTGACCGTCTTCCTGGCTACCCATCGAAATGGCAAAAATCTCATTGATGAGAGGGCCTCGCAGACCTATGTAAGTATTACTTTACTTTGTGTTAATTTTAATATAACTTAGGCAATTATCGAGTATCCAAACTATTTTAGGCCGAGTATCTTAGGCTGCGTGAGAGGGCGAGTGCTAGTGCACCTACAGCGGGAGAGGCTGGTACTTCCTCGCAGCCCTCTCCAGCTCTGTCGGTGGACGAGCAGTGGATGACCGCTGCTGGTGGTCTCCAGAGGGCTACGTACTACGGTATGGGATCCTATGGCGCCCTTGTTGCGATGCAGTTATTTAGTGCCTCCCCGATAAGTGCGCATTCCCCACAGCCCTAGCAGTCGTCGGCCCAAGTCGAGAAGGCCGTTGACTGTCAGATTGCGTCTCTCCGTGACGAGTTGCTGCGAATGATGGAGGAGCAGCCCCTGTCCCAGCCATAGGCGGATTATGCAACGCTCATCGCACGATTTGATATGCTCGAGCGCAACATCATGGAGCTTCGAGATTTGACAGCTGATCTTAGAGCGTCGACAGAGCGCAGCATGTCGGAGCTGCATTATCACAGCTATCCATGGGTGAGAGGCTGACGATGATGCATGATTCAATGGTTCATAGTAGTACAAGGCTGTTATCTACCATGGATTCATACAACCAGCTACTAGCAGAGTTGGAGCAGATACGTCCTCCTGGTGCGCCTACATCGACACAGACTCAACCGACGTCACTGCCTTCTCTATCGATATCAGTGTCAATTTTATAGGAGCAGTATGATCTATTCTTATCTCTCATGCGCGCCGGTTGTCATCCTCCTGCAGATCCGTAGTAGTCCTAGTTAGGACCTTTTATTGATTGTTTGTGTTTCAGACCTATGATATTTGGTCATTTATGAATATTTTTTATTTTTGAGGCATTCAGACATTATTTCTTGTATTCTTTAGGATGAGGCTTTCAGACTCAGTTGTGTGGATATTTGCTATATTCTTTACGACGATATTTTTTTCTGATTCGGTTTGTAATCTTAATGTTTTGTTTTCTCCAAATTTTTTTATATTATTCATATTAAATATATGTTAATTTATCGGTGTTGAGTGTTCAACCGAAGGGGGTCGGTGAACCCAACAAATTCAATGGTGGGTTGCTCCGGGTCTATTTGTACAAATTGTGAATTCATAAACTGCAGGAAGAATAGTTTGGAAACAATTCATTATTCATTTTTTTTTATTTTTTCAATATCTTTGGTGACGTTTTTAGCGACATTTTGTGACGTTTAGCGACGTTTACTCACGTCGCTAAATACGTCGCTATATACGTCGCTAAACAAGTCGCTGTCTGTCGTAAATTACTGACATGGCAGTACTGCTAGGTGATAATAACGTCGCTAAATTAGTCGCACAACGTCGCTAAATGAGTCGCACATACGTCACTATAAAAGTCGCTATTTACGTTGCTATAAACGTCGCTATCTACGTCGCTAATTTAGCGACATATAGCGACAAAAATATACGTCGCTGATTTAGAAACGTTGTGTCGCTAAACGTCGCTAATATAGCGACACATATACGTCGCTAGAAAACGTCGGAATAGCGATATTTGGTGACATTTTTTCTGTCAACGACTAGTTTAAAGACAACTTCAACAAAACGTTGCTAATTACGTCGCTAAAATTATTTAGCGATATTTTTTGGCCATTTAGTGACATTTATTTACGTCGCTAATTTGACTTATTCTGGTAGTGATAGTTTTACGTGATTCCAAAGACAGTTGACCGAATCACCATTTTACGGGCCCTACGGTTTGACTTGATGAGCGATTTTATGATCGGCTCAGTGAAATCCAAAACCGGATATACCGTTGAGTTCTTATTGTCGATTAGGATTTATTTGACCTATAATTTGTCCCAGTTAGACACCTTTACCCCGGGCACACATATCGGTGCAAAGTGGGCAACAAATGGATACCGCTTTGACCCAAAATTACCGCTTTGCCTTTGTGTCCAAAATGGATGAAAGTATAGTGTTTTATGACTACCTCGCTAATTCTGAAGATATTGGTGAAATTTATTTCAGCATCCGGGGACATTTATTTAAAGTACCTACCTTTCGGCTCTTTGTGCTTGTCGTCTAGACGTCGATACTACACTGATTGCTTGCCAGGCAAGTATACATTGCAACAATACTGTTTAGTTACATTCTTTACTGTATATTTATTTTCTGTCATTTATTTTTATTATTTTACTATATTAAACTATGCGTCCAAGAAAAACTTGGGTGCAAACGACGGTTTCATCGTCTTTTGTCATTTGTTTATATTATGCATGTTGACCTAGTTTTACGAGACCACCCCATAATTTTGAGGCATCACTATGTTTCATTTGGCCGTGATATATTTGTTATACGAGTATGAGTCTTATGTAGGACACGAACTTGCGTAATAGGCTGGCCACCTTTACGTGTAGGTCGTATGATGGATAAGGAATAACTACTAATAGAAATATCATAATTTAGTGGACTTACTAGATACTAGAGGTTTTGCATATTATGGATGTGACACATTAGTAGCATTGGGTGGAAAAAATAATGAGTAAGCATATGTGACTCATTTACACTTTTTCTTTCTATAACCCGTACGCTCCGTCGGAGATGCGTGGTGAGATGACCCTTATATTATGTATATGTTGCCTTTGACGATCAAAAGACGTTATGCTTTATAGGCTACTAATTTTTAGGGGAAATTATGCCAATCCAATTATTTAGCCAGATAGTCCTATGCAAAAAAGGTGTTCTTAAATTGCATATAAAATAGACTGGTTAGGCGACCAAGTTGAATGTTTATTTTAAGTATATTGTGGCATATTTTTATGTATCTTGTTACGTTCCTCTGAGGACCTGGTCCCTTTCTAGGTACAGACGATCAGGATTATCCGCAAGAGTATGGACCTGGGCCTGACGCTTCATTTACTGTTGAGGAGGTATTACCCTCTGAGTACCCATGATTACTTCATAATTGATAGATCTTTTAGCTGTTATTCTCTTTATTTGATATTTTATTTTATATTAGAGTTTCGTCCTTCTCTACCATTTTAGTTAATATAGTCGTTTGGTAATGGATTTGTCTCCACCCGACTATTATTTTTTAATTACTTTGTACTTGAGACTTTCAGTTACCAAAAACTTCCAAACTATACGATGACATCCCAAATGAAGTCTTAGTCTAATATGGAAATTGGAGATGATACCTTGCTACTATTCTTTGATGGCGCATCAAGAATATGACCCAAAGGCAATAAAATAGTTGGAGTTGGCATAGTCCTAGTATCTTCTAACAAACTACTTATTCATCGAGCATATTCTCTCGTTGAACCATGTTCCAATAATGTGACAAAATACAATTCTTTACTCATTGGTCTCCAATTAGCTAAAGTATTGTACATAGAATATCTTGGAGCCTACAGAGATTCCAAACTGATAGTCAATCAGATCAGGGAGAGTATGAGGTTCGGCATGAAGACCTCATCCCTTATCATCAAGCAGCAATCGAATTGGCTTTTTACTTTCAACGGATTCTTCATCAAACATGTGCCTCAGTTACAGAATATAGAAGCAGATGCTTTGGCCGGCTTAGCAGCATCATTGGTCGTACCCCTAAAGAGACGACACTCAATTATGCTAACAAGACAAAAATTGTTATGTACAAAAAATAACTTGCATATTGAACAGAGTTAGGTCATCAAGTCAACTTCTATGGATAAAGATTGGAGAGATCATTTTATAGACTACGCTGCTTATGGAATTCTTCCAGAAAATCCAAAAGAAGCCACTTCTATTAAAATACGTTCACTCTGATTCTACTATGATGCCTCATCCAAAATATCATATTATCGTTCTTACGAGGGATTGCTGCTACGTTGTCTTTCCAACCCTGAAGCAAGACAGTCACTCTGTGAAGCTCATGATGGCATCTGTGGAGCACATCAGCTAGGTCCTAAATTACAAGACTGCCTCAGAAGAATAGGTTATTATTTGAATACCATGGTGGCAGATGCCGTATATTACGCTCATAAATGCAAGTTATGCCAAATTTATGCTAATTTTATCCACCAACCAATAGAGTTCTTACACCCTACAGCTGCCTCCTGGCCTTTTGAAGCTTGGGAAATAGATATTATTGGTCCGATCAGCCCATCTTCTTCTAGAGGATGTTATTTTATACTTACAATAACTGATTACTTCTCCAAATGGGCAGAAACAATCCCGCTCATCGAAGTTAAGATGTCCAACGTAATTAACTTCGTCAAACCCTATGTTATCTAAAGTTTCGATATTCCCCGGAGGATAATACATGCCAATGGACTACAATTCGTCAGTCAAGCATTTTATTGGTTATGTGACAAGAATCGAATCTAGAAAGTTGCATCTATGCCCTACAATCCAGCAGCCAACGTCTTAGCATAAGTCTTCAACAAGACCATAATCAAATTTCTTAAAAAAATTGTCTCATCTAACAAACGCGATTGGAATGAGAAACTCAGGGAGTGTTTATGGGCTTATCGTACAACAGTTCGAACTTCAACTGGTTGTATACCATTCTCTTTGGTCTACGGATGTGAAGTAGTTCTTCTGCTCAAACTTCAGATACCTTCTCTTAGAATAGCTATTGTTATTGAGCTAACAGTAGAGAATAATGATCGATTGTGCCTGTAAGAATTAGAAGCATTATATAAAAAGTGCATGCACGTTCAACAGCGTATTGAGCTATACCAAGCATGTATTTCTAGAGCTTTTAATCGAAAAGTCAAGAAAAGAATATTCCAGGTCAGTGAATTAGTCCTTTCAGTAAGGAGACCTATGATCACAACCCATAAGAGCAAAGGCAAATTCTAAGCTAAATGAGAAGGTCCTTATGTGGTGGAGACAGTATTCTCCAAAGGAGCCTATAGCCTCGCTAAGCCTAATAGAGATTTGATAATAATTTCTATCAATGATAAATTCTTCAAGAAGTATTATGTCTAAGCATGACATATTTCTCTCCATCTCCAGCAGATTAAAATAAATATCAAATACATCTTTAATCTCCAACAACTCGTAGCCTACATGGTGTCTCAAACTATTACCTATATTCATTCTTGAATAAGAAATGGGTAATGGGTCCTCAAAGTTCCCTAGTGGGACAATACTCAGCTCCAAAGGAATACTCTTATTGAGATCTTCTAAACGATTCTCTCCAACAAAAATATTCTATTCTTAAAGTTCAGTTGTTTTAAGTATATCATATTCATGATCCCAAGTTGGATTAAAAATAATATCACATATTTATTCACCAATCAATAAGTGTAATGTAATTCATGTTCATATTATCTCTGAATCATATTCCGTTTATTATCCCCTAAAGAGAAGACAATAGTTCGTCCATTGAACTAATCTTTGTTCTCTTCTCTAGTGGAGTAAACTAGTGAGCTATCACGTCCATATAACCTCTGATAGTATTGTATCATGTAAAATTTATCATTTGTACTCAGCATGAGTATGCCTTGAGTGATTAATCTATCAAATTCTTCCATAGAGTTATTCTGCCATGTTCATAATACCTCTGAGCAGATATATTTGCTGGGATCCTATTTTAAAATATATCACGCCCATATTATCTCTGATCTCATTTTCAATCTAACCTATTATTTGTATCTAATAGTAGATATACAATAAATAAATAGGTCGATAACAAAAAAAATTTCTTTGAAAACTTTAATTCATTTTCATTGAAAAACTTACAAGGTAAAGCATAAGATAGGTTTTACTCAGTGTCACTACCACATTTTCTAGGAAAGGGTATTTTAGTAATTTTATATTTAATTAAATATTGGGCTTGATAATAATTATTTGTTGTATTATTTAAGTGTTGTTAGATGTTAATTGTTTATTTTGGACTTGTGTTAGTGGACCTAACTAGTTAGTTTAGACTCATGGACCAAAATGAATTAATTGTTAAAAATTAGCCCATTTAGAAGGCCTATTGATTAGGAGATGGATTAAATTAATTAAACCATTAGACTAGAAGCTTCCTTCCCTAATTATTTCTTCATGAGAGGCCCCAAGGGGTATATTGGACAATTCATAGTAGCTTGATGAAGGGGAAAGAGGGTCCGGCCTATATAGAGGGGGGGAAATTATTTTTCTCTCCTCTTTTCATTTGGAAACTAGATCTAGAATTTCTCTCAACCAAATTCCTTCATTCCCACTTTATTTCTCTACCAAATTTCATCCCAATTTCTTTCCAAATCACCATTAGAGGCTAGTGGAGCAAGGATCTAGAAGGAGGAAGTAAGGATCTACAAAGAGGAGAAAGAATCTACAAAGAGGAGAAAGGATCTACAAGTTGGAGGCCAATTTCATCACATTTGAAGGTTTCATTGGTAATCCATCTCCTAATAGGTACAATTCAGTTTTTCCCCTTAATTTAGGTTCTAAATCTGATATTTAACCATGAGAAATCAACCCATATGCATAGGCAACAAATGATTTGGTTTTGTGTTCATAGGAGGCCTATTGTGAAAGTTATGGTACTTTTTGTGTCAATTTTGGAGGAATTCCGAGATTGACATTTGTTGTGTGTATCAATTGGTCCTATAGATCAATTTGGCATGTGCTTGTGTGTTTGGGGCTAGTGTCATGTCCACAATTTGGTATGTGTAGGTCGTATCCTAATAATTTGGTGATACGTGTTGATTTGGGGGTTTTCCCTCCGACACGGGACTTTATACATGTCACATTTTGACACGGACACGTAAAATTATATTTGACTCTTCGTATTGTTCATAAATAATATATATGACTTGCTTGTGTCCTTCGAGGTACGTTTGGATGTGTGGAGGACTCGTGTCGCAAGCATATCCTAGATCTAGTGGGATACGGGGTGATACGATCCATGTGTTTGTGTAATTTAAATTATAGATCTATTTCTCTTGTCATTGTGATATAAAATTATATATATATTATTGTGTAATTATATTTATGTAATATTGTGTCTTAGATCTATGTATCTATGTATGTACTATAAGTATATATATTGTTAGGTGGCTATTCTTCTAATTGTAAGTATAATTATATATATTAGTATGTATAGATATGCATATGTTCAATAGATAATTATATGTTGTTATATTCCTATTTATATAATATGTGTTACATATTATTGTATGATTATGTTTAGGTAAACATATATGTATAGTTATATATATACATAATACTATGTATGTGTGTATGTTACCATGTATTTATTATGTACATATTTTATTTGATGGTAGCTATGTATATATATATGATACTATATTGTAATATGTAATATTATGTACATATATGTATATCTTATAAGTTGTAAGCTATATATATATATGTAATTAGATATGGTGTTATGTATATACATATGTTACTACATATATATATGTATATGAGGAGTATGAGTGTATGTATATTTATATGTAATAGTTGCATGTATTAGGTGTAAGTATATATTATATAGTGGTATGTATATATATATATATATATATATATATATATATATATATATATATATATATATATATATAATGGTTTTTAGCGACAGCAGCAAAGGCGACAGCAGCAAAGTCGCAACAGCAGCGCAGCCGCTGTAGCAGACAACAGCAGCAAAGGCGATAGCCGCAACAGCGTCGCAACAGAGTAGCACAGCAGCAGTAGCGTTCAACAGCAGCGGCGACAGCAGTTTAGCGACGGCAGAAACCCGTCGCCAAAGCAGCAGCAGCAGGAACATTTAGCAGCAGCAACGACAGTAGATTAGAAATGGAGCAGAAACGTCACTAAATTGGCAGCGTATCAAAGTATCGGAGATTCAGCGATAGTTCACCTTTGTTTTTAGTGACAGTTGGCAGATTTTCTATAATAGATATATATATATATATATATATATATATATATATATATATATATATATATATATATATATATATATATATATATATATTTGGTATTTAATATATAAGTAAATATATTCCTATATTTCTATTTGCATTATAGTATAAGTATAAATTAGTATAGCATATGTATATTACGGGTAGTTAATATAAACAAGTTTGGGGTATTACCTTGAGATACCAAGGTAAGTACCAAGGTAATTGGGAATACCCAAGGTATTGGGTTTGGGTATCAAGATTATGGATTTATGTTGTGATATCAAGTTGGTTCAAAACCAAGGTACCTAATTGATGTTGTCTTTGAGATTTTATTTAATAATATTGTTTTGACAATTGTATCTTATATTTTACCTATGGATTTACGTATCCGGAGATACGGTATCCTAGTATTTTAAGATATGGTTTTGTGACCTAGACTTTAGTATTTGAACCCAATATTTTTGTGTTAGACTTGTGCAACCTAGAATTAGGTAGTTGACTATAGTTGACCATAGTTTGACCATAGTTGACCATAGTTGACCTTAGAGTTGACTTAGTTTGACCTTTGACTTAGAATTGACTTGTTGACCTAGAAGTTGACTAGTTTAACTTATTTTCTTTTCAGAACCTTGTATTGATGTTGTATTCCATATCTAGGTCTTCGAGGCACCATATCAGACATCTGTTAGACTATTCAGTGGAATTCAGGCGAGTATATTCTCCGATAGTTTCTCGTTTATGATATCCTCTATGTTTATTGTATCTAGTGTAGATATCCATGTTTCTTGACATGATGGTTACACGGATTGGTATATCCAAATCTCGTCATGAGATATTATTTCATGTATATGGTATATCTTATACAAGTCTTGTTTTATTGGTTATCTTGTGCATGTACAGACACTGATTCTTGGGGAGATTTGCTACCTTCCTAGAGAATCCCGTGCCATAGCATACCATAGTTGGATCTATTATACCAGTCAGGGGTGGAGAGTATTTTAGTATAGATATGTGATCATATCCTCCTTATGCATGTCTTGTTCCTTGTGAGTGTTGATCATACACCGTACGTATAATCAGCCTGGCCATTATACTCTTGTGCAAGTTCCCAAGCCGATCACATGTTAAAGCTAGTACTCACTCACTTAGACATTAGTATTCTTGTTCATTGACATATTGTTCATTCTTGTATGTATTCCAATATTTTCTTATTGTGTATCTCTTGTATCTATTGTGCATCTTGTATATTCATATCTATTTACTGTTACATAGTTTTTATCATTGATTAGAACTGCTGTTAGAGATGTATTCTGCTCCTTTCCTGACTGGATATATTTTTTCCAGATGACACTGAGGACTGGTACCCTATACATTATGGACCTCAGGATGTTGTGGGTTTAGAGTCTGAGACCCTGGTTCAGGAGGGACTTATCCCAACTGAGATAGATGACCCGAGTTTAGTAGTTTCTTAGTATTATTTTGTACTTGATTTGTCTCCAGCTTATTTGTTAGTACTTCTATCAGACTCATTGATGTATTATTTTTGACACATGAGTTATATGTGACTATTCTATTCTTTATCATATTCGTGCCCGTTACATCTTAGATCTATGATTGAGTTTATTATTATTGTTAATGGGTCATTATATTGCTAGATAGATTACCCAGACAGCGTTCTATCGCCGATTCTGTGATGTAGGCTGGGCATGATTTTCGACTTGCATCCTTACATCGGGTGCGGGTCATTACACTCAGGTGGAATGGAAAGATCAGGAAGGAACTGTGTCAGTCGAGCTAGTTGATGGTCTTTATTCAATGTCGCTCTCCTACGTGATTCAAGAATTCTAGAGTCATCTATTGTAAAAGGATCCATAGAAGCATATAACTCTATCATCTTATTTCGATCATGGTCAAGCTTGTTCTTGTTATGCTCAAGCTCCAAAAGTTGTTCTTTTGCTAAGTCACAATGTACCAGCTCTTTCCGACGTCGGTCCAAAGTCACCTTTAACTCCTCTCTTGCTTGCTTAAGCTGGGCTTCGAGTTATTGGATCTGAGTTTTAAGATGTATCGCCATGTCATTATGTTCATCATGGACAGAATAATGAAAAGACAAAGAAGAAGTCACCTCTTTCACAGAAGCATTTATTCGGACAGTCTTCTCAACATGGATCTTCATATGCTCCTAGAAAGTGGACTGATGCTCCATAAACTCAACAGTAATGAACTCATATTCAGTCCAAATTAGAGCCGAGATATCCCCACTGTTAAGCTGCAGATATTTACTAATAGGCTGCTTAAGGCCTATCAAGATTTGCTCAAGACCAGTAGTCCTATCTTCATCCTTGAAATTTCTGATCAGTTGAATCATGGGCAAGCTAGCAGCTTTCATATCCTCAAAGGATAAACCTTTCTCAAGCATCAGGTTTATCAACTCCTTCAATATTATGTAGAAAGTAGATATATAAATTTCTATTAAAGCATTAAAGCGAGTGTTTGAACTTGGAGTCACGATAATTTTAGCTAATCCTCGACCATGATGTACGAAAATAGTTGTCATGATAGTTGTAGCCTTGATACTAGAGACAAAAGAGGAAGAACCCAATGCTCATTCTCTCGGGCTAATAGTGGAAGCTATTTCAGCAGCACTAGTCATTTCTACCATAAGAGTAGTTGAAGCTACTCGTGGTATTAACATGATATCCGCAACTAGAATCGTGATGTCAGTACCATTAGTTGTTTTAGCCTATGAATAACTATCTCTTCGGCCCTCTCTGGAGCAACTCCTACCACAATTTTATTATTCAAAAAGAAAATTTGAACAAACAACATAATCAATAAACAATATATTATAATTAAGATATATGCACGTCGAGCTAAGAAAAGAAGTGACACCTTGGCATGTGCTAGCCAGAGCTATCACTGCATGAATTTGTGACAATAAAGCATGCAATGCAAGCACTTATGGTATAAAAAGAATAGAGAGACACGTACCAGTACCAGGTGGTACATACTCATCTTCAGGAGTCTGCCCCTCCAAAGAATTCCTCAGGCATGTCAACGAAGCCTCTACCTCAGATGAATCGGCATGAAGGAGCAAATCATCATAATCACTCATAGTCATGCTCATTTTTGAAACTATAGTTTCAGTATCAATCTGCTCTATAGCATCTTTAAATCCAGTAGTAACTATAGCAGATTGAGGCTGATCCTGAATATCCTGTCCAGGCATATCTTCGAAGGTCGTAGCGGCAATGTCAGCTTGTGACTAAATTTGCTCACCAACTTCAACCCGAGAAGGTAAATTTATTTTTATGCCAACGTCTTCTCTATTATCACTAACCCTAGAATCAGAACTTTCTAGAGCAGGTTGATCCTTTGGATCCACTGATGGAGCAACCTGGTTCTTGGGATCCATCAGCAGAGGAGGAATGAATGCAATCGACAGAATAAATTGAGCCACAACATCAAGGATAGGAGCTGCAAAATTAATTGTTGCAGCAACAGGGGCGACACTTATTCTTATAATAATAACAGGGGGAGGGATGGAAGTGCTAATCCTCTATACCACTGAAAAAAAGACAGACGGTCCAGGACACTCTAGTGACTAATCAGTTTATCAATCAAATTCTTTCTTGAAGGATCAGAAATCTTCGATTGTTGCTTCCTAGGCTTCGCAACAACATCCCACTTCTTGGCGGACCAGCCCTCAGTAGGGGACATAATCTTAAGCTTTCGAGATTTGTGAACCACTATAGCACGGAAGGGCAGATTTGGTTGTACATGTGGAAGAGCTTCCAATACCTCATCTAGTGGGGCATCCTCCTCCTCTTCGATTAAAGAAGGTTTTATTGGTTCCGTAGTAACTCCTTCTATCGGAGTTCGGATGCTAAGCCGCATATTAAAATTCCTGTAAAATTGGTTGATAGAACAATAAAACTGGGCAAAGGAATGCAATAAACGTAAAGGAGAATTGGGTGCAGGCAGAGTAAAAGTAGCTCATGTACAACCAATGATAAAATATCTCCATCCCCGGGAACCATCGATTAAACCTCCAGAGTTTGCAAGACACGAAGTAGTATTTCCAACGTTTAATTGATCATAGACAAATTTCCTTACAAAGCGGCTACGTAAATACGCCATTTCTATATACCAAGTGAGATGGCCGAATAAACATCAACTATGAAAAGACCCCTGATGGAAACATCGATATGGTACTTACCTCGTCATTAAAACTTGAACCTTGGTGCCCAGTTGCTACATCAAAAATTGTGTAGTAAAAGCTCTAATTGTTTCCCATATTTAAAGCTAGCCTGGTCTGAAAAGGTGTGGTATTGGTCCATTTAGAAAGCCTATATCTACAAAGGAATATGTGTTCTATCCCGTCAGCCTGAGTTAAGTTGGGAGCCATCAAACTCTGGTTGTGTAAAATTAACCAACCCATCAGATATGTAAATGGAAGCTCTGTTCGAGGAAATTTCTCTCGTCGAGGATCTACCGCCAAATTATGAACAAGTTCTCGTAAACCAGCGTTTAAACGGCACACCATAGCTGGTAGCAATGCCAGTCGATGGTTGAAAACTATACGGACTATAGGGAATAAAAAATTCCTATAGAGATAATCCACAGAGCCTGAACCTCCAGGGACTACCCATCTTCAGAGCCATAAAAAGAAATATTCGGCCAATAAAGCTTTAGACGAGATCTCTGTACGAATCTGTCTGAGATAGCTAATAGCCGGTGTACCTGCTGCAAAACTTTTTACACAATCCTCAAATAACTTATCTTCAACATTATGACTTTCCATGAGTTCTTCAACTCTAGTAGAACTCAAAGGTCGAAGCGGTCGAATCTCTGTACATTCCTTCTCGCTTTTATCATTGAAGAGGTATTAAAACCACTTCCTAATAAAGACAGTGCCAGAATCAGTGTCATAGTAATGGTTGCAAGCCATATAGTGGCACATCAGTTCTTGATACACTTCAATTAGATACAATTCAGTCTTTGTTAAATCTGCCAGTTCTGCGTTGGTAGGCACGTGCTTCTCATAAGGAATCTCCTCTGTTGGCAGTGCAGATATGTATTTTATCTCATGTAAGAAGAACCCCAACTCGCCACGTAGAGTAAAAATAGTTTCAGTACTAGAGTTATATCGCTCTAACAAAACCAAGAACATATTGGCGTTGGACGCAATGCCATAGCAAGTCGCTAACAAGGTATTGTATAAACCCAAAGATACAAGATTCTCGGTATATTAATCCAATATTCATGTCATTGCTCAATGTTAATAGATATTTTTATTGGTCAACCATCCTGGCAATCGAACGTTCTTCTGAGGCTAAATGCCTTCAGCATCAATATAAGTATTGGTGAACAAAGAAGACTGAATAGGTTGAATCAACGAAGAATCTTCGCTTGGTACATTCCCGAGATGAAGTTCTCGTATTTGAACTAAATTTGTATCACCGAAGCTGAAGAAATGACACTGTTTGTAGCTAATTATTCCCAGCTTAGCTCCATTAGTAGGGGGAGTCAAATCTCACTCCATCTTCCGTAGATAAGTATCATGGGAGAAGGCAGACAATGGAAAACTTCTTGACATCTCTAGGAGATACATGACCCAATCATGAACATTGAATAACCACTTTTCTTTCTTTTTCTTAGGCTAAGATGATTGATGAATGGCGTCACTAAACTAGAAAGCGGGCTTAAAATATGTCTCATTCAAAAAGAAAGTAAGAGGTTTGCCGCTTATCAAAGACGTCAACATACGTTCCCCTTGCCCGGCTATCAATAATTGACGTGTGCTGGATATCTTCTTATCACGTTAGGAAAACTCATTATGCGATAAATCTTCCAGATAATTGGTATACAAAAGTCCAGTAGTGGATTCCATCAGTTCAGCCAAAGGATCTATACCCAAGTCAACTGCAAAAGCCACAAACGATGATTCAACAAATCTCATAAAAAGGAGTACGTAAAAATTAACCTATTATGAGTCTTTTAAGATTCTAAAGGAGGCACATTTTTCCTAATTTTTTAGGAACTATGCACATTTTATGAATACTTCAGGAGATAAGAACATTTTATGTGCCAATCTGCCCAAACAGACGAAGAATGCACCAATCTGTCAAAACAGACAAAAAATACGCCGACTCGCCAATAATTGGAAAAGTGCGCCGACTCGCCAATAATTGAAAAAGTGAGCCGACTTGTCAATAATTGGAAAAGTGTGCCAAAATGGTTGTTTTTACTCTGAACGAGGGAAAGTACGCCAAGATGACTATTTTTTCTCTAAACGAGGGAAGATGCGTCAAAGTGGCTATTTCTTCTCTGAACGAGAGAAAAGTATGCGTGTACACGTGTCTCTATATTCTATGTCTTCGTTCTTCTTCTTTCTTTCATCTTTTTGCCATTGTTAAAATATTACATTGTACATGTAAAAGAAAAAGAAAGAAATTGGGAAGAAGAAGACAGCCGCCATGCCTATATCAGAGGAGGATGTGCTACATCTCCTAATGTGACTCTCGATGGCGGCATATTGAGTCATTCTCTATCGGGCTGAGTCACTGTCGATCTCACTGGCGACCTCGCCATCATTGCTCGAGAAGAAGAAGTTGCTCCTTTACCTTTATTGTCCTTGCTTCTCGTTTAAGATTTCCTTGGGGCCATTGCTAAAAGGTTCAAAGGAAGAAGAAAGCTAGGGTTTTCTTAAGGAAGAAGGAGACAAAGAGATTTGAGAGAAGTAAAAAAATTCTTTCTCTTCTCAACCCGCCTATTTATAGATTTGGGGGGAAAACTCTTCGGCTGCTCTTCGGGATTCGAGCAGCATATCGTGACCTATAACCAAGTCAGCAAAACTGTCGAACTTCTGCATTGAGTGCGCGCACAAATATCTCAACAACTTTTATGGTTCTAATTCAAAGTATTTTGATTTTATTTGAATAAATCCAAAAAATTTAAAGGGTGTGTTGTAGAAGCATAAAAATGTGCCTCTTGAAGATGGCGCACTTTTTTACAAATAAACTTAACAGAGGAAGAATTGTGCACTTTCTCTCTATTTAGAGGATGGCGCACTTTTTTTTCTTTTTAAAGGGTGGTGCACTATTCAGAGAACAGAAAAGTGGCATACGTTCAAGCTGTTTTTATTAGTGTAGACATGCGTACAATTTACATGTCTGCTTTTCCCTTCGAGAATTAAATACGATGGATCTGACAAGCTGGAACAAAAATTGGAGAGTCAGAAGTCATCAGTATAACTGGGTTGTGGCACGCAGACCCAGGTTGTCGTTTAGCGACCCAGCCGTTGTGCCAATTTTTTATAAGTGCGCTGCTGTGTCAATTTATCCAAAAGTGTGTCGCGGTGCCAACTTCATCAAAAGTGCACCACTGTGCCAATTTTTTCAAAAGTGCGTCGTTGTACCAACTTCTAAAAAATGTGCCATCACGGCCAATTTCATCAAAAGTGTGCCATCATGGGTACTTCTTCAAAAGAGTTTTTGTATAGCCAATCTTTTCAAAAGTGCGTCAGTCTCTAGACCACTTCTAAAGTGTGCAAACTATCCTAACTGACAGTGAGCAGTTATGAGTGCATGTATTACATGCCATGCTTCTCGTAAAAAGTACACAAATAAATGTCCCCCACGACCTATGCTTTTTTGTATAGGAAGCTACGTGTCAAGCAGGTAGCGAGTTGTGCACCCACTCATTCAGAACATGGGGTATTAGTCCACCAAAAGTGCGCGCACAATGGTAAAATGGTACAGACTATCCAAAGTGCATGCACACTCTCATAACTCCTCCTAAACTCTATAAATACAGGATCAGTACATCCATTAGAGGGAATAAAGGGAGAACATATACAGAGAGAGATATAAGAACAGAAGGACAAAAATAGAAACTTCTTGTGCCGTTGTTGCCAAAGCTTTCTTATTGTTCAACTCTCCAAGTTGTTCACAGCATTCCCTATATTTCTTCGTCGTCGTATAGTCCAAGGAGTAAAATGATCGTCCGCAGATCAGATCTCTACAACTATACTTTTCTAGAATCAACTGTATTTAGATTTATGTTTAGGATCTTTTGTACTTTTTTCTTTTCAATAGTTCGTAATACAAAAGTTTCGTATAAACTTTTCTTCGCAAACAATGACGTGATGCTTGACAAAGTAGATTATGTTTTGGGTCTTGACTTCATCGAGTGGAACAACTTTCACCCATTTGGAGAAGTAGTCGGTGATAGTCAAGATGATCCGATGTCCCTTAGTAGAAAGTGGACTAATTGGCCCTATAATGTCCATTCTCCACGCTTTAAACGGCCAAGATGCTACCGTTGGGTACAGGAATTCTGAGGGCTGGTGTAAACCCCCTGATTTTTCAGGATTTTTAGAAATGAAATTTTCATAATTGTCTGTAATTTTCTGGAATTTTTCTCGAATTAAAACTAAGGTATTTTAATTTTTAAAAGATTTTTAATTGTTGTTAAATAATATTAAAATATTATGAAAATAATATTTTATGGTGTAAAATAAAAAACTAGACATAGGATAATTTTTCGAGAATTTATTGGACCCCGAAATTATTTTTAAAGCCCTAAAAACTATTTTATAATTAAATCGAAATGAACCCTAATTAAACCGGGTTTATTTTAAATAAACCAAACCAAACCAAACTGTTAAACCGAACCAAACCTAACCCAACTTAAGCCTAGCGGGTCGGATCCGGGTCTAACCCGTGACCCGAAACCCGACCCGCATTCATTTTTATTGGACGGGCCGGATCCGCCTGACCCGACCCGACCCGTCGAACCCGAAACCCGTTAACCTTTCCCCTTCCCTGTAACCGACCCCGCACCCGCCGCTTCGCCTCCGGCCGCCTCCGGCCGTTACGCCGCCGGCCGACCCTCCCTCTTCCTCTCCCTGCAACCGCAGCCCTCCGTCTCCTCTTCCTCGCACCGGCCGCCTCTCCAGCTCCCTTTTCCCGCCTATAAGAACCCGCGGCCTGCCTCGACTCCGCCGCCTTTCCCCTCTTCTCCGGCGAACTCCTGCACCAGCTCCGCCTCGCACGACTAACCTCCGACCCCGAGCACCCGAGTCACCCCCTCGCCGCCTGACCTCCTCCTCCTACTCCCTCCACCTCCAGATCCGCCACTCCTCTGCCTCAACCACCCTCTCCTACGGCTCCGTATCCCGCCTCTAGACCTCGACGCCTGCTGCCAGCACCTCCGCAGACGTCCCAGAGCGCTCTGCCTCCCTCCAGCCGCTGCAGCCCTGCCGCCTCGCCGCCCTCGCCCCCGCCTCCTCCGGCCAGCAGCGCCTCCAGGCCAGCCTCCCCTGACCCGCAGCCACCCGAGCCCCATCTCCGCCTCCGGCCAGAGCCGCCCGGCCGCCCTGAACCTACCCGAGCCATCACCGACCTCTGCCGACTCGAGCCCCCTCTCCCAGCGGCCGGACACAACTGCCCTAACCTGGACACGTCCTGGACACGGCTGACACAGGACACAGCTCAAGACACAAGGACGCGAGAAAATCTCGGTTTTTGGAACCCTGTTCAGGTACCCATATCTCTCTCCTCGCTGCCCTATTTTTGATTCCGTCAGTTGTGACACGAACCCTGCATGGCCCCCTCGATGCCCGTGCAACCCGCTCCGTGCATCGCGTCCTGTGGCGACCGCGAACCACAATCCAAAAATAGGAAAACCAACACCCTGTTTCACCCCGGAACTGAGTACGCCCCACCAAACGGGACGACTTGGTCGCATGCGGTCTTTACCGATATGTGCACGTCGTTGATACGGACGTGAAGGATTTTGCAGAAGTTGATTTAGATATGCATGCACACCGGAATCAACACGTATCCGCCGACAACGTCCCATATTCGTCCTTTTTGATCTCACTGTAACTTAGTGTACACACGTCGGATTGAAACAAAACTTGTGCCATCAGACTCGTAGCAATACGCTGGTCTTGTGACCCAAGTTTGGTTCGATTCTGAGAACGTTGACAAAATCGCGTATCGTGGGCCCCACAGGCTCCACTTGACGGGCGATTTTGAGATCGGCTCATCGGAATCCAATTCTGGAAGTTTTGTTGGGTTCGTATCATCGTTCCTGACTTGTTAATACTAAGTTGGACGAATTTGGAGACCTTTGAACCTGACCCATTTTTCGGTGCAAAGCGGTCCACATGTGGACACCGCTTGGACTTGAAAATGTTATTTTCGCCCCTGTGTCCAAATTGGACTCAAGGACAGGCGTTTCTAGCTGGTAGATATTTTCTGGATCAGATAGTGATGTCTATTTCAGCAACCGGAGTACTGCCTGCAAATTTCGCTGCTGCCAGAGCTACAATTGAAACCGGAACTCCAGGCAAGTGTACCTTGCCAAATCCTATATTTTACTACTTAATTCCTTTGATTGGTCTATACATTATTGTTGTACAAGCTTAAACCTAGGACCGTGTGACTTACTTAGCTTTCGATTAATAGTCGGGTGCCAACACCGTACGCGGGGTTGTGTAAGGTCAACTAGAGATGGATATCGTGATATTTACATTCTCGTACTTGCCATATCAAGTACATTATCCCCAGGACACCTGACACAGATCATGAGATAGAATCTTCCTGAAATATTCAAGGTGGTTCTGTATAGGATACAGATTTCATGACTTGGACATTATTTTCTTAGATCTTAATATATGACTTATTGCATTAGTTGATCTTGCGTGACATGAACATGAGACATTATGAAACTGTGACATGAGATTACATTGGTAGGGAGAGATTTAACATACAAAAGGCTGAATATATATGTATAATACTTTAATGGATTGGGACTTAGACACTGACACAAAGCTTTGGTACCGTACTGGCCCTTCGAGAAAATACTGCTATGGGTTTCTCCGACACTGATCCTGTAGTAGTCTCAGTCCGAGTATAACTAAAACTCTCACTTGCATATCACTTAGCTGGTTTATTTATTTACCCTATTGTTTCCTTTATTTCTGTACTGTATTTATTTTGGCTTGTATTATCTGTACCTTGCTATGTCCCCTGAGGACCTGGAATGGATTATGTCCCCAGGATTAGCAGACGAGATATACCCTAAGGTGTACGAAACATGAGCACTTCTCGGAACAGTACCAGACCCTGAGGATGAGGTGATCGCTGAGGACTTTTCCTGAACATCTGCTTCGATATGCTCAGTTTTTATGGCAATTAAACTCTTTATTTCCTGTTTAAATGAACAATTGTAACAGACTTAATATCGGGCTGTTCCCTGATTTTAATTACTTTTGACTGGATATTGTTTAATAGTTTTTGTTGATATTTCTGTGTTTATTCTGTGGATGAGATTAGTAAACCCTGATCTTTGTAATACAGCTTAAGTATGCCCCGATGGATATATTAAATTGGGTTTGTCCATCGGTGCGTGCTGCTGGCCATTGCCACGTGTCCAGTTCCTCGATATTTTGGGACTGGGGCATGACAGCTGGTGGATAAAGTCTGCGTGGATTTGGCAAGCTTGGTACTTCCTCGCAAAGTTGACAACATCCGCTACCATTATCGGCTAATAGTAACCCATTCTCCGGAGACGGCCATGTAGCTTGGGTCCGGGCTGATGTACACCACAAACTCTGATGTGAGTCTTGCGGAGAGCCTACTTCGTTTCTGTATTCGATAGGCATCATAGCAGAAGATCGTCATAGGAACAACGATACAATATTTTGGTAGCCGTATCATAATAGAACCGAAAGGAACATTTTCTGATGGAAGTGGCTTCCATTGGGTTCTCGGAGAGAATTCCATAAACTGCATAGTCGATGAATGGGAGTCTCCAGTCTTGGGAGTTAGTATTTGTCTCTACTGAGTAGCTCAAATATAGATATAGATTATTTTTTGGGCACACCAGCTCTTGACCGACCACTGTGATCAGTGGATGGGTTTTGACCGAAACTGCCAGGGAGGCAGCGAGGTCGGCCAGGGCATCAGCCTCGATGTTTTGCAGCCGAGGGACGTTCCCTATGAAGAATCCCTTAATGTTGGAGATTATTCCAAGCATGGCTTGGTGGTAGGGAATCAAGTCCTCGTGCTGGACCTCGTATTCACCCCTGACCTGACTGACTATCAGCTTGGAATCATCGTAGGCTTCCAGGTAATCTACTCCTACTTGTTTAGCGAGTTGGATCACAATGACGAGGGCGTTGCACTCTGCCATATTGTTGGATCTTGCCTCTGTGAGGGAGTAAGCGTAATTGATGACCAGATCATGTGGAAGATCAATATTATCCCGACCGAAGTCACAATATAGCCTTTGGGCCCTGTTCTTGAAGCACCATCGAAAAACATTCGCCAAACGGCTTCTGCGTTTGTGGTCATGTTTGAGTCCGCTACTTCATTTGGGATCTCCTAGTAGAGCTTTGAGGTTTTTGGTATATGGCAGGCTACAAGGAAATCTGCCAATGCTTGGCCTTTGATGTCACGCTATGATCTCCCACAGGCAATCGACCATCCCCGCTGGGCGCGAATCACCACACCAGCACTCCCGCGGGACGATCACTTGACCCATCTGGGCATGATACCGCATGCGCGTAAGTCACTCCCGGATTCTTCCAGGTTCGGGGACTGCCTTGGCGACCTAACGATCCCGAATTCTTCCAGGTTCATATTGCACAGAAGAACTATTTGATAGTCATCTGGCTAAATCGATGCATGCACGATACGTATAGTGTTACTTGATTATGGCATAATTTGTGTGACAAGCATTGCAATAAGGCAACGAGTACAAACTATAAGTAAGTAAGCAAGCATGCATTTATATTGAACAATAGCATTTATGTTGGCACGGGTCTAAGGTAAATCGAGGAGTAAAACCATGCAGGGTCATACCGAGCAACATAATTTTGGGACGTGCAGTGTAAACAAGTGAACAATGCACTATGAAGAGTATATATCTATATATCATTCTACTCGAGGCATAGCGGGGTCTACTTGCACAAGGCAAAGGTAGCATGCAAGGGTCCTTTTATAAGCAATATTTATTTCCATGTTCTAACACAAGCAATACAAGTTAGGATTATTCCCTTAGCTAGGTGGGTTGTATTCTTTATTAGCATGCATAGGGTGATTCACCTAGCGACTAGCATGTATCGTCCATATTTTAAGTGTGCTAGCTAAGCAAAGACAAGTTCATCATAGCTACCCATATTAGCGATATTTTACCTCGGTCGAGCGATACTCCGAGTGAGCCTCTGAAAGCCTAAGCCTAAACTCCTGAAGGGCCAAGTCTGGAAATCCTTTGCCTCAAACGGGTCATTGCATATTCGCCGTTTGAATCGGTTGTCCGCTTGAACGGAACGGGTCATTACATTATACACCACTCAAAAAAAGTCTCGTCCTCGAGACTTCCTAAGCGCAAACCGGTTTACCGCACTATAGAATCTTTCCCAAGCGTAGCAATTGGTACCACTAGATCCGTTCAAACATAATATCCTACTCGTTCCTTATTACCGTGTCGCGTGTTTGTTGGGTCAGTCTCATTGAATGACTCTATCATCCAATCTAAGTTCTGGCTCTGTCTCTATTGAGCCTTAGCACAAAACATATATCGCTTAACACGGAGTCCGCTATAATCTATCGTTAATAATGATCTAAGGCCGAGGAAAACTTATACAAGTCGTTATACTTGTCCAGTCAAGTCTAACATTTTTACTTACACTAGCATTCGAGATCAGCATCGCGAGTCTGGATCGTGCACATATTCAAAGCATCCTTCAAACATATGCATGTCAACAACTTAGCGATAGCAAATTCTGTGCACTGGAATTTAACATATTACTGGGTCTTGGAACGTGCATACGTTCAAGGCATCCCTCAAACATATGTATTCAACCAAACTTAGTGATAGTGAAATCAGATAAGCTACTTGCGAAAATCTTAAGGGTTCTCGTTCTATAAATCAGAAGGATACTTTCGAAAGGGTCGATCAAATTCTAAGTTATTTTCATTCCAACTTAAACCAAGTATTTATACTACCGTTAAGCACGATCTATCCGATACCGACTAGCGTTCATCCGTTCGGGTCAAATATAGCTTACTCTTACCGTTATAAGTCTAACACTATGTCTTGCTGCCCAGTTCTATGGTTTGTTCAAGCAATATACTAAAGTCAGTCACACAAGTTCTTGCACTCGGCACATGGTTGTCTATCTAATTACTAGGTCAGCTCACAAGGTCATAGGTACAAGTTCAAGTACACAATTTATTATGCAAATTTGTCGCACGATGCTCGCCCCAATTCCTAAGGTTCAACCATTATTCATTTGTACGGGATATTCTATCCAAGCTCGTTTCACTTAGATTTCTAAACATCGAGCACGGATCATCCTACTCTCATTAGCACGTTCATTTGTACATGGGTCAAATTCATTCAGGCAATCCATGATATATCCAAGTTGTAGGACAAGCCTAGCAATTTGCATAGTCTATTTCCTTAAGTATATTTGATAGAATCCATATATTCATTCCAAGTCTAGACCACCAAGCCAAGATTCAATTCTAAACCTTGATTTTAACTCCAAGTCGTCCAACAAGATTCATATATCCGTTCACGAAACCATCAAGCGTGATTTTAACTTATCCCTGAAACATTTATGATTCACTTGTATTTTTAAATTCGTCTTATCGTGTCGAACCAAAAGTCAATACGATCCATCAGTTATCACGCTCCGGTCTCCTGTAAGTTCGATCATCCTCGTTGGATGTGAGATCACCACGCCAACGCTCTCGCTGGATAATCGTCCTAATTCGGGCGTGACGTATGTACGAGCATAGTTAAGCTCGTACAAGACAAGAATATTTGAATATTATGGTTATCATCGAAATGATCGAGATGCCTTATCCTTTCACTTTGATCCATCCAAGTTATATCAAAATCCACCAAGTCATGTTCGTTCATGCAATGGTTATAATTCGTCTAGCAAAATCATCCAACTTCAATGTTATCGTTCGGTAAATCTGTAGTCTTACATCTGGCATTCCTCAATCAACTAAGTTTCATTCTTAAGATAAAGTCTATCTACTTTTTGATACATTCTATTCATCGAGTTCGTTTGGAATAATCACCAAGCATGTTTCTGTGAGTTCGATTATCCTCGTCGTACGTAAAAATACCACGCCGTCGCTCCCGCTGGATAATCGTTCTCGTTGGGAGTGATTTAGAAGGTTATCTTTTTGAACTTCCAAACTCCAAGTCGAATCCGTTATCACTTATCTCTTTCATCGAACCACAATATTAATTCTCGTGCTAACTTCTATTCGAGCGATATTGTATTCAAGTTTAATCTATTTGTTTTAATCTAAAATCGCTCGCACGATCCTTCAAGTTTCCTTAACCAAGATATTGATCTCGATTCCCTGAATCCCTAATCGATATAAGCCTTATCATTTATTCAAGCCATTCTTAAATCGTTCAATCCAACTATCGCACGAGACCTGTGAATCCGTTTGGATATTTCTAAATGATCCATACACCACTCAGAATCGAGTCACCTAATTAAATCCTCAATCATGTTTGCATCAATCGCTAGCATATTTATTAAGTCATTTCTCAGAATTCATGCATGATACTTAGGTATCGCCTGATAAATCTTAGTCTCTTATATATATTTCCTATTTATAGTCATCTAAGTAAATCATATTCGATTTGTATCTTCTAACACGAAATACCGTCCGAGCTATTTTCCAAAGTCCAAGCATGATTCTCTATGTTTGCCTTAGCGATAAATCCAGTAATATTTCTATTAGTTGCCATTCTAAGTCTGACTTATCTTTTCTGAACGATAATCCAATCTCGTTTGTAACTTGCTAGCACTAAAGGGTCTTGGCGCACGATACTTTACATAATTTAGCCAAAAAAACTGTGTACATAGCTAACCAAACCGTTCGAATAACATTCTATTTTGCACACTAACTATTTGGGTAATCTTGTATAGGTACTCGAGTTTGCACATAATTGTAATTATAGCACGAGTCTATTCCAACCAAGCCTAACACAGGTCGGCACAAAGGTCTTCACATTATAATTTCGTACATCAATCATATTATTCACATACACTTTTTAAAATATTTAGACTCATGGTTTGGAACATTCCGATGGGACATTGAGAGAGAGCATATGCACATAACCCATGAACGAACTTTCAAAACTGAGAAAATAGAAACAAAGTCTAAAGACGTAAAGCCATGTTCTGATACCATTATGTCACACCCCGATCTCTTGCAGGCAATCGACCGTCACTGCTGGGCACGAATCACCGTGCCAGCGCTCCCGCGGGATGATCGCTTAAACCATATGGGCGTGATGTCGTACAAGTGTAAGTCGTGCCCGTGCAAGACCATGATCCAAACTGGCGGTAAGAGGTCTAAGCCACAGAGTCTCACAGATAGTCCGAGTGCAGCAAAATTATAAATACACAAGCGATTGGTAACAAGTTCACAGAGTCGTTAATAGCGAAAACATTGAATAACACAAGTATAGAATTTAAAATAAGCACTTTATTGATATGAACAAGTGTTACAGGCGGCACTAGGCCGAGATTATAAGTCGCTCAAGCCTCTCTCTCTGAAACAGTAAAAGCGTGCCATGTGGCTACATTTGTGGAATAATACATAGGCGATATTCCAATATTATTTTTTGTATATATGCTTCAGTTTCGGACGCAATGCTCCAAGGCTTCAGAGTGAACTCCACGCCTTAGCACGCACGAAGGGGGCATCTGCACCGAACGAGGTTCTTCTGCACCTTACAAGCAATTTATTGGGTTATCAGTACATGAATACATTGGTGGGGAGGCTTCTCGCCCATTCGACAAATCCAAACACATTATGTAGGTTTTGATCACCATATATTAAGTCATCTTTCTATTATTGTCTTAGGATCAGTTTTACGGCAATGATGAATAGCCTAACTCGTGTGGCAGTGCGCCGTGTGATATAAAAGGAAACACGGCGAGACTTACCAACTTACCATTCATCCTTTCCTGTCCAAGTAAAATTAAGTTAATTCAAGCACGAGCATATATATAAAATCCAGGGGTAATTGGGTATGCAAACACAAGTATTGTAAGCGAGGTTATGTTTCTGGTGCACGAGTTATACAGATTAGCTAGGCGTGTTGCAATGGATATTTAAGTGTTCAATAGATTGCTCAGGTTGCTCAATTTGTATAGATGACTTATTCTCATATCGTTTAGGTATTTCATATTATTGGATGCGATGTAACGACTCGCACGCGGATTACCGCTAAGCGAGGATAACTTATCTATATGAACATGAGGTCACTGGCTTAGCCATAAAGGACTGATTTATAGTCTCATAACGGAATAGGGTATAACGCTTTATACAAGACGAGCAATTCAAGGAAAATATGTGATACAGAAGAGCCATCGCACGCTATACCGCCGAATCAAGTGACTATCATTGTGGGTAGACGGCTAGTCCAAGGTATTATGCTCTACTAAGGCCTGAATCTCGAGTATTGCCCAACCCCAAAGACGGTGCCGCATACCATAACTAAAATTGGCACGCAATACACCATTCATCCTCCTAGGCCGGTACGATGCCAGTGCCCTGGTGATCGTCCAAGGAAATAGATACCTCGTGCATGAGTTGTTCGTGACTATGCAAGTCTTGGGTTATTCCACATTCATAATACGACATGATAATTCTTGATTCTTTTTCCGAACGAGCATTGCTCCACGAGCTGTGATTCTTTACTTTACTTACTTGACATAATTCTCATTCAGAGTTAAACTTGACTTGATGCATTCCCCTGGTTCGAGAACTGCCTTGGCGACCTAACGGTCCCGGATACTAACAGGTTCATATTGTATAGAAGAACTATTTGATAGTCATCTGGCTAAATCAATGTATGCACGATACGGATAGTATTACTCGATTGTGGCATAATTTGTGTGACAAGCATTACAATGAGGCAACGAGTATAAACTACAAGTAAGTAAGTAAGCATGCATTTATATTGAATAATAGCATTTATATTGGCACGGGTCTAAGGTAAATCGAGGAGTAAAATCATACAGGTCATACCGAGCGACATAATCTTGGGACGTGGGACGTGCAGTGTAAACAAATAAACTGTGCACTACAAAGAGTATATATATATATATATATATATATATATATATATATATATATATATATATATATATATATATATATATTATTCTACTCGAGGCATAGCGGGGTCTACTTGCACAAGGCAAAGGTATCATACAAGGGTCCATTTATAAGCAATATTTTATTTCCATGTTCTAACACAAGAAATACAAGTTGGGATTATTCCTTTAGCTAGGTGCATTGTATTCTTTATTAGCATGCAGGGTTGAATCACCTAGCGACTAGCATTTATTATCCATATTTTAAGTGTGCTGGCTAAGCAAAGAAAACTTTATCGTAGCCACCCACCTTAGCAAAATTTTACCTCGGTCGAGCGATACTCTGAGCGAGCCTCTGAAAGCCTAAGTCAAAACTCCTGAAGGGCCAAGTCTGAAAATCCTTTACCTCAAACGAGTCTTCTCGCTGAGAAAAGTGGGTTAGGTCGTTGTACTTTTGCAGTTTGAATCGGCTGTCCGCTTGAACGGAACGGGTCTTTATATTTGACCGCCATTTATGGGATAAATACCATGTCATACGGTGATAGCAGTATTGCCCATGTATCTAGGCGAGAGTTGAGTGCTCCGAGTTTAGTCATAAGGACCCTAAGAGGATTAACTCGCAAGATCACATGGATGGTTTATCCTTCCAAGTAATACCGGGTCTTCTGAATGGCGAAGACTAGAGCGAGGCACTCATTCTCAACTGGGTTGTATCTGTACTCTACGTCGGGCATCATCCTACTGAGAGATTAGAAGGCATATTCGTGACCTGCATTATTTTTTTGGGCTAGTAGAGCTCCGAGAGAGTGATCTATTGCCCGTACATTTAGCAAGAAGGGTCTACCAACAACGTGGTCTACCAATAGTGGGGAGTTCATGAGATACTCCTTGATGTCGTCGAAGGTGCACTGACATTCTTCGTTCCATACAAAGGAGGCTCCCTTCTTCAGGAGGTGAGTGAACGACTGATAACGCCCAGAGAGATTTGATATGAACCTCCTGATATATGCCAATCTTCCTTGAAGGCCATGAAGTTCTTTGACGTTCTTCGGTGGGTTCCTTTAGTCTTGTCGGGGTCTACGTGGATACCCTTCAAAGTCATGACAAAACCTAAAAACTTGTCGCTGGAGACTTTTAAGAAGGATTTGGCAGGATCCATCCTGATCTGGTGTGTACCCATCAGGTCGAACACAGTCTTCAAGTCCCGGAGGTGATCATCTTTATAGCAACTCTTGATAGCGATATCATTAACGTAATATTCTACTGTCTTACACAGATATTTATAAAAGATGGTGCTCATAGCTCGTTGGTATGTAGCACTTGCGTTCTTCAGACCGAAGGACATGACTGAAAATAGTAAACTCCTATCGGTGTTCGGAATAACATATACTTTTCGTCGTCAGGAAATATCTTGATTTGATTGTATCCTGAGAACTCGTCCATGAAGGACATGCGCTCGAAGCTACAAGTATTGTCGATTATTATTTCTGTGATTGAAAGAAGAAACTCGTCCTTATGGCAGGCCGCGTTTAGATCCCAGAAGTCAATGCAGATCCAGAGCTTCCCGTTCTTTTTGACAATGTGTACGATATTGGCTACCTAATCCGGATGTTGATCCTCGTAGACAAAGCCACTAGCTATCAGTTTGTTCACTTCAGTTTCGATGGCGTTCATAATGTCTGACCGGAACCATAATTATTGTTGCTTGACTGGCTTAGCGTTTGGCAAGATATTGAGCTTATAGCCTGAATGTTTGGGGGTCCAGCCCTGGCATATCTTCATAACTCCAAGCAAAAATATTAATGTACTCCCTGCTGAGCTATAGTAGGGATTCCCGATCCTCATCGGACAGACTTTTGTTGATAAAAATAGATTTAGGAGAGGATTCATCGCCTAGATTAAATTATACGACTTCATCCTCAGTAGGAGATTCTCGTTGTTCGAACCGTATCTCATATTGTGCGTCTAGACGTTGCACCAATAGTTTTACTTTAAATAGTTTAGGTGGATCTTCGTCGTGTTTCTCAGGGTCAGTTGACACCATGTTGGCATACAACCTTTATTTGAGTATCTCCCCGATACTGATATCGGAGTCCCAAGCGGAAGATTCTAAATGAGAGTGTAACTCATCTCTTTCATCCGAGCCTTTAGAGGTTATCGGAGGTGTGATGTACCCTACGCCATGCTTGGTCTTATGGTAGTAATTCTCGGGCATGCTTGCAGGACCCTGCAGATGCAGGGGCAGCCGTTGTCCTTTGTCGTATTTCAAGCCCCTAGCATCTTTAAGATCGTATCACATCTTCTGGATGAGGAGCTTGGTTTAGGAACTATACCGGAGAAGTGGTATTTTGCCGGTATCGAGTTTTGGCTCCAGTTCCTCTGGGACAGAGGATTGGGGACTTTCCACTCTGTAGAAGATGATAAGTTTGTATCCCCTCTTCCTTGTTGTAACTATGAAGTAGGAGTTTTGACTGGCAAAAATCTAGTTGACTGCATAGGTGGTAGTCATATGTGTATCCAGGTGCAAGCCTAGACCGTGCTTAATGGAATATAATATGTTGAGATGTGCGACATCCGAGTATTTCAAAGATAGCCCTTTATTGATAAAATAAGGGACCTCGTCCTCAGGAATTACATCGTCGAGAGAAGGGATGTGAGCATGAGCTGCTACATACTCCTCTGGTTCATCCTTCCCGAGATCTACCCCAGTACGAGGACGACTTTGGAGGTCTCATATGCATCTTTACTACTAGAGGTTCGGCAGTCGTAGTAGGTGTCGGATCTTCCTTCAGTGGTCGACTCAGTCTACGAAGGTGAATGACCAGAGGTTTGGGTGCTTTCCTATATAGTTTCACCATAATGGGAGGGTTTTTTCTGGAGTACTTGCTTTGAGATAAATTCTCAAGGGCTCGTTCGATGTTGTCCCAGTCTCTGTCTTATCGTCGCATCATTGCCACCTTCATCTTTGTGGACTTGCTTGTAGAGGATCGAGTCAGTGTAATAGGTCTTGATCCTTTTGAATAGATCCATGTCGACAAATTCTATCTTGACGATGCCCTGATCGTTTATGTACTTTAAGCACTGGTGCAAGATTGACGGTATGATAATGTATTAATGTATCCATGGATGTCTCAACAGGATATTGTAGGACACGTCTACGTCTATGACATAGCAGGTGACCTCTATTTTTAAGTCGTCGATCTGACACTTCAAGTGAATCTTGCCCAGAGGGTAGCTCCTCCCTGCGTTGAAGCCATCGATGTCAGTATTAGTAGCTGGCAGACAATGCATCAGCATGCCCAGGGTCTGAAGCATACTTTGCAGTATGATGTTGATTGATGAACCGGGGTCGATATATATCACATCTACCTTGATGGTGTCGATGTACCCTGTGTAATACAGAGGATAATAGTGTTGATTATTCTTCAATAACATGTCTTGTTGTGAGAACGTGATATTGGGTATCGCTCCATCACATTATTACAGTAGGGCATGCAGCAGGATCCTCAACTGGTGGCTTTGTGAGACTTGTCTCATAGTATTCGTATTTTATGCGGATATATATTTTGTACTAGTTATTGCATTTTATTGGATCTCGAAGAAGTTCGGAAATTCTCAAAATTGAAACTTTACTACCTGACCGGTATACCGACGGTATACTGGACGACAGATATTTGTTTCATTTTTCGAGATATTTTTGAGATATTTCTCTATAAATAGTACTTGAGTTATTTTATTTCTTTCTTTCTCTCTATTCTCTTCTTTATTTTTCTCTCGAGCTTGGAGCTTGGTCTTGAGACCTGGAGTGCGGTTTTTGAACTCCTTCATGGTGGTGGACTAGAAGGTTTTGGCTGGGAGCTTGCTTTAGGCAAGTTCATCTTGTCGATTTTGTGAACTTCTCTAATTTATGTTATTTTACTTTCCTAGAGTTTTGGTTATTGCTTTTTAGCTTAGACTCGCTTTACTATTAGTGTTTATCTCGTGTTTTTTAGCCTTTTGACCATCTCGATTTTAGTTTCTGGTAGAATCTTGTTCCGTCCCTTTTTGGTAACTCAGTAACGAAAACGGTACCGGAGTTGTGACCGTGAGATTTAGTCCATATCTTGATATGAGACTTACCACTAGACTTGACTTCTTGTTAGACATGGTTCTGATAATTTTCAGAATTTGATTTGGATTCCGAAAATCAGACTTGACTTGACTTTAACCATGTTTATCCCTGGAAACCGGCATACAGACGATATACACCAATATACCGACGATATACCAATTTCGACCGACTTCAGGATATTTGTCTTTGCCAGCATACCGACGGTATACCGATTTATGGAACTTTGTTTTTCGATAACTTTCTTGCCTACTTGGAATAGCATACCAACGATATACTACAATATACCGACAGTATACCGATTTATTGGAATCCAGAACTTGCTGTATTTTTCCTATCTCGGGACCGATATACCAAAGGTGTACTGGACTATACTGACGGTATACCGATCATGCACTTTCTTTAGAAATTCTTTGTTTTTCGTGATTCCGTTATAATACTTCTGGCTTTTATTTGGACACGAGATGACTTGACCTGACTTGACATGAACTTACATGGTTTTAGAGGACTTGACTTGAATTGAATTAGCTTTATACGGTTTCACCCGACTTTTTCCAGCTACACGTGATTACATGATTGACTGTACTTGACTTGGCATGACTTTACGTGGCTTCATCGAACATGGCTTGACTTGGTTTCACTTAAAATGTCACGCCCCAATCCCGAAAGGGTCAATCGTCCTCGCTGGATCCTTCACGGAACCGATTCATCCTCGCTAGGACATGATATCGTACGAGCCTGGAGTTGCGCTCGTACAAGGCAAGAACTTGCAGTTATAGGAACCCATTTTGAAACACAATTTAGAAAACATATTCACAGATATTTGAACACAAGTGCAGGAAGAAACATACTTTTTCATTGATAATTCAGAGTAATTTACATAGAGTTTACATTGATGCGCCTCTCGGCTACTTGATTTGCATTACAAAAGATAACTAAAAAGGCAGGGCGCGCTCCATCAGATAGTCCACGTCGTTCATACATTACGCCCTTGTATAGGTTGAAAGTCCAAGCCTCCAAAATGATCTGACTCAAACTATACTTCAAAATAGAGGTGCTCCTAATGCCTCCTCGTCTATCCACTAGCGTTGCACCATCTGAGTGCCTGAAATAGTTGCCCACAACGTGGGTAGACGAGGAGTAAAGCAAATAGATGCCTCAAACATAAAGATACCCTTGTAACTTGTTCAAATTTGCTATCGCAAAGCTCGGCTGAAATGCATGTATTTTAGGGACGCCTTAAATATATATACGATCCAAAACTAAGCGATACGAAGAATTCGTATTGAGCTGCAAGGAGGAAGTGGGAATTCGTAAAATTTTACGAGCGTTCAGCAGAGCGAGATGCTGAGTCTAAATCGTGAATATGTGTGTTGCATAGAGCAGATCCATGGAATTGGATTGTGGCATGTGATAGGAATGAGTACGAGCACGGTTCGTGGACGAACCTGATTCTAAGTGGTATATTATGTAACGCTCCACTTCATATGGTTGTACATGGTTTCACTTGGCTTCACCTGGATTGACATGGCTTCACTTGGCTTTATCTGGCTTTATTTGGTTTCACGTGGCTTGGTTGTTGTCGTAGCTTACATGAGTCTATTTGTACAATGTATATAAAACTTGTTTATATTACTACTAGAACTTATTTTGTTGTATCATGTATAGGATGGATTTTGTGGAATGTCGCACCCGAATTCTTACAAGAAACTGCTAGGGGTTAATAACTAGATGTTCACTTAGTACATAGCTAGAGATTTTTCTAGATTGCATGCAGTCCCGGTTATTCATACAACTATCTTGTAGAGTATCCAGTGGTTTATATTGTGGAGTATCTTGAGAAGTATCCGGTGCTAATTTGTGCGTATGGATACTTCAGACAGACTGCAAGGGCATGTAATCAGAAAGTACTATAGGATCCCGTTGCATTATAATTATTAGTAATTATGATTGTGATAACCCTAGTTAGTTAAAGTATCAAGCTGTACTTATATAATTTGTCGTGATTTATGGATGATGGTTAGTTTAGGCTTTACATGATCACACCTTTTTTTTCTACACTTGTTACTCTATTGCTTATCAGTCCAGGATATGTCTCATTGTAGGTTTACAGTATTTTTTTATTATCCAGAGATCATTTACATTCAGTCTTTACTTTCACTATTTGTATTACTTGTGTTGTTGTTTAAGTTCCTAGATTGGCTTCCTATGTGGTACTTGCTATTTGGGGTCTAACCCCACTGGTTTTGCATGGCCAGAACCAGTAGCAGCATCGGAGGATCTTCCGACCTTCCAGAGGATGGTGACCACTCGAAGCACCAGACCACTTGAGTAGGTTTTATTACTTCCCCACTCTGATGTACATTCTACTTTTGTTGGCGTTTAGCCACCGAGCACGTGTTTAGCTTATGTTTTGGTTTGATCAGTTAGCCTACAGTCATTAGCATGATTGATATATCCTAGGGTTGATCATGTATGACTTAGATTCTGGCTAGTTTATTCATTTTGTGTTTACTAGCATCATGTTCATCTGTATATTATAGTTTGGGACACTTTACTACTATATTTCTGCTGATCTTATATCTTGCTATTATTTATGTTGTTCTTATGATTGAGATACTAGGGTTTGTTGGACCTAGGCTTGATTGTTGGTTTGTAGTATTGACCCCTCATGTCGTATAGTTTCACCATATATGCGTAGTATCGGGGTGCTCTAACTATACGTAGCTGACCTTGTTAGCCCCGTTCTCCATTATTCTTGTTCTGGGGCGTAACATGGTTTTAGTAGTGGCCTATGCAGGTCTGTCTGAGCGGATTATGTCTGTCTGAGCAGATTTGATCTGATTTTTACAAATATATGGGGGTTATTACTGTTGCTAGATGTCTCAATCCTAAACTTTTCCCCTTGATCCCTAGTAATTTATCTCCATCCCTGATTCTTGATTTGATATCTGCTTATTCGTTGATCTATCATGTTCTCCGATTGAATCTTGTGTCCTTAACTTTCAGGGGCACTGTTCCTGTTACTATCGGCCAGATGGATTGAGTGAAGCTCGATGAGGGTCAGCATTCAGGAGCCCAGTGTATTTTTGGAGGTCGTCCTCAACATTCAAGGGAAGAGTCTATAGTAGATCCTTAGGCAGATCGGTCGGTACTATCGGACCAGCAGGCAGTGCATGTGCACCCAGTTTAGTCCAAGCAGCCAGAGGGTATTGCCTGAGCCCTGATGGATATCCTTTGAGGTTTCATGATGACCCAACAGCACCAGAGTGACGTACTCACTTAGTCGATCCAGACAGCATTGGAGCGAGGAGGTTCTCAGATCTATAATTCTGCGACCAGCTTCAGGCGTCTCAGTCCTCCATATACAATGGTACAGAAGAAGCAATTTCATCTTATGCTTGGTTGTAGGACATTGAGGCCATCTTGGAGATAGCAGAGTCTCCGGCTAGAGAGCGTGTAACAGTAGTGAGGCTACAGTTATTGGACTTGGCTCGTGCCTGGTAGGCAGCGCAGGAGATTTCCCGCATAGCACCGACCCCATGGGTAGTTTTTAGTCAGAGGTTTCAAGCGAGGTATTTTGATGTGGTGGCGTGTTACGAGATTCAGCAGAAGTTTAACAACCTTAGGCAGGAGGGCAGGATCATCGACGGTTACGCGGAAGAGTTTGTGAGACTTAGTTGATTTGCTTCCACTTTGGTAGCGACCAAGTTGGAGAGGGCGCGGAGGTTCCAACAAGGACTCCATTTAGAGATTATCTTGGCAGTAGAATAGAATAAGTTTTAGACCTTTGATATGGTGATACGGACAGCCAGGAGGTATGAGTATACATCGCAGAGGATTACCGATCGAGTTAGGAGCCACAAGAGGCCCCAATATTTCAGAAGGATCATCATCCCAGTCATCAACACCAGCTCCAGCAGTTCGAGCCCTGACAATTGGATCCTCGAGGAGGACAACATCATCTCAACAATCTTTCCAGATGCTCCCTCAGCAGAGGCAGTCATCTTCTTCTTTCCGTAGTTGTTTACATTGTAAAAAACCTGGGCATATAGTATCAGAGTGTCGTAGGGCACAGGAATAATACTTGGTGTGTGGGGCATCAGACCACATAATCGGAGCATGTCTTAGGAGAAACCAGACTGGATTATCATCAGCCCAGTTGTCACGCCCAGTCCCAAAATATATGGGACCAGACACGTGGAAATGGCCAGCTGGTACGACTCCGTAGGACTTTCCAATTTAATGGACCCGACGAAGCACACTTACACTGTCCACGGTCAAGTGATCTAATTTATAATCTAATTCTAGCATGCAACAACTAAACTAAATCTCAATCCATGGTAAATAAATCTCAAAAAAGAACGATACGCATCATCAGACTACAGCCCAATAATATATCTGTTCGAATAGACCAACAGAATAACATAGGCCTATAAATACTATGCTATAAAAGCAGGGTCAAAAATGGAAAGTAGTACATAACTGTAATAGTTGAAGATGTAAAGATACTTGCAACATTGTCTACACTACACTAGATCAAGCATCCTGCAAACTGCACAAATAACCTGGAAGGGAACCAGGTCCTCAGAGGGACGTAATAAGATACAAAAATACATGTCATAATGTAAATACTGAGTAAAGTAAATCAGGGTGGACTAACCAGCAAAGTAAAATGCAATTTGAGGACAACTTAGTGCGTATGGGAAGTGTAGGCTAGACATATGCTGACGTAATTCACCAATCACCGTGACTGGCTAGTATATGCCATATATGCCCCCATAACAAGGGCACTCTGTAATATAATAACTTCCATCTCTGAAGAGCGTGGTATCTGTATATGTAACGTCCATCGTTCCGAAGAACGAGGTATCTGCAATTATATATACGTCCATATCGCTCTGAGGAACGCGGTATCTGTATAAAGGAGGTGGGTGTCCCATACGCCTACTAGTCATCCTCTCCCGCCCAATGCCACTGTACAAATCTCAAGTGAGATATGGATATCTCGTACTATAATGCAAGTCACTAAAGAAATATACTACTAAGCTAATTACCGTCACACGTGTTGCTCACACCGATGGCCAGTCAAGCATGAAGCACGCGTCGCTACATGAATTCACTCTGTGACGTGTAATGATACGTGTCAAGACCTGGGAGTCATATTGATAACTTCATAACTTTAGGTGGGTCCACTAGACACTAGGTCAGACACAAGGCCTAACGTCAACGCCTTCGTTGACTGCACCTGAGTCTTTCTTGGAGGCACATAGTTATATAATATTAAAACATTAAAATATACAACTAGATAATATCTGAATTTAAACAGTACAACAAGGCAAGGTATACTTGCCTGGAAGCCAGGTGAAGATTCGAACACGAACTTGCCATGGAAGTAGCAGCGCAGCAATGAAAACTAGAGCTGATATCCCCGAATGATGTCACAAATATCACCAAAAGTCCCAAAATAAGTGAAATACTCAGAAAAGCATATACATACGTCCAATTTGGACACAGGGGCAAAAATGCAGTTTTTGGTCAACCCAGGGTCCACACGTGGGCCCGTCTTGCACCGAAAAATGTGCTAGAGACATAGTTCTTCAAATTCGTCAAACTTAGTGGCTGTGAGTCCAGAATGATGATACGAACCCAACGGAACATCCATAACTAGATTTCGATGAGCCGATAACGAAATCGCCCGTCATGTGGAATCGTGGGGCCCACAAAACGATATTTCGTCAGCGTTCTCAGAATTGAACCAAACTTGGGTCACAGGACCAGCGTAATGCTACAAATCCGATGGCGCAAGTATCGTTATGAAATGACAGGCACACACGAAATTTGGACGAGTGTCAGAACAGGCCGATACGGTACTTTTCAACGGATATGCGTTGATTCCGGTGTGCACGCACATCCAAATCAAGTTCTGCGAAAGCCCACACGTCCACATTGACGATACGCGTCTTTCGGTGCAGTCGCCATGCTACGAGGTTGTCCGGATTGACGGGACCAACGTCGTATCGAAAAATTTCAATATTTTATAAAACAAATTTTTTCTTCGATTTAGAACTCAAATAACTATCAATAAAAATCAAACAAAAAATTTCTAATTGAACACATAGCATGAGGGTCATAAAGTGAACACACCTACGAAGATGGCTCACAAAATAGTCGAGAGACGGAGGTGTAATTGTGCCATGAAGGGGGTTAGTTGAGGCTCGGGTCTGCTGATTTGAAGAAGAAGAAGAAGAAGAACAGTAACAGCAGCAGCGTTCGCAGTCGCAGTAAGGGTTTGGAGGAGGAGAAGGAGAGGGGGAGCCTTGGGGGGTGTCATCGGTCGTCGAGGGGGGTGCTCGGCGGTCGTCGGGGGGTGCTCGACGGTCTGCTCCGGCCAAAATACGACAACAGCTACAGCAGCAGTAGACACATCAACAACAGCGTTTGCTGCGACGGTGGCACACAGTGGCACATGGGCCTGGATGTGGTGGCTCACGGCAGTTCACTGGGCCAGAATGCGGTAGCTCGCGGTGGCGCAGCAGTAGCAGCAGCTTCAGCAATATATGCAGTCGCAGCAGCGGTAGGTTGACGCGGGTTACTGGTGGTGGTGGCACGCGAAGATGATGGTAGTGGGAATGACGACGGTGGCAGTGGTGGTGGTCGTGGAGGGGAGGGTGGCAGTGGTCGTGGAGGCATGGGTGGTGATGATAATGGTGTTGGTGATGGTGGTATTGGCGGCGGTGGTGTTGGGAAGGAGATGGCCGGAGGAGGAAGATGGGAGGGACTGTGGTGATGTAAGGTCGGTCGTAGAGGTGTCGGGGAAGGTGGTGGCTGCTCGGGGATGGCCGGGGCATGGTGGTTGCTGAGGTGGAGGCGAAGGTGAAGTCGGAGGTGGCTGACGGTGGTGGCCGTGGCGGAGGAAGAAGGTCGGAGAAGAAGAAGTCGGGTTGGGAATAAGTGGTAAGAAGTTAGGGTTCCGGTTTGGGTGGAGGTGATGGTGGTGTTGTGCATAAAGAATAGAGAGAGGAAGGTGGTAGTTTTATGTAGGAGAGAGAGAGAAGGCTTGTATTGGGATTAGGTCCAGCCATGTGCCTTCCTAGGGATGAGGGGAAGGATTTTTCATGAAGGAATTGGGTGGCTAAGATGGGCCAAATTTGAATGGAGGGTGTGGATAATGTAGGAGGGAAAATTAGGGTATTGTACACTCAAAATGGAGGGGGGAAACCTAGTTGGACCGGTCAACACATGAGGGAGGGGTTTCTTCATGGCTTAGCTCCTATAGGAGGTGGACACCTCATTGCCTTTTTGTACAAAAGTCCCTAATAATTGAGAAATTGTACAAACAATGTAAATTAGGATTGGGTGAGAAAAAATACCATGTTGTTGTGATATAGTGTGTTAAAATTGTGTGTGGTGTTTAGTACGAACCTTGAGGGTGTGAGTGGGGGTTTCGGTTGGTGTTGGGTCTAGTTTTGGGTTAGGTTGGGACATTACCCCAATTTAATTAAAATTAGTGCAAATGGTGTTCTTTAATTTATTGGGAGTACATAGGATTAAAATTGGGTGGGACACAAGTGTCATGGACGTAGAAGACTTAGAATAAAATATTGTCATAAATTGGGTTGTACAAAACGGGTCGAGGTTGTGTCTCCAATTTTGATTGGAACGGACAAGGATGCAAAGTTGGATTTATTTGAATTTAAGAATGGATATTTGTAACGAATATTGTGCGACTAAAATAAAGCACAAGAGAGGATATTTATGAGTTACACAATGGTCAAAATAGAAGGGTGGCATGTCTAGGAAAAATGCGTAAAATTTGTTTGAAAGCAAATGCTAGTGTAGCGCTCCAAATATCGAAGCAACGGTAAGGTGCACAAAGTGATACGGATATTGTGTACATTAATCTAAAATACTATGTTCTAATTCTAAATGGCTTCAAACTAACCCTAGTCTCTCAATCTAAATCAGGTAGACCTAATAAGCTATAAATTATCAAGCAATATTACGGACATACCTAGGACCGGTGGAGTTGGCCTTTGCACTACTGTTGGGCTCTATTGACATACTGGAAATACTCCTAAGCCTGATGTTTGTTCGATCAACACCTCAAACACTGTCCTAACCCTCTTCTGCAACTAGGACGGTTAATATCTCAAAATTCTTTCATAGGTATGATATCATCATCCTATATTATCCATATTAAAATCCTGCATCCTAACTTCTTACAATCGCTCTTAGCAGCAACAAGTCTAATCTAGCTAGTTAGTCATACCTAGTCTAGAAGCTCAACTCAAATAATTCCTAGAAGAAGTATATGTAATGAAATACAACATATGTCTCTACTCAGTACATAGTAATAATAATATATAGAAATTATGTAAAAAATATCTATTCAATCATTCTAAATACCCTAGAATAAAATGTAACCAATAATAATAAGAATACTAATCCAAAAATCTAAAAATCGACCAGCTAGGGTAATTTGAAACATGTTCCCATATAACCACCTACTACTAAGGATTAGGTTCAGCAAGCTCATGTCCTATTAGTCAAAAGTCTAAATCTCTATCCCTAAGCAGTTTATGTGTAATCCACAATATTCAGCTACCATTCCTGTCAGACTTCTATCTTCCATTTACACCCCATACTCATGTATCAATATATAATCTAAGAGCCTAGTGGTAATCCTCTACCAATTGACCAATGAGTCAGCGTGTGATCTAAACCAGTATTTTATTCCTTGAAATAAGACCTCCGCAGACTGTCCAACTCTGAAAGGTAAAAATGAGCGGACTTGGTGAGTCGATCGACGATCACCCATACCGCATTGCGACCACGCATTGCAACCACTGGGATTCCTTAAAAAGTCTGTAACAAAGTCCATAGTGATGTGCTCCCATTTTCACTCAGGTATCGGGAGTGGAGTTAAGTAAACCTGTAGACCTCTGATGCTCAGCCTTGACCCGCTGACACACCAGATACTTTGCCACAAAGCGGGCTATCTCCCTCTTCATTCCATGCCACCAATAGTACTGCCTCAAATCTCTGTACATCTTGTGCCTCCTGGATGAATAGAGCATGCTGAACTGTGTGCCTCCGATATCACCTCCTGACAAAGTTCTCTGTTCGAAACATAAAGATGATCTCTATATCTCAAAGTCCCATCCTCGTGTATGCGTAATCATGTCTGCATCCCGGTCTCTGTCATATGTCGAAGCCTCAGGAATCTGGCATCTGTTGGCAAGGCAGTCTTGATTCTCACAACCTATGTCGATTGCACCTGGAAACTCGACAACTAGTCGTCTGCTCCGGGCATAATGACCTCTATACCCAACTGCTCTAGATCTCTCAACAGGTATTGCTGGATAGTCAAAAAGAATGCCATTGGCCTCCTGCTCAATGCGTCATCTACTACGTTGGCTTTTCTCGGATGGTAATGTAGCTCAATCTCAAAGTCTGTTATTATCTCGAGCCAACGTCATTGTCTCCGGTTTAGGTACTTCTCTAAATTTTAAAAGAAACTCGTAGCCAGGTACTTGTCGCAAATCTCATATTGTTGCCACTCTACCTTTTTACCTCGAACCTGAGGTTTCTCCTAGTTTACTCCATGCGTACCCTTCATTCAAACTATATGGGTACCATATTATTTATAACTGGCCATCCATTATAGGTAGTTTATGATATCCAACTCATGGCTATAACATCTTTCGATACTCTCATCCTTCAATCTAATTGCTCTATTTCATATACTAGCTCAACTAATCGAGTTATCAATGGTAAGAATACGAGCCTAATAGACACTGATAACCAAAATAAGTCAAGTACATCTAATCTAATTTGAAAGCTACACTGTAGTTGTAAACCCCCTCACCCAAAATAGATATTTTGTGTGTATTTTATATTATTATATTTATTATAGATGTTGAATTTTTTTAGTAGTTAATTAGAAAATAAATTTCTTGATATATTTACTTATATAAATATTTAATTATTATCATTTTTAGGCTATTTTAGATTTTGAAGATTTTTCTAGAATTTTTGGTAATTAAAACTTAGGAAACATAAATTTTTAGGACTTTCATGATTTACTATGAGACCATACTTGAATGTTGTTACTACCAAACATTTATTTTAAAGTAAAAATATTTAAATATATTTTTCTATAATTTATTTAGAATTTTAAGTAATTATTGGATTTTTTGAATTATTGAGGATTTATTTGGATATATAAAGTCTTAATATTATATAAGATGCTAATTTATTGTTAATAGATATTAATAAGATTATATATAAATTATTTGTATTATCTTTAATTATATTTAAGATTATAAATTATTGAGATGAACTCAAACTCTATTTTAAATTAATTCAAATCCTGAGCCTACTAGGAAAACAACTTCATGCATATCCTATCCTTATTTAAACTGATCCTAATCATATCCAAATTAGCCAATCCTAGTCTTATTCAATTAAACAATCTTCACCATTATAAATACCTATTATACTTATGGAATAAACTCATCTTTCATATTTTTTTTATCCCCAAACTCCTCTCTGTTTTGTCCAAAAATAGTCAAAATTCGTCATAAATTTAGCCTCATTTTCTAGTAGTTATGACGACTTAAAACGACGATATCTCCTAGCTCCGGACTCCAAACGTGCTCCAGTTTTTTTTGTTAGAATCATATCAAGGTTAGTTTTCTAAATATATAAATTATTTTAGTAATTTTAGAACCTATTTTTCCAGAATATTCCGAAAGTGCCAGTTGTCTAAAATCAGACGTGTTTTCATATTTTCGAGATTTTAGGAGATCTCGAACTCGGAATTATGAACCGTTTGAAGTTTCAAAAATCTGACATGATGAACTTCCAGAAAAGTATTTTTAGAATTTAAAATATAATTTTATTCTACTGTAAAATTCGTGCAACATAGACGTAAATAGGAAACCACCAAAAACTGTCATCTGTGCGCCCTTGTGGTCGTAACTCTTTACCGACTTATGATTTTATGAAACTGTCGATTCCAGCATTCATGTAGCATTGAAATATATAGGATTCCATACACAAATCTAGGATTTGAGTTGGTTGACTTTTTGGTCAACGGATTGCCTCGATTTGCGTACCATGGATCACAAATCCGTAAGGTTGACTTTTTTGGACCAAAATTAGGGTTTAATAATAAAATTAAATTATAATAAGATTAAAATACTATTTTAGGTTATTTTATTCAGAATTAAAATAGATTAAAATGGAGGAACATATTCACCCACTTTTGTATCCTAACTTGTTTAATTTATGTGACGGGTAGATCGGACTACGCCTTGAGTTGGGACTTCATTCTTTTTTAGAGCAAACAAGTATACCTTGCCGTTGTACTATTTAAATTTAGTTATATATTTAGTTGCATGTTCATTATTTTAGATGATATAACTGTGCGTGTCCGAGAGAGACTCGGGTAAAGTCAACGGAGGCGTTAACGTTAGGATTTATGTCTGACCTAGTGTCTAGTAGACCCACCTAAAGTTGTGGAGTTATTGGTACAACTCCCCAGGCCTTGACACATTTTTATACGGGTTGTGAGTCTCATGTAGGACACGGACTTGCGTATGTGGTTGGCCACCTGTACGTGTAGGTCGTGTGACGGTTAGTAATAACTGCTAATAGTGATGCATGTTAGAAGACTTAGCAGTTATTAGTAGGTGAAGCACAGACTACCGTAGTACGATGGTCCAATCCTTGTCCTTATTTGGTTGTAAGGTTGGGCTATTGTTCTAACGATAGATTATGAGCCAGAGTTACGATGCCTCAGCGTAGTGGCTGAAGCTTGTTGTGGATACAACATGCATAGATCATTGGGCGGGGAGGACGACTAGTAGGCGTATGGGACACCCACCTCCTTTATACAGATACCGCACTCGACGGAGTGATATGGACGTTATTATTTATACAGATACCACGTTCCCTAGAGTGTTGGACGTTACTTGGTGATTTTACAAATACCTCATTCTTCAGAATAATAGACGTTATAGATACCATACTCTAGAGAACGTTGGACGTTATTATATTCCTACGCCCGTGTTATAGGGGGCATATGTGGCATATACTAGCCAATTGTCACGATTAGTGAATTACGTCAGCATATGTCTAGCCTACACTTTCCCATACTCTCAAAGTTGTCCTTATGTTGCATTTCACTTAGATGGTTAGGTCACCCCGGAGTTATTTATTCAGTATTTACTTTATGACATGCTTTTATGTATCTTGTTATATCCCTCTGAGGACCTTGTCCCTTTCCAGGTGTATTGTTCATGAGTATTGCAGGAGCGCAGATCCGGACTGGCTACTTATATTGCGAGAGATCTTCTCTTCGAGCCTCGTAATTGTTAGAGGTTGTATTTATAGTATTTGTCTTGTTTATTCTTTATTCTAGTTCGGCAGTGGATTTGTTTTCATCCGACTGTCATCTTTAGATACTTTATTTTGGGATCTGGTTACAGATATTGGTTATTCATTATATTTGATTTTATGTGGATGAGATTAGATTATACCCTATAATTTATGATATTTTATACCACTGGTGAATTATTATTCATATTACAGCGTACGTGTGTTATGGTTTCCATATATTGGAGTGCCATATTCATACGGCTGGCATGCTTACGTATCCTAGTCCTACGTATTTTGGGACTGGGGCATGACATATTTTTAGTGGTGGTCTATGCAGGTCGAGAGCAAATTGTCTCGGTTATGTTACTGTACCGAGCTAGCCTGCACCTAGGAATAGAGTATAGGATCCCATCCATATTTGACTATGATTCACTTTCCTCCCAAATCTATTCTATTTGAATAATTGTATCCTGCTTGATTCATGTGCCTCCCTATCAGTTCCTAGAGTATAGCCCCTTCCTAGAATATATAATTTCCTGTTATTAGATGATAAGTAGGGGAACCTTCCTACTAAGAATACAACTAGAACATTGACACCTCACTCAGTTTAGAATATCTAGTGAACCCTAGAATTTCTTTATCTATAGACCGGTTTACCATTGTCCCTTGCTATAATTATGAATGACTTGAGAGTAGCATGGACACTACTAGAGTTAGTTAGAAAGTTAACCATATGGTTTACCCTAGCATTGAGGAGCCAATAGAAATCCAAGGAGGAATGTTAGAACCAACCCTAAATTTTATAGTGAGATAGTATTATAGAACTATGCCTTTAGATTCTTGTATTGATATTAGCAGACCTTACCCTAGGAAGTCAAGAGGAATGAATAAAATATTTTCTCGATCATTCCTCAAACACAGAGATTAGCGTACCACCTTCCCTTAAAAAACCATAATATTATCTAGAGTCCCTCTATGGTAATTTCATATCTTGTTCCTTTGCAACCTTGATGCTCGCTATTTGTGCGACGACTAATTATGTTTTTCTTTTCTTCATCTTCCAATTTGTGCCACCTAACCCTTCTGATTGTAGGCCAAGTGTATTATTTTATGATAAGATATATAGATTGCTAGGATTCTAGTTTGTTAATCTTGAATTTTGAATTTTTGTGCTTGGTAGATAGAACTTGATAGTTGAATATTCATTTAATATTTGCTATCTTTCTCTTTGAATGAGATCTTAATTCCATCTACGATTTTATTAGATATCTTACAACTAGAATCCCTATTTTTTTTGATCCAGTTCCTCCACCACCGCGAACCCCTGTTCGATTCAGGTATGATATATTTTTTATTTATTGGGGGAACCCAAGTACTCTCTTGCGGATCCATGAAACAACTATTATAATTTTATGGTTATACCTTAGTTTTCAAATCACGTAATTTGTACCCATATCTCCATATAGGTTATATCCTCTTTCACTTAAGGGCCAGTAACTTTTCTATTCTTATTATTGATACTTTTGTCCTATAAGCACTATGATTAAGACTTAAGATGATCATTACCTATATAATACGATAGGATACCCTAATAAGTACCAAAATCTTTTCTCATATACCCTAACAGGAGTTTCTACTTTATCTTTAAGGCAGTACAGTATTAGTTATTATTCTAAGTTGGGTAGTATGCCTCACAACATAGTATCACATAGTCCTCTTGACCCATTAATGAAGTATAATGGAATGACACCAACTATAAACTTACATAAGAAGATAGTATTTATTCAGACTGTAGAACTTAGAGGCCCACACCCCTATTTTGTCGACTAGCAACTTAGACAAGGAGTTAGTATGACAACTGTAGAGACTGTAGAGTCGTATCTTCTTTGTGAACTTGAATCATTATGTACCTTCTTCCATCATAATCCAGCGTATTTATATTTTCTGTACTACCTTGACTTATGCCGCTATTATAGCCTAGTTTTGCAAGCATATTCTTTTATCGAGCTTGTTCACGACATATATATTATTGAATGCATACACTAATACATTGTCTAATCAGAATCAGTGTATTAAGGTCTAGCTAACCTTAGTGCGCTTGGTTCGCTCTTCGCATGACTACTTATGTGGATTGAGATAAAATTGACTTAGCTTCTTAGACGAATGTACTTGCCCTCTAGACATGTCTGAGCGTATCGTATCGATTACATAACTGTACCAATACGAGCATGTGAATAAAGAATTACCAAAATAGGATTTCAATCCACAACTGCCCTGACAATTCTCATTTGAATTCTTTAAACGCCTTGATCCCCATACTAATAATTCTATTACCCTTCCCTTGAAATCTTCATCATTGTTTTCCGTGTTCCCTTATTTTGGAAAGACAAAACCTCGTGCTTGGTATAAGTTTGATATACAGATAGTACTAGAGGTACCCATAGGACAATCGCATTATTTGGTGACTGTCTTTTATAATTGATTAAGGGCCTATCATATAGGATATAATCGGTGTTAAAGTTTTGAGGATTGAATGACATGAGTAAATAAATTAAGAAATATTTTTTTAAAGTGTATAGCCTTATATGATAGATAGGTAAATTCTAAGTTGGGTAGAAGTTGCATTGTCAACTTGAGAGGAATTTCTTTTAGATTGTGATCAAGTAAGATTAGATTGGAAGATTCAAGTCATTTTAATTTTGAATTTTTTTAAAAGAAGGATTAAGATAATAAGGATTTAACAAATTTTAAAATCTTGATATTGCGGACCAAATATTTATACTTTGAGCACATGATTTAAATTTTGAATATTGAAGGTTGAATCATCGATTTAAATTTTGAGGATAAATATAGAATTTTAGACTTGAACAATTGGTGGATTAGATTTAAATTTTATAATTTGATGATTTGAATTAAAAGTTGAATTTTGATTGTTGGGTCACCTATTTGAAATATTGAGGATGTAAATTGAGTTTAAATATTTGAAGAGTAAAAAAATTCTTAAGTTGAGAATAGGAATAAGATTTGATTAGAATTATTTATTATTCAAAGTCTATAGGAGATTATGATAGTTGAAAATTGTGATATAAATTTTGATGTGGGATGTCATATAGATTTGAGTTAAATTTGGATGTTGATTATTTAAAAATCGAGAAGAGATTACGACAGGTTGAATTTTGATTTAAATAATGGTTATTTTAATTTTGAAGTGATTGCGATGGATTTGAATATATTTCGTTATTTAAATTTTTGGAAGAGATTACGATTGACTTGCCTTACATACAAATATGAAGGATTTAAAAAATCATGTCTTATTTTTATTTTGAGGACAAAATTCTTTTACGTTGGGTAGATTGTAAACTCCCTCACCCAAAATAGATATTTTGTGTGTATTTTATATTATTATATTTATTATAGATGTTAAATTTCTTTAGAGTATCTCTTAGTTAATTAGAAAATAAATTTTTTGATATATTTACTTATATAAATATTTAATTATTATCATTTTTAGGCTATTTTAGATTTTGGAGATTTTTCTAGAATTTTTGGTAATTAAAACTTAGAAAACATAAATTTTTAGGACTTTCATGATTTACTATGAGACCATACTTGAATGTTGTTACTACCAAACATTTATTTTAAAGTAAAAATATTTAAATATATTTTTCTATAATTTATTTAGAATTTTAAGTAATTATTGGATTTTTTGAATTATTGAGGATTTATTTGGATATATAAAGTCTTAATATTATATAAGATGCTAATTTATTGTTAATAGATATTAATAAGATTATATATAAATTATTTGTATTATCTTTAATTATATTTAAGATTATAAATTATTGAGATGAACTCAAACTCTATTTTAAATTAATTCAAATCCTGAGCCTACTAGAAAAACAACTTCATGCATATCCTATCCTTATTTAAACTGATCCTAATCATATCCAAATTAGCCAATCCTAGTCTTATTCAATTAAACAATCTTCACCATTATAAATACCTATTATACTTATGGAATAAACTCATCTTTCATATTTTTTTTATCCCCAAACTCCTCTCTGTTTTGTCCAAAAATAGTCAAAATTCGTCATAAATTTAGCCTCATTTTCTAGTAGTTATGACGACTTAAAACGACGATATCTTCTAGCTCCGGACTCCAAACGTGCTCCAATTTTTTTTGTTAGAATCATATCAAGATTAGTTTTCTAAATATATAAATTATTTCAGTAATTACCTATTTTTCCAGAGTATTCTGAAAGTGCCAGCTGTCCGAAATAAGACATATTTTCGTATTTTCGTGATTTTGGGAGATCCGAACTCGGAATTATGAACCGTTTGAAGTTTCGAAAAGCTGACATGATAAACTTCCAGAAAATTATTTTTTCAAAATTTAAAATATAATTTTATTCTACTGTAAAATTTGTGCAACGTAGACGTAAATAGGAAACCACCGAAAACTATCATCTGTGCGTCCTTGTGGCCGTAACTCTTTACCGACTTATAATTTTATGAAACTGTTGATTCCAGCGTTCATGTAGCGTTGAAATCTATAAGATTCCATACACAAATCTTGGATTTGAGTTGATTGACTTTTTGGTCAACGGATTGCCTCGATTTGCGTACCATGGATCACAAATCTGTAAGGTTGACTTTCTTTGGACCAAAATTAGGGTTTACCAATAAAATAAGTTTATAATAAGATTAAAATACTATTTTAGGTTATTTTATTCAGAATAAAAATAGATTAAAATGGAGGAACCTATTCACCCACTTTTGTAACCTAACTTATTTAATTTATGTGACGGATAGATCGGACGACGCCTTAGTTTGATAATAAACGGAAGAAATAAAACTAGTTTATACAAAACCCTTTCTTAGGTTTACAAACAAGAAGTACTATTAATCCTATACAAGGATGTCAAGTACAAATTTTAATTTGGGTAAATATTGCTATAGGAGTCTGATCTGCAGTCGATCACTTTGTCCCTTGGACCACACGATGATGAAGAAGTGCTGTTGAAGAAGGAGATGCTTCAAGGATTGTAAGAGGGAGTGGATGATCGATGCCAAAATTGTCGATCACTACTCTCTATCTGTGCTCTGGATTCTTCTCTCTCAAAAATCAATTTCTGACCCTTGACCTCAGAGTTTTCGACCTTTTGACCCTTTTGACCCTTCGACCTTTCGACCCTCTCAACCTTTCGACCCTTTCGACCTTTCGACCCCAGACCTCTGTCAATAGAGGTGTCTATTTATAGGGTTTTAGTGACAATAACCGTCCCGTCGGCGTAGAAGCCGGATAGTGGAGAGTATGGAACTTTTTACGCGGCGGTTATAATAACTGCCACCTATGTATAGATGATCTTCTGAATAAGCGTGTGACGCGTGTCCCATAATGAGAAAATACGTATAACTGCTACGAAGATCATGGCATGCAAGCCACGTAGGTAAATGCCCCTCGCGTAGAAAAGGTTGGCGTAGAAGCCAATAACTGTCACCATGGCGTAGAAGCCAAATAGTTGTCAGGTTGGCGTAAAAGCCAAATAGGCATAAAGGCCTTGTAGGCGTAGAAGCCTGATGTTGTATGGATAGGTAGCTAGCGTAAAAGATAGTTGTTCCTCCTTCTTTGACTGAGGCCTTGAGCGTATTCTGGACAAAATAGCTTTATCACGCACAAATGTAAATATAGCCTGAGTTAGCATATTTCAAGGAGATAGCGTACAGCGTGCTCCTTATAGCTGAAAGTAGCCCAGTGGCATATTCCAAGGAGATAGCGTACAGCGTGCTCCTATAGCTGAAAGTAGCTTGATGGCGTAATATGCAGGGGTGATGATGTAGACGTTTTAGTTGTAATTATGGCTTGCCCAGTCTTTGGAGATATAATCAAATCTCGTGCATTAAATGCCGAGATCTGCCACCATATTAAATGCGGAGACGTATCTCGAGCTCTGTACGAAGATCTTCCACCATTCTGAGCATTAAATGCAGAGATGTGCCTCGAGCTCTGTACGAAGAGCAGCTTTTGACGTGGCAGCTCGTTTTGTCTTCTGTTGAGCATAAAAGCTCACATCTGCCTGTGTAAAACTAGGAAGCGTATTCCCTTGTATACATAAAAGCACTTTATATCAGGGAAACGTCACTAAATGACGGTTTGGGTCTCTACGCCGCACCATCATTACATTCGTCGTCAGGATAGCTGTGCAGTACTCGTTGTCAGGAGTCAGGTTCACTGCATGATCTGACAGGTTCATTCGAGGAATACGAAGCGTTCCTCGTACACTTTCCATCGTATTAAAAGTGGATGAGTTTTACGCCAAAGTGGCGATGCAACATTCCTTTTACGCTGAAGCAGCCTAGGAATACTGTATTACGCGGATTGCCCTGGAGCTTATATTTTACGCTATACTAGCGATAAAGCTCTATTTATACGCCGATGGCTCTGAGGTCATATCTTTACTCCATTCAGTATTAAAATACTGCATATAACTCTACAGCGTATTTTTTATGCTTCTACAAGACCCCCTTCAAAGTTTTTAAATTCCTCGTAATTTGAAACACTTTGAATAAAGCATGAAACGGTCAAGTCTGACTTGTTCTTCGAGGCTAATTTTTTGGCAGATTTTTGGGGATCTGTTGGGATTCGGTGTGTCCGATATAAAGGCTAAGGAGCTAACCTGTTCTTCCCATATTTCCTTCATCACACAAAGATGATTGCCGGAGTTCGTCGGATCGACTTGAAGAAGAAGAAGATTATGTTCTTTGCTGTGATGAAGTCTGAGTATGTATAGCTTTTAACACGTTTGGAAGACTTTATGCTGACTCTGATAGAAAGAGTATTCGGTTCCGTCCTATCTTTTACGCATAACTGAAGATACGCAATATTTAAGTCGAATATTCGAACTGTCCTGCTGTTTGGAATGGAGAACTGCGTAGAATTCTGAACTGTCACTCTTCTGAGAAGAAGAATTATTGTTCAGACCGTCGTCTTCAATAATGATTTCCCAAAAATCCCTTAAAATAGGGCGAGAAATGGCTGTTAAAACTGAATCGCCATCTTGAACTGTAGAGGAAATATTCAGACTGGATTCTGGATGAACTTCCCATCGACCCAAGAAGAAGAGTTATTTCCAATGTTGAACTTTGTATGCTTTGGGTACTTAGGATATTTTGAGGCCAAGAAGAAGTATCTTCTGTATAAAAACTTGCAATTTGATCATCTTGAGATTTTCTCAGATATACGCATATTCTGGCCTACGTATTTTAAGATATGCGGAAAGTCATAGATCTGTAATATAGATGAGCATAAAATCATAAGTTCGTAGCCTCTCGAGCGTAAAAGCTGCTGAGCGTAAGAGCATCCGGGCATAGAAATTGTAGATTTGTAGCTTCTGAAAAGAAAATTTCCGAGCGTAAAGTCGTAGATTTGTCGCCTCTGAGCGTAAAAAGCTTCTGAGCGTGAAATCATAGATTTGTAGCTTCTGAGCGTGAAGTTGTAGGTTTGTAGCCTCTCGAGCGTAAAAGCTACCGAGCAAAAAAGCATCCGGGCGTAAAACCATAGACTTATAGCCTCTGAGCGTAAAACCGTTGATTTGTAGCTACCGAGCGAAAAAGCTCCTTGGCGTAAAAGCTCACGAATCTACTCTGCACGAAAACTTTTCGAATTCGCTGACTATCTGCCTTTCCTAAGTAATAGGCTGACGTAGTCCCCAATCATAATCGAATATTAAATATCGGATTTGGTTAGGGATTCGAGGAGTCCATCTGAACTCTATATATATTCCAAGGCTTTCAGAGAGAAGACTCTTCACCTGTCTTTTGAAAAAAGAAAACTTTCGTCTTTTTAAGTTCTCTCCTTCGTTTCTTCTATGAGCATTCTGAGTTTTTAGCAATAGCCCCAAAACCAATTTCCTTCTCTAAGGGAAAGAAGGCTGCCTCTTCTTCTCGCTCCTCTGCCCAAGCAAGAGCGACTCCCGTCGGGCAGGGCGAGCCCCGCTCTGAACAAAGTGTCCCACCGATGAGCTGTGCACCGGGCGTTAAAGGTAAAGCTTTTGGGATGGCAAGAACGAAGAAAAACCCTTCGCACACGTTGTCCGTGAACGTGCTAGGTCATCTCCTGTGCTGATAGCCTCTTCGAGGAAGATGATGCATAGAGATGTTTCATCTTTTAAGCCCACATTTCTAATGTGGCAGCGTAAAAACTCTATATTTTTGCAGTTCTGGCGTAAAAGCTTTGACTGTCGAAATTGGCGTATACTACAAATTTTGAGTGTTACGCTCTGGATGAAAATTCTGGCATAATAACTCAAACTTTGGCAATCTGACGTAAAACACAGACTGTCAGATTTTTGTGTATACTGCCAATCTTGAATTTTATGTCTCGGAATGAGATTCCAGCGTAAAAAAGTCAAGTTTTACAGTCTTGGCGTAAAAGCACAGACTGTTGCCTTTTGGCATAAGCTGCAAGATTATGAAGTCTAGTATAGAAACTGACATATTTTTCTTGCACTTTGTAGTTAACTTGCATGCATCTCCGTTGGCTGAGGTGATGGGTTCTGATGTTGGGATGCTGCATTCCAATTACCCGGAGGATCTGTCCCATATGACATTTCCTATTTCTGGACCCCAATATCCTGAAGGAAGGGGAATCATGATATCGTCTCAAGGAGAGCGAATGCTGTTGAGCATGATCAACGGAGAGCCCCTGGCGTATATAGACGGGGCATAATATCTAAAAATGGCTTTTCTCTTCGGGGATATGATTGACAAACAATCCCAAACGAAGCCTTAGAAAGAACTCTGGGTTTTTTTTGCCGGGGGCTTGGTCCTGTATCTGCCCAGGATGTTGAGAGATTATCCGATCTCGGCATTCTTCCATGCCACACATCCGAGGAGGATGTCATGGACACTGACTCCAAATCTTCACGGCCAGCCGGGGAAGTTTTTTACCAGAAAGGATACGACCAAGGGTCGTTTGTAAGCCGCCCTTCCGGCTCGGTCATGCGGTTCAGGAGATTATATCCGGGCAGTGTCCCGAGTGAAGACACTTCACTGCTTCAACCAGTCCAATTATCGACTTTTTGCAATAACTTCATGGGTCATGGAGGAGTATACCCCATGGTTAATCCTCGAACAAATGGGTAGGTTACCCCTACAAATCTTCGATGGGCTTGTTTAGCTGACTGGGCCCTGAAGCATTTTCAGACTGAGCTGGAGAGCATTGGTCTGTACGAGGCTGTGAGTGCCACCAGTGTTGGGTTACCTCTCAACCCTAACCTGTTTCTGGCTTTGATGGAATGATATATCTCGCTCACCGGGACTTTCGCCACTCTGCTGGGGGAGTTGGGATTGGCCCATACAAAATGGCAGAGATTTCAAGACTGTCAATGGGGGATACTCCTTATGAAGAGTATGTTCCCACAAACCGGGAGCTGGGGGATACAGACCCTCGGGTAGTGGCAGTGTACCAGGAACTAATGTGTCACTACCTGGCGTGTACAGCCTTTTATAATGAGCCCTCTGATTTGGCTCATACCAACAAATGGACGTCCTACCTCTTCTTCCATCAAGCCAGGACTGCTAAGCCAGACAAAGTCGTGGATAGCAGGGATAGGCCTTTAAGCTTTCTGAGCGTGCTGAGTGCTCAGGTAGTCGATGATCTTATGGAAGATGCTGGGGCTTCAGATCAGATTCTCGACGAAGGGATAGGGAAATATCCTGCAGGCACTAAAGCATAAAGTTATTTGAGGCATTGTCGCAGGCCTCTATCCAAGGAAGCTCAACTGGCTGGCTTCCTCTCTATATAGCTGCGCCGACTGGCGGTACCCGGCATTACATCTGCGGATCGTATTCACCGCAACACCTTATGGCCTGCCGTACGTCTGGTGTTTGGGGCAAGACTGGGCTTGCTCCCTGCCATGGTATGCCACATACAAGCTGGCCTGAGGGCCCTTACTGATGGGTTGCTTGCCGATGAAACTCGCCGTGACAGCTTTCCTAGGGTAGAATTACCGTTCCTGTACTTGATGGGATGGTTAATTTTGCATAACCCCAGGGTTATGTCTTCTGGCCCTGGCAGTAGTTCGGGGAGTAATTTTTTATTGAATTACAAGAATTCCACCTGGAATGTGACCACAGTTTTAGACTGTCGGCGGGCACTAAATTCTAGTCACAGCTGGAAGCTCATCTGCACCGTCCCCTCTGTACATCTCAATCAACAGGGGAGCAGGCTTTAGGACTTAGGTGAAGGGCAAACCATTCTTTCTTCTGAAGCTTTTAATTGGTTGGTCTGTATTAGACCTTCCCATTTATTATACAGAAGTGAATACCAATGCTTCTTGGAGCCCTACCTGCCTTGTCGGTTCGCCAGGCAGTTTGGGTATGACCAATTGCATGTGGGCAATGCCGTCACCAGCTTCAGGTCCAGGGGTAGACTCATTAATGGAGCGAGAGAATGGCGGTACTTCATAATGGGTTGCATTGGAGCAGCTTTTACTGTGCCCGCGACTTCACTCTCCATGGAGTTGCACATACTCCATTCGTATGCCCAGTTTTATGTGGCAACCAATACCTTCCATCGCGATTTTGATATGCGTAGAAGTTTTAGGATGCCATCTTCTAAGTCAGCGGAAAAAGATGAAGTCCCATCAGTTTTCTCTGACGAAGAAGAAGACTCTGTCAATCCAGATGAGCCTTTGTTGGCAGTGCCGAGAGGTGAAATACCTCTGCCTGCAGGGCCTCTGGTTATCTCTGGTAAGCGAAGGGCTCATGTTCTGAAGGAGACTTCCCCTCACAAGAAGAAGAAGAAGACTGTTGGTGGTCCTGACAGGACTTCTAGTCATGAGGCTCCTAGAAGTGAGCCTGTTGTTTCCCCTGTTGGGGACGATCCTTTGATTAGAGGTTCCTCACCTTTTAGAGAGGGAACCTCTATAGTTCCGGCTGGCAGTGTCGGAGAATCTTTGCTCGAGGCTGCTGTCGCTGCTACCGCTTCAGGTAGTGGTACGAGATCGCCTTCGAGGCCGAGCAAAATAAGGATATCTTTATCCAGATCAGCAACGGGAGAAATCCCTGCCGTGTCCGTAAGTATACCTAACGAGATTCCACTTGATGAACCTCGATTGGATCTGGGTGAAGACTTGGAAGAATACCTGCCAATGTCAGTTGACACACCCCCTTCTCCAGGTATAACAGCTCGCTTAGCATCATTAAGAAATGATTTAGCTGTACTGGCCGCCGACGCGACATATACACCATCGGCCATGGGTAAATGTCATTTTTATGCCTCTTTTTAGAAAAAATTAACATTAGGTTGATATTAACTTTCTTTTGTCTTCTTTTCAGGGGAAGACATCTACAGGGAGGGCAGTGTTGATGCACATTTTGGCTCTGTTTCAGCTCCTTCCGATGACATGGAGGTGCCCGACTTCGAGGAGGAAATATTTTCGGGTGCTGGCTCGCCCGAGATGGTTCCGATATCTCGAGAGGAGGATGAGCCTGTCATTACGATAATGCCTCCTTTGAGTATGCCAGCGACTTCATCCGTTGTTGGCACTTCTTCTTTTGTAGCACCATCTGTTGAGGCGACAACTGTGGCAACATCGTCTGCAGTCATTCCTGGAGAGAGATTCGCCGACATTGTAGCCACTCCCAGCATCCATTCGGATCTAGCCATGCTGACTGAGCAGTATACTAGTATCTTCTACACCACCTTGAAAATACTAATATCAATGGTGTTGGAGAAGAATCTAAGCTTCGAGGATCTGAGGAGGTCCTCTCAGTTTGTGATAGTGCCGATCAGAGAATTCAACGACGCTGGGATAGCTGACACACTAGAGCAGATAGTTAATGGTTTGGAACAACCCATTAACGATTATTTGCAGCTATCTCAAGGCAACATTGACGGTCTCGTTCAAGCTAGGTATGACTCCTTAACTGCAGAGCTTTCTGGGCAACTGGAATCTCTGAATAAATTCGTCCAGGAATAGCAGCAGGAGATAGATCATGAGCGTATCAAATTGGAGTATGTCATTCCTCAACTGACTCAGTGTGAAGCCGAATATGAGGAGGAAATATCGAGGGCCCGTAAATTGAAAGATGAGCTCGCTCAATCAGAGGCGAAGGCTCTCACTTTATCGGCAACTTGAGATGTACTGAAGGATCGAATGGAGATTGCTCAGCAGAACCTGGCACATGTGGGTGTCATCCACTCAGGTTTTGTACGTGCTCGGTCCGAGCTATCTGCTTTGAACAATAAAGCGGCAAAGTTGGAACGGGCTCGCGCCGACGTCTTGAACTCCAGGGATAAGAGAATGGTTGCTCTGGCACGGCAGATTCGCGACCTAACTGCTCCTTCCAAATGATGTACCTTTGGCTTTTTCATGTAATTTTGCTCTTTTTGGGAATAATAAAGAGACTTTATCTGACTTTGTGGACCTATCATTTTGGAATATAAATGACAGGCTAGGGTGAAAGTGATATCCGAGGTAATATGGATGTGATATACTTTTGGTAAGCTTCAGCTGGACCTATCTATTCAGAGATTATATGGACATGATAGAATATGCTCCAACTAAAATTTGTACACAAAACACTATCAGAGGTAATATGGACGTGATAGGTCTTAAAGTTCCAAATTAGTTGAACATATCTATTTAGAGGTTATATGGACATGATAGAATATGATCCAACTAAAATTGTTTTGGATGTAGTATTGTCAGAATGAGATCTTCACCATACTCCATTTAGCAAAGAAGATTAAGCATAGTACCTCTTCAAGAATTTGCCATTGATAGGAGCCATTAACAAGTCTCCATTAGGCTTGGCTAATCTATAAGCACCGTTTGAGAACGTCGTCTCGATCACATAAGGGCCTTCCCATTTGGGTTAGAATTTACCCTCACTCTTGTGAGTAATAATCATTGGCCTTCTCACAACTAAAACCAGCTCGCCAACTTTGAACACTCTTTCCTTTACTTTTTGATTAAAAGCTTTGGAAATGTGTGCCTGGTAGAACGCGATGCGTTGTTGAGCTAGGAGGCGTTTCTCGTCTAATCCTTCTAGCTCTTGAAGCCGTAGTCGATCATTATTTTCCTGAGTCAACCCATTAGCTACTGCTATTCTGAGTGACAGAATTTGGATTTTAATGGGGAGAACTGCTTCACTCCCGTAAACCAGTGAGAATGGGGTACAACCCGTTGGTGTTCGTACCGTTGCGGTATGCCCAAAGATATTCTCCTAGCTTCTCGTTCCAATCTTTTTTGTTTGAAGAGACAAACTTTTTCAAGAGTTTGATAATGGTTTTGTTGAAAGCTTCCGCCAAACCATTAGTAGCAGGATTGTATGCCGTAGAGGCCACATTTTGTATCCGATTTTTATCGCAAAATCGGTGGAACGCTTGGTTGATGAATTGAGGTCCGTTGTCATAAATTATCCTTCGAGGAATCCCAAAGCGATAAATGACATGATGCTTAATGAAGTTGATCACGTTAGATGTCTTCACCTCAGCGAGGGGGATCACCTCTGCCCATTTGGAAAAATAATCCGTGATGGCCAATATGAACCAATGACCTCTGGAAGAAGACGGATGAATAGGACCTATGATATCCATACCCCATGCTTCAAAAGGCCAGGATGCAACCGTAGGATGTAAATGTTCCGAAGGTTGATGTATAAAATTTGCATGAACCTGGCAGGATTTGCATTGTCTTGCATATTTTATTGCATCTGAGATCATAGTAGGCTAGTAATAGCCCATACTTCTGATACGATCCTGTAGCTTAGGACCGGGTTGATGCGCTCCGCATACGTCGTCGTGAGCTTCACGGATAATCCGCTGTACTTCATCACCAGAGAGACATCGTAATAATAGTCCGTCATAAGTCCGGCGATATAGACATTGTGAAGACGCATCAAAATAGAAGCGTAATAATCGTCTTTTGACAGATACTGCTTCTTTAGGGTCTTCCGGCAAGATTTCGTATGCTACGAAATCTATAAAGAGACTTCTCCAGTCTCACTTTAGAAGATCTGTGTTTATAGCATAGCTGCGTTCTATGTGAAAGTTGTTTTTCACACAGAATAAATCTCTGTTAAGAAGGATCACCGAATTTTGCCTTCTTATAGGAATAGCTAAATCTACAGCTAGACTGGCTAGGGCATTAGCTTCCAGATTATGAGATCGAGACACATGCTCTAGGAAGAATCCTTTAAAAGACATGGCTATTTCGATCGTTGCTTGGTGATAAGGGATGAGGTCTGGATTTCGGACTTCATATATTCCTCTGACTTGATTGACGATCAGCAGAGAATCACCGAAAGCTTCTAGGTATTCGACATTAATTCTTTAGCGACTTGGAGCCCGATTAATAGGGCATTATATTCTGCCACATTATTAGAGCAGGGCTCGCTAAGAGAATATGCTCGATAGATGACGAGTTTCTCAGGAGTAACCAGGACGATTCCTACTCCTGAAACCATATTTCCCCTGGGACCAGTCCTAGAGGCTACATCAAAGAATAGTTGTCATGCCTCATTCTCCATCACAGAATTACATTCTGCAACTTCGTCCGGAATATCCTCATATAGTTTGGAGGTTTCTGGAATCGGATGAGCAGCTAGGAAATCAGCCAATGCTTGGCCTTTGATGGACTTATGGGGGATGTATACCATATCATACGGTGTTAATAACATCTCCCAAGTCGTGAGTCGAGAATTGAGAATGCTTGGCTTGTTCATCAATACCCGAAGGGGATTGATCCTGGAGATGATATGAATAGTCTGGCCTGTAACATAATATCGTGTTTTCTGAATGGCGAACATTAGGGCTAAACATACTTTTTCCACTGGATTGTACCGGTATTCAGCTCCAACCATCATCCTGCTTAAATAGTAGATAGCCTGTTCATGACCTTCTTCGTTCTTCTGTGCGAGGAGAGCTTCCAGAGAATGATCCATTGCTCGAACATACAGCAAGAATGGTCTTCCTATGACGGGAGGCACCAGAATTGGAGGATTAGTGAGGTAGCGTTTGATATCATTAAATGCTTGCTGACAGGCTTCTTCCCATACAAAGGATACACCTTTCTTTATGAGACGAGAAAAAGGCTGACATCTCCCAGAGAGGTTGGATATGAATCTCCGGATATAAGCCAGACGACCTTAAAATCCCCTGAGTTCTCTCAGATTGCGAGGTGGTCGTATTTCTAAGATGGCCTTCACTTTATCAGGGTCCACTTGAATGCCTTTGGCGGTTATGACAAATCCCAGGAATTTGCCACTGGATACACCCAGAAAGGACTTTGTAGGATTCATTTTGAGTTGATGTTGGTGCATCAACTCGAATATTTTCTTCAGGTCTTGGATGTGATTATCCTTGTGGCGACTTTTGACATCTATGTCGTCTATGTAACATTCTACTATTTTGCGTAAATGCTCGTAGAATATGTTACTCATAGCTCGTTGGTACTTAGCTCTGGCATTTTTTAGTTCGAAGGGCATGACCATATAGCAATATACCCCCAATGGTGTCCGGAAGGCAGTATACTTTTTGACTTCAGGATGCATCTTGATTTGATTGTATCCTGAAAATCCGTCCATGAAGGACATGCGTTCAAAATCGCATATATTATCGATAATGACGTCTGTAATGGGAAGAGAAAACTTATCCTTGGGGCAGGCTACGTTCAGATCTCGATAATCGATGCAGACACGTACGTTCCCATTTTTCTTCATGACCGGGACAACATTGGCGACCCAGTCGGGATGTTGTTCTTCCCGGATGAAGCCGCAGGTATCAACTTCTTAATTTCAGCTTCAATGGCGTCCATCATGTCCGGGCAAAATCGGCACTAATGTTGCTTCACCGGCTTCGAATTGGGTAATATATTGAGCTTATGAGTAGCCACTTTTGGATCAAGACCTGGCATTTTTCATAATTCCATGCAAAGATGTCGATATATTCTCTTATCAGCTGAATCATTTCTTTCCTTTCTTCTTCGGAAAGATTGTTACTGATAAATATCGACTTTGGCAAAAGTTCATCCCAAACGTCAATTTGGATAACTTTATCTTCAGTGGAAGGTTCTCTCTGCTCGAACCAGAGTTCCCATTGTGTATCCATTTGCTGAGCCCAAGAGTCATTATCAAATGGTTCAGATTCTTGTTTGTCTGCTTCGAAGGAATCTGTCAATACCATATTTACTGATATTGTTTGTTCGAGATCGTCATATGATGAGCCGGAGGACGGTGAGCCATCTTGAGAAAAGGAAAAGATATCCTTATTTGACTCAGAAGTTGAAAGGGAGGTGGTATATCCTAACCCGAAACGAGTTCGTTGACAGTAGGGCGATCACCGTGGAACGGCATTCGTCTGCCTTTCCCGTAGTTGAGACCTGGTTCCATCTTCAAGTCATAACCCATAATTTGCATAATCTTCAAAGCTTGCGGGCTATATCTGTGAACTTGCATTTTACCAGCATCATTATCGGGAGAATCTTCTTGTACAGTCGGTTCATTGCGTATGTGACCGAAGACTATTGAACGCTGATTGCTGCGAGTAAGCGGGACAATAAAGATAGAATCCTCATGTGGTCCATATATCGTGATGACATTAGATGATGACGCTACTTCCCACACATACGGATGATAGGAATCCATAGCTTTCAAGAATCTTTGTGCTATAGGTTCTATATCGTTATGGGGAGAGGATTCCTGTTCAGGAATTTGAGCGTCAATGTACTAGAAAAGAGGATCTTTATTATCATCAAAAACCACGTTCCTGGTTGTATTTACATCAATCGGTTGCTTGTTACGCCGAAGGTTGATGACCAAGGGTGGAGGTTTCTGGTTCAAAGTGATCACTAGAGGATCACCTCCTTTTTCTGACCTGGTTTTGTTTAGGTGGATAGCTATGGGCTCCATAGCTTTTGGACGAGTAGTTCGCCCTTTCACCTTGATTGACAGAGGTTGCTTGGTAGAGGGTTCTTCTGGCTCCCGGTGGGATTCCTTCTCTACTTTGCTTGACACCTCCTTCATGTAGTCTTGGGTGTATAACATGGCATCAGAATAGTAGGATTCTACTCCTTTAAACGGGTTAAGGTCAGCAAACTCCGTTTGTACTATTCCTTGGGTATCTACATATTTAAAGCATTGATGTAGAGTCGAAGGAACGATGTTGTCATCATGGATCCATGGTCTGCCTAGCAGAATGTTGTAGGACACCTCTGAATCAATGACATAACATGTAGCTACTGATCTGAGGTCGCCAATCTGGATCCTCAGACGATCTTCCCCAACGGCTTACTTTTCCTGGCGTTAAAACCCACGATTGTAGTGGTGGTATAAGCCAATTCGCTGGTAGGAATCCTCAATGGTCTGAGCAGACTATGAGGAATGATGCTGATCGATGATCCCGGATCTATGTGAATCCGGTCAACCACCATGGAACCGACATATCCAGTGTAATAGAGGGGTCTGTCATGCTTGTTGTGTTTCAACAGCATGTCATCTTGAGTGAAAGTAATATTCGGGACCACCTCCATCACACTATGGCATTGAGGACATGCCACAGGTTCTTCATCAGGGGACTTAAGCTGGGTCAAGTATGCATCCGCCTGCATTAATGCTTCACTCAGGGCTTGACGAGTGTCTTTAGAGAGCCTGAGTAATTCAAAAATAGACAATTTGGCTGGTGTATGAGCCAATTGGGCCAGGATATCTAAGTTATACGGCTTCTCCAAACCTTTGCTTTGAATATTCTTCAAAGGTTTATCGAAGCGCACTTCCTTTTGCTTCCCCTTGTCTGCTGAAGTTGGTCTTGAAGGACCGGCCTCTGGTATGACAGGTTCTGGTTCTGAAGGCTTGGCAGCTGAAGCGTCTGCCGATGCTCCTTCTTGACTTCCTCCATAGTCTTGAGGTAGGCTTTCCCTGAACGGGTTCCAGTAGCCAAAACCTCTTCTTCTGATGTCGAGGATACCACAACCATATGACATGGTTTATGCTTCGAGGTCTTCTTAGACTTGGCCTTAGCAGCTTGAGTCTCTTCCTCGATCTCTGACACCAGATCTGGATGAACCCACATAATCTTGCCCCGCTGGGTAGTTAGGGGTACCAGGTCATGACTTTGACCCCTGGTTGGAGGAAGATTAACTATGTCCATCGTTGTCCAGGAAATAGGTACAACACCATCCGGAACTTCTTGGGGAGGCAGATTGCCAAATTGCAGAGAGATCATATTGGTTGTGACCGTCTTCTCGCTGTTGCGCAGAGTGATGGCCTTAGCATCGATCAACTCCTGGATCTTCTTTTTTAGTACATAACACGCCTTTGTGGGGTGATGTATGTACCTATGGAAAATACAGTACTTGGGGTTATTGCTACTGCCGACTTTATTAGGCCGCTTCACCTCAGGGAGGGTAATCTTGCCACTTTTGACGAGACACTCGAATATGCTCGGAATATCGTCATCATCGAAAGAGTACACTTCAATAGGCCTAGAAGTCCCAGGTTTCGTCTATGTGGTTGCCGCAGTCTTTGGCCTAGACGTATTGATCGCCAGAGCTTCTTTTCCTTTGGAACCACGGGGATGATCGCTGTTGGAAGATGACCTCTTGCCTTTATCGGTGGCAGAGATCATGATGCCATTATCACGTGCCTTCCGACTGTTGTCCTCAGCGGCTACCGCTGAGATGATGAACGAGGGCCAATCATGGAACTGATATGGTCCAGTAAATACTGAGATTACCGGAAGAAGATTCTTCCTGCAAATGTCCACCAATGCTGAGTCTGGAACTCCTGGAGGCATTTGCAAAGTGGCTTGACGAAAACGTTCGATGAAAGTGCAAATATTCTCTTTTTTCTTCTGCTTTACTTCGATGAGAGAGGACATAGACATATCCATCCCTTCTTCGTAGAATCGCACGAAGAACAAAGTCTTAAAATCTTCAAAGGAAGTAATACAGTTGTCCGCAAGACTACGGTACCACTGATCAGCCACTCCCGAGAGACAGCCTTTGAACACTAGAGTGAGAAGGGTGTCATTCCCTTACAATAACACCGTCATCATACTGAAGTAGTTCATGTACTGGCTCAGTAATGTCTTTCCCTCGAACAAAGTCATAGTCTGTGGTTTGTATTGAGGAGGGAAAGGGACCTCGTCCCAGATAGCTGGGTACGGCTGGTTGATTCCCAATTTCTTGAGCTAATCTTTGTGCTTCAAGGCATCAAATTGGGCTTTCAATTCCCGCACTGCCCGTATTGGATCTTCAGCAGGTGGAAGGACTACAGAATGGTGAGAGATCTGTTGTATTGCCACTTCAACAGGAGGCAATACATTCTCCGAATTAGGAAGTGGGGGAGCTGTTGATTCTTGTTCTAGAACAGGCTCCTTGTTTGCGTTGGATGGTGGTAAGTCCACCCCCACACGTACTTGAGTCGGAGGGACCGATGCTTGAGCTGTAGCAGCTGTGTGTTGAGTCAGCATCATCTGGTGCATATTCACCATCATGGATTGTATCTTTTTTAGAGATGTCTCTAACACAGCGATGCGTTGCTCGGTACTTCCTGACGAGGAAGCTTTTTCGTGTTCATCTTCAATGGCATAGACTTCTATTTCTCTGGATGTCATTAAAGGGCTAGTATAGGTCTCTGTAGAGAATGACTCTGTACTTTCAGCATCTGATTCGGGAAACTGGCAACCCCCAGTGTCGAAATCAGAAGAATACGAAGCAGGTTGTCGTGACCTCGAACGGGTGTTTCGGAACACCCCAGCTTCAGTGTTCTTAAGGAGCTTGTCAAATCTTCTTTGGCTTGGAGTTCTAGAAGGATGACGTCTTGAATTCGACCTTCCTCTAGGAACGTGCGAAGCCATGTTCACTGATGCATGTGCAGACTCTTCTTCCTGGAAAGACAGAGAGTAGTTCAACAGGTCAAAAATTGACAGTTTTGCTTCAGAACAGCAATAATTAACTACAATTCTATGACTATTACAATAGTGCTTCCTAGGAGGCGTAATAGACATGCTGGAAGATCCCCTATCCTTGCATTTTTGGATCAGATATTCACGCAAGTCAGGGAGATTTACAGAAGAAGAAGAAGAGGATGGCTTGTTCCTCTTGTTTACATCAGTTGGCATGCGGATATTGGGAACCATAACTTTTCTCGTGCCACCCGTATACAACAGGTTAGCCATGTGAGTAGCAGATAATCCCTGAGGAGTGTGTCTTTCCACAAACTGAGCCTTCTTTACGCTGAGGGGCTTTACCTGACATATTTTGGAGTTCTGTTCAGGCTGGCGTAAAACTGAGAAGGTCCTCAATCGGCCATTAGCTTCTCGCGTAATCCGGAGGGCGGGCAAATTTTTCTCTTGCTGGCATAAAGGTCGAGAAGTTGAGTGGTCCACCACTTGTTTTCCCTATGTAAGTTGCAGGGACCATCTGCTTTTTCGTGGAGGACAGATGCATTTTTACGCGCAGAGCGCGATTGGAATTTCTGATTTGGCGCTGAGGCATTATCAGAAATTTTGTTTGCCACGTCACAGACGGGAGACAGAGTTTTACGCGCAGAGCACGGAGTAGACTTCTGGACTAGCACTGAGGCTTTATCAGAAGTTTTGTCTGCCATGTCACAAACGGGAGACAGAGTTTTACGCGCTGAGCACGAAGGTTGTGCAGCTACAACCTGGCTGGTCGGAGAAACCGGAGAGTCGGCAGGAACGGTAGGGGATGTCCTAGGCATCCAGACCTTACGCAGTTTCCTGTTGTCTTGAACCGAGAGAGAGTGAGAGCTACCCCCTGCTCGAAGCATATCTTTGTAGGCAGACTAGTCGAACTAGACGACCAAGGTCTTCTTCATTGATCCTACTGATACTGCATCGTGTTGAGCAATTGCTTTCTCGTCAGATGAGAAAGAAGTCCCCAGCAGAGTCGCCATCTTGTGTTTGATAATAAACGGAAGAAATAAAACTAGGTTTATACAAAACCCTTTCTTAGGTTTACAAACAAGAAGTACTATTAATCCTATACAAGGATGTTAAGTACAAATTTTAATCTGGGTAAATATTGCTATAGGAGTCTGATCTGCAGTCGATCACTTTGTCCCTTGGACCACACGATGATGAAGAAGTGTTGTTGAAGAAGGAGATGCTTCAAGGATTGCAAGAGGGAGTAGATGCTCGATGCCAAAATCGTCGATCACTACTCTCTGCCTGTGCTCTGGATTCTTCTCTCTCAAAAATTAATTTTCGACCCTTGACCTCAGAGTTTTTGACCTTTTGACCCTTTCGACCCTCTCGACCTTTCGACCCTCTCGACCTTTCAACCCTGGACCTCTGTCAATAGAGGTCTCTATTTATAGGGTTTTAGTGACAATAATCGTCCCATCGGCGTAGAAGCCGGATAGTGGAGAGTATGGCACTTTTTATGCGGCGGTTATAATAACTGCCACCCACGTATAGATGATCTTCTGAATAAGCGTGTGACGCGTGTCCCATGATGAGAAAATACGTATAACTGCTGCAAAGATCACGACATGCAAGCCACGTAGGTAACTGCCCCTCGCGTAGAAAAGGTTGGCGTAGAAGCCAATAACTGTCACCATGGCGTAGAAGCCAAATAGTTGTCAGGTTGGCGTAAAAGCCAAATAGGCATAAAGGCCTTATAGGCGTAGAAGCCTGATGTTGTATGGATAGGTAGCTAGCATAAAAGATACCTGTTCCTTCTTCTTTGACTGAGGCCTTGAGCGTATTCTGGACAAAATAGCCTTATCACGCACAAATGCATATATAGCCTTAGTTGGCATATTTCAAGGAGATAGCGTACAGCGTGCTCCTTATAGCTGAAAGTAGCTCGGTAGCGTATTCCAAGGAGATAGCGTACAGCATGCTCCTATAGCTGAAAGTAGCCTGATGGCGTAATGTGCAGGGGTGATGATGTAGATATTTTAGCTGTAATTATGGCTTGCCCAGTCTTTGGAGATATAATCAAATCTTGTGCATTAAATGCCGAGATCTACCACCATATTAAATGCGGAGACGTATCTCGAGCTCTGTACGAAGATCTGCCACCATTCTAAGCATTAAATGCAAAGACGTGCCTCGAGCTCTGTACGAAGAGCAGCTTTTGATGTGGCAGCTCATTTTGTCTTCTGCTGAGCGTAAAAGCTCATATCTGCCTGTGTAAAACTAGGCAGCATATTCCCTTATATGCATAAAAGCACTTTGTATCAAGGAAACGTTACTAAACGATGGTTTGGGTCTCTATGCCGCACCATCATTACAGCCGTCGTCTGGATAGCTGTGCAGTACTCGTTGTCAGGAGTCAGGTTCACTGCATGATCTGACAGGTTCATTCAAGGAATAAGAAGCGTTCCTCGTACACTTTCCATCGCATTAAAAGCGGATGAGTTTTACGCCAAAGTGGCAATGCAACAATCCTTTTACGCTGAAGCAGCCTAGGAATACTGCATTACGCGGATTAGCTTGGAGCTTATATTTTACGCTGTACTAGCGATAAAGCTCTGTTTGTACGCTGATGGCTCTGAGGTCATATCTTTATGCCATTCAGTATTGAAATACTGCGTATAACTCTGCAGCATATTTTTCATGCTTCAACAGCCTTGAGTTGGGACTTCATTCTTTTTTAGAGCAGGCAAGTATACCTTGCCCTTGTTGTACTGTTTAAATTTAGTTATATATTTAGTTGCATGTTTATTATTTTAGATGATATAACTGTGCGGTCCGAGAGAGACTCGGGTACAGTCAACGGAGGCATTGACGTTAGGATTTATGTCTGACCTAGTGTCTAGTAGACCCACCTAAAGTTGTGGAGTTATCGGAATAACTCCCAAGGCCTTGACACATTTTTACACGGGTTATGAGTCTCATGTAGGACACAGACTTGCGTATGTGGTTGGCCACCTGTACGTGTAGGTCGTGCGACAGTTAGGAATAACTGCTAATAGTGATGCATGTTAGAAGACTTAGCAGTTATTAGTAGGCGGAGCATAGACTACCATGGTACGATAGTCCAATCCTTGTCCTTGTTTGGTTGTAAGGTTGGGCTATTATTCTAATGATAGATTATGAGCCAGAGTTACGATGCCTCGGCGTAGTGGCTGAAGCTTGTTGTGGATACAACATGCATAGATCATTGGACGGGAAGGACGACTAGTAGGCGTATGGGACACCCACCTCCTTTATACAGATACCGCACTCGACGGAGTGATACAGACGTTATTATTTATACAGATACCACGTTCCCTAGAGTGTTGGATGTTACTTGGTGATTTTACAGATACCTCATTCTTCGGAATGATGGACGTTACAGATACCACACTCTAGAGAACGTTGGACGTTATTATATTCCTGCGCCCGTGTTATAGGGGACATATGTGGCATATACTAGCCAGTTGTCACGATTGGTGAATTACGTCAGCATATGTCTAGCCTACACTTTCCCATACTCTCAAAGTTGTCCTCAAGTTGCATTTCACTTAGATGGTTAGGTCATCCCGTAGTTATTTATTCAATATTTACTTTATGGCATGCTTTTATGTATCTTGTTATGTCCCTCTGAGGACCTGGTCCCTTTCCAGGTGTATTGTTCATGAGTATTGCAGGAGCGCAGATCCGGACTGGCTACTTATATTGCGAGAGGTCTTCTCTTCGAGCCTCGTGATTGTTAGAGGTTGTATTTATAGTATTTGTCTTGTTTATTCTTTATTCTAGTTCGGTAGTGGATTTGTTTCCATCCGACTGTCATCTTTAGATACTTTATTTTGGGATCTGGTTACAGATATTGATTATTCATTATATTTGATTTTCTGTGGATGAGATTAAATTATACCCTGTAATTTATGATAGTTTATACCACTGGTGAATTATTATTCATATTACAGCGTACGTGTGTTATAGTTTCCATATATTGGAGTGCCATATTCATACGGCTGGCATGCTTACATGTCCTAGTCCTACGTATTTTGGGACTGGAGCGTGACAGTAGTACTCAAGTTTTCTCATCATCCAAATATTGGGTCTAGAAATCTATGTCTAGCAATCTACCTATATGTTTTAGCTTAGTCGTAATCATTATTATCTAAAGGGTGGAAGAATTTCTAGGTCTGATACTGTAAGTCACAAGGTAACTAGGGGTTAACCACTATGGTTTGCTACCTAAAGTGCTATTTCATACCCTATTTTTATTAGTATCCGATAATCTTCTTCTAGATGTGGGTCTAAAATTCTGTCTTGTCAAGTTCATAATGTCGTTCCTTGTATCACCACCATAAGACTACAACTAATTTCTAGTATCTAGCTAGTGTCCTCCCCAATTCATTCTAGAGTCTTAGAATCAAACGACCTTTCTAGCTTCTTATACTTATAAATCACGGCTACCTTAAGTAAGGGTAGGGTCTAGTTTTTAAGTCTCTACTTCTATGTATAATTCTTACGCCAACAGTCTATACTAACTCTAGTAACAAGAAAGAACTTATCAACCTTCTCTATCATGGTTAACCATCTACTCAAACATCCTATCAAATATGCCTTCTTCGTCTTGATGAGGATCTGCTCCTGGAGAAAATCATCGTGCGTGAGCATCCATCTTTCCGAAATAAGGAAGATGAGAAACAATAATAACGATGTCGACGGTAAATAAATGAATACAACAATAAAGTTCAAGGGCGACAATCGAATACAAGAGGAGTTTTAAAGTCAATTATGTATTAAGATCTTATTCAACATTAATCCTAAGTTGCAGGCTCGTTCGATACAGTAACATGACCGAAACAATATGCTCTGACCTGCATGGGCCACCACTAAAACTATGTCACACCCCAGTCCCAAAATATTTGGGACCAGACACGTGGCAATGGCCAGCTGGTACGACTCCGTAGGGGTTTCCAATTTAATGGACCCGGCGAAGCACACTTACGTTGTCCACGGTCAAGTTATCTAATTTATAATCTAATTCTAACATGCAATAACTAAACTAAATCTTAATCCATGGTAAATAAATCTCAAGATAGAACGATACACATCATCAATCTGCATCCCAAAAATACATTCGTTCGAATAGACCAAAAGAACAACATAGGCCTATAAATACTAGGCTATAAAAGTAGAGTCAAAAATGGAAAGTAGTATATGACTGTAATAGCTGAAGATGTAAAGATACCTGCAACGTTATCCATACTCCACTAGATCAAGCATCCTGCAAACTGCAAAAATAACCTGGAAGGAAATTAGGTCCTCAGAGGGACGTAACAAGATACAAAAATACATGCCATAATGTAAATACTGAGTAAAGTAAATCAGGGTGAACTAACCAGCTAAGTGAAATACAATTTGAGGACAACTTAGTGCGTATGGGAAGTGTAGGCTAGACATATGCTGACGTAATTCACCAATCTCCGTGATTGGCTAGTATATGCCACATATGTCCCCATAACACGGGCACTCTGCAATATAATAATGTCCAGCTTCGAAGAGCATGGTATCTGTACATATAACGTCCATCGTTCCGAAGTACGCGGTATCTGCAAATATATATACGTCTGTATCGCTCCGAGGAACGCGGTATATGTATAAAGGAGGTGGGTGTCCCATACGCCTACTAGTCATCCTCTCCCACCCAATGCCAATGTACAAATCTTAAGTGAGACATGGACATCTCGTATTATAATGCAAGTCACTAAAGAAATATACAACTAAGCTAAATACCGTCACACGTGCTGCTCATATCGATGGCCAGTCAAGCATGAAGCACGCATCCCTACATAAATTCACTCTGTGACGTGTAATGATACGTGTCAAGGCCTGGGGAGTCATATTGATAACTCCACAACTTTAGGTGGTTCAACTAGACACTAGGTCAGACACAAGTCCTAACGTCAACGTCTTCGTTGACTGCACCCGAGTCTTTCTCGGACATGCACAGTTATATAATATTAAAACATTAATACATGCAACTAGATAATATCTGAATTTAAATAGTACAACAAGGCAAGGTATACTTGCCTGGAAGCCAGGCAAAGATTCGAACACGAACTCGCCATGGAAGTAGCAACGCAGCAATAGAAACTGGAGCTGATATCCCCGGATGCTGTCACAAATATCACCAACAGTCCTGGAATGAGTGAGACTCAGAAAAGCATATACATACGTCCAATTTGGAGACAGGGGCAAAAATGCAGTTTTTGGTCAACACGGGGTTCGGGGTCCACACGTGGGCCCGTCTTGCACTGAAAATTGTGCCAGAGAGAGAGATCTCCAAATTTGTCAAACTTAGTGTTTACGAGTCTAGAACGATGATACGAACCCAACAGAAAATCCAGAACTGGGTTCCGATGAGCCGATCACAAAATTGCCTGTCATGTGGAACCGTGGGGCCTACGAAATGACGTTTCGTCAACGTTCTCAGAATCGAACCAAACTTGGGTCACAGGACTAGCGTAACACTGCGAATCTGATTGCACAAGTTTTTTTACGAAACGACAGGCACATACAAAATTTGGACGAGTGTCAGAACAGGCCGATACGGTACTTTTCGACGGATACGCATTAATTTCGGTATGCACGCATATCCAAATCAAGTTCTGCGAAAGCCCACACGTCCATGTTGATGATATATGCCTTTTGGTGCAGTCGCTACGCGACGAGGTTGCCCGGATTGACGGGACCAATGTCATATCAAAAAATTTCAATATTTTATAAAATAATTTTTTTCTTCGATTTGGAACTCAAATAACTATCAATAGAAATCAAACAAAATTATTCTAATTGAACACATAGCATGAGGGTCATATAGTGAACATACCAGCGAAGATGGCTTACAAAATGGTCGAAAGACGGAGGTTTAATTGCGTCGTGAAGGGGGTTGGTTGAGGCTCGGGTCTGCTGATTTGAAGAAGAAGAAGAAGAAGAAGAACAATAACGGCAGCAGCGTTCGCAGTCGCAGCAGCTGTTTGGAGGAGGAGAGGGGAGGGGGATCCCTGGGGGAGTCATCGATCGTCGAGGAGGGGTGCTCGGTGGTCGTCGGGGGTACTCGGCAGTCTACTCCGACCAAAATACGACAGCAGCTACAGTAATAGTCAACAATAGCGTTTGCTGCGGCGGTGGCACGCGGCAGCGATACGACGGATCGCTGGGCTAGAATGCGGTGGCTCACGATGGCACAGTAGTAGTAGCAGCTTCAGCAGCATATGCGGTCGCAGCAGCGGTGGGTTGACGCTGGTTGCTGGTGGCGGTAGCAAGCGAAGATGATGGTGGTGGGGATGACGATGGTGGCAGGGGTGGTGGTCGTAGAGGAAAGGGTGGCGGTGGTCATGGTGGTGTGGGTGGCGATGATAATGGTGTTGGTGATGGTGGTGTTGGTGTTGGTAAGGAGACGGCCGAAGGAGGAAGAATGGAGGGACTGTGGTGATGTGAGGTCGGTTATAGAGTTGCCGAGGAAGGTGGTGGCTGCTTGGGGATGGCCGAGGCATGGTGGTTGCTGAGGTGGAGGTGAAGGTAAAGTCGGGGGTGGCTGACGGTGGTGGTCGTGGCGGAGGAAGAAGGTCGGAGAAGAAGAAGTCGGGTTGGGGAAGAAGAAGTGGTGTTGTGCATGAAGAATGGAGAGAGGAAGGAGGTAGTTTTGTGTAGGAAAGAGAGAGAGAGAGAAGGCTTGCATTGGAATTAGGGCCGGCCATGTGCCTTCCTAGGGATAAGGGGAAGGATTTTTCATGAAGGAATTTGGGTGGCTAGGATGGGCCAAATTTGAATGGAGGGTGTGGATGATGTAAGGAAAAAATTAGGGTATTGTACACTCAAAATGGAGGGGGAAAACCTAGTTGGACCGGTCAACACATGTGGGAGGGGCTTTCTTCATGACTTGGCTCCAAGGAGGTGGACACCTCATTGCCTTTTTGCACAAAAGTCCCTAACAATTAGAAAATTGTACAAATAATGTAAATTGGGAATAGATGAGAAAAAATACCATGTTTGGTGTGATGTACTGGGTTAAAATTGTGTATGGTGTTTATTATGAACCTTGAGGATGTGAGTGGAGGTTTGGGTTGGTATTGGGTCTAGTTTTGGGTTAGGTTGGGACATTACACCAATTTAATTAAAATTAGAGCAAATAGTATTCTTTAATTAATTGGGAGTACATAGGATTAAAATTGGGTGGAACACAAGTGTCATGGACGTAGAAGACTCAGAATAGAATAGTGCCATAAATTAGGTTGTACAAAATGGGTCGAGATTGTGTCTCCAATTTTGATTGGAACGGACAATGATGCAAAGTTGGATTTATTTAAATTTAAGAATGGACGTTTGTAACGAATATTATGCGACTAAAATGAAGTACAAGAGAGAATATTTATGAGTTACATAAGGGTCAGAATAGAAGGCTGGCACATCTAGGAAAAGTGCGTAAAATTTATTTCAAAGCAAATGCTAGTGTAGTGCTCCAAATATCAAAACAATGGTAAGGTGCACAAAGTGATACGAATATTATGTACATTAATCTAAAATACTATGTTCTAATTCTAAATGGCTTCAAACTAACCCTAGTCTCTCTATCTAAACCAGGTAGACCTAAATTTGGTCGTAGGGGTTTACACCAGTCAGAGTTCGGCCAGCAGCGTCGTAGTACAGGGCACCAGCACCAGTGTAACAACAGCAGATCCAGAGGCCTTTGCCTCTACAGGCTCAGGCATTCCAGCAGAGTCCGGAGTAGTATGTGCAGGCCTAGGTACAAGCGAGACCTAGAGGTCAACAACAGAGGGGGCAAGCATCCAGAGGGCAGGTTCGAGCCTTCTTGCTATTTATGGAGGAGGCTTTGGCAGTAGGAGAGGTGGTAGCAGGTAACATTCTCATCAACTTTTATTCAGCTTCAGCTTTATTTGATTCTGATGCATCGCATTCATTTATATCTGTATATTTTGTGACACGAGTTGGATTGAAGTCTGAGTCCTTACCTATAAGGTTGAATATACTTACTGGTAACGGTCTCGTAGGAGTAGATAGAGTATATCCCTCGTGTAGAGTTATGGTGTGCGGGAGAGAGTTTCTCGCGAGGTTGATAGAGTTTCTTATGGATAATTATGATGTCGTCCTTGGGATAGATTGGTTTAGTGCAAGACACGCGACGATAGATTTTCATAGTGGCTAGGTTATCTTTCGTGTACCTGGTGGGGAGGAGTTCTCATTCTTGAGAGTTGCAATAGAGTTACCGGTGCTTACACTGATGATGGTAGAGGCCGAGAAGGCACAGTTTCCCAGGGTAGTTTGTGAGTTTTCTAACGTATTTTCTAATAAGCTACCAGGTGTACCACCAGTTAGAGATATAGAGTTCTACATTAATTTGATCCTGGAAGCAGAGCTAGTTTCAGAGAGAGTTTATAGGATATCACCATCTGAGTTAGAGATCTTGTACCAGATGATTGAGAATTTGAGAGCCATGGGGACAAGTATTTGAGAATTTGAGACCTAGTGCATCGCCTTGGGGAGCCCCGTTACTTCTTATTAAAAAGAAGGATGGTTCAGCATGTTTAGTGATTGATTATAGAACACTAAACGCAACAACCATTAAGAACAAGTATTCCTTGTCCAAGATAGATGGCTTATTTGATCAACTCAGTAGTGCAGCTATATTTTCTAAGATCGATTTATGGTCTGGATATTATTAGATCAGGGTCAGAGAGCAGGACATACCCAAGATGGCATTCAAATCTAGATATGGTCATTGGGAGTTCCTAGTTATGCCATTTGGAGTAACTAATGCACCAACTATATTCTTTTCTCCTCAAGAAAAGCATCTTTATGTCTTACCAAGACCAGTTTTTGATAGTATTTATTGATGATATCTTGGTCTATAGTTGGATTGAGGAAGAGCATGAACAACATCTTCGTGTAGTTCTTCATATTCTTTGAGATCAGCATCTGTACATGAAGTTCAGCAAGTGTGGTTTCTGTCTTGATTGTATCTCATTCTTGGAATATATCATTTTTGGTGGAGGAGTCGAGGTAGATCCCAAGAAGGTGGAGGCTATTAGGAGTTAGCCAGTACTCTGTACAGCTTTAGATGTACACAGTTTTTTGGGTCTAGCAGGCTACTACAAACAGTTTATGGCAGACTTTGCTAGGATTACCGCACCCTTGATACGGCTAACGTGTAAGGATGTGCGCTTTGAGTGGTCAGATACTTGTCAGACTTCTTTTGAGAAGCTCAAGCGAAGTTTAATTTTAGCTCCTATTATGATATTTCCAATAGGACCTAGTGGGTTCTCAGTGTATTATGATGCTTCAGGAGTGGGACTAGGGTGTGTCCTTATACAACATGGAAGAGTGATAGATTATGCATCTCGGCAGCTTCAGGACCATAAGAAGAGTTATCCGACGCATGATCTTGAGCGGGCAGTAGTAGTATTTTCACTTAAGCTCTGGAGGCATTACCTATATGGTGATCGAGAGAAGATCTTCACAGACCACAAGAACTTGAGGTATATGTTCATACAGAAGGAACTCAACATAAGTCAGAGGAGGTAGCTCGAGTTATTATCAAACTACGATCTTAACCTTCACTATCATCCAGGGAAGGCTAATATTGTAGCAGACGTCTTGAGCAGGAGAGGAGGAGCTTATTTCTTGATAAAGCAACACCATATTTTGGAGGATCTACAGAAGATGGGTATCGAGGTAGTATTACCTGGTAATATTGGTATGATGGCGAGTCTACAGGTTCAGTCTTCTATAGTTGAGAGGATAAGAGCAGAGTAGACTGGTGATGTCAGACTTCAGCAGCTCAGTACAGAGTATGAGTCAGGATGCAGACCAGAGTTGGTCATTCATGAGGATGGGACTCTCAGGTTTGGGATTCGACTTTGTATGCTGAGAGAAGATATCCAGCAGAAGATTTTATCAGAGGCCAACAGTTCTCAATACTCAGTGCATCAAGGAGGGATGAAGATGTATCGGGATATTTGCCAGCACTTCTGGTGGAATAGTATGAAGAGGGAGATAGCCTGGTTTATTTTTCGGTGTTTAGTCTGTCAGCGGGTTAAGGCTGAACATCAGACACCGGCCGGACTACTTTAGCCTTTACCAATTCTGGAGTGGAAGTGGGACCATATTACTATGAACTTTGTGACCGGTCTTCCTAGATCTCCGTCTGGCAGAGATATTATTTGGGTTATAGTGGATCAACTCACAAAGGTCACTCACTTTCTTTCTTTTATAGTGGGCTAGTCTACAGAGTAGCTAGCTGAGATGTACATGAGGCAGATTGTTAGATTGTATGGCATACCAGTTAGCATAGTCTAAGATAAAGATTCGCGGTTCATATCTCACTTTTCGTAAAGCCTACAACAGAGTCTAGGTACTAGGTTGAAGTTCAGTTCAGCCTATCGTCCGTAGACAGACGGGCAGTCGAACCGTACTATTCAAACTTTGGAGGATATGCTTCAAACTTTTATACTTGACTTCGGTGGATCTTAGGAGGATCACTTTCACTTAGTAGAATTCTTCTATAACAATAGCTTCCAGGCGAGCATTCAGATGGCAACCTTCGAGGCTTTGTATGGTAGAAGATGTAGATTATCATTAGCTTGTGATAACATTGGTGAGGGACAGATGCTTTGTCCAGAGATGATTTCTCAGTCGATTGGAGTGATCAGGAAGATCAAAGAGTATCTCATAGTGGCTCAGGATTGCCAGCGTCATTGGACAGATCAGCACCGTCGTTATCTTGAGTTCTCTGTCGGCGACCATATATTTCTAAGAATTTTGTCTACCCGTGGAGTTGTCAGGTTTGGAGTACGGGGAAAGCTTAGTCCCAGATATATAGGCTCGTTCGATATTCTTAAGTGAGTTGGAGACGTATCTTATCGTCTAGCTCTTCCACCATCGCTTCATAAGGTGCATGACGTCTTTCACGTATCTCAGTTGTACCGGTATATTCCAGACCCGATCCTGGATTATTCAAAATTGGACGTTGGTACCAACCTATCATATGAGGAGAGGCCCGTGTCAATTTTGGACCAGAGGGAGAAGGTTCTCAAGAACCAGACTATCATATTAGTTGGTGTTGCTTGGGGGCATCACTCACTGGGCGAGTTGACGTGGGAGCGCGAGGACGATATACGTACTCGTTATCCATTTCTTTTCGTCTTGGGAGGTATACTTATTCGTATACTAGTATCCTATCTTAACATGTGCATGTGATTGATTGTTAACTTATCTGTTATGTCTGTTATTGTTTCTTTTCTAATTTTTTTATTGTTGCCTTGGAAATTTCATGCTCACGTGAGTTTTCTGCTTATTTTTAGTTTCGTGCTTGCTTTCTTGTATTTTCTTGTTAGTTGATTTTGGATCCTTATAAAAATTTTAAGGACAAAATTTTTCTAAGGTAGGGAGAGTTGTGAGACTCGTCTCACAGTATTCGTATTTTATGCGGATATGTATTTTGTACTAGTTATTGCATTTTATTGGATCTCGAGGAGGCTCAAAAATTCTCAAAATTAAAACTTTACTACCTGACCGGTACATCGACGGTATACTAAAGTATACCGATTGTATACTGTCTGGCATATATTTGTTTCATTTTTTGAGATATTTTTGAGATATTTCTCTATAAATAGTACTTGTGTTATTATATTTATTTCTCTTTCCCTCTCTTCACTTCTTTATTTTTCTCTCGAGCTTGGAAGCTTGGTCTTGAGACCTGGAGTGTGGTTTCTGAACCCCTTCGTGGTGGTGGACTAGAATGTTTAGGCTGAGAGCTCGCTTTAGGCAAGTACACTTTGCTGATTTTATGAACTTCTTTTACTTTCTGTCATTTTACTTTCCTAGAGTTTTGGTTATTGCTTTTTAGCTTAGACTCGCTTAACTATTATTGTTTATCTCATGATTTCTAGCTTTTCGATCGTCTTGGTTTTGATTTCTGGTAGAATCTTGTTCCGTCCCATTTTGGTAACTCGGTAACGAAAACGGTACCGGAGTTATGACCGTGAGATTTAGTCCATATCTTGATACGAGACTTACCACTAGACTTGACTTCTTGTTAGAGTTGGTTCTGGTAATTTTTGGAATTTGATTTGGATTTCTAAAATCAGACTTGATTTGACTTTAACCATGTTTATCCTTGGAAACCAGTATACCGACGATATACAACAGTATACCGACGGTATGCCGATTTTGACCGACTTCAATATATTTATCTTGGCTGACATATCGACGGTATACTACAAGTATACCGACGGTATACCAATTTATGGAACTTTATTTTTCACTAACTTTCTTGCCTACTCGGAATGACATACCAACGATATACTACAGTATACCGATGGTATACAGATTTGTTGGAATCTAGAACTTTTTGTGTTTTTCCTATCTCAGGACCGGTATACCGACGGTGTACTGGACTGTACCGACAGGATGTTGATCGTGCACTTTCTTTAGAAATTCTTGGTTTTTTGTGATTCCGTGTCACTACCGTATTTTCTAGAAAAGGGTATTTTGGTCATTTTATAATTAATTAAATATTGTGCATGTTAAATATTTATTTATTATATTATTTATTTATTATTAGCATGATAGATTTATTTTTGGACTTGTGTTAGTGGACCTAACTAGTTTAGTTTAGACTCATGGACCAACATATTTTAATTGTTAGAATTGAGCCCAACTAGAAAGCCCATTAATTAGGAGGATGATTAAATTAATTAAACCATTGGACTAGAAGCTTTCTTCCTTAATTAATTTCTTCATGAGAGGCCCCAAGGGGTATTTTAGACTTTATATAGTAGCTTGAGGGAGGGGGCAAGTGAGGCCTATATAAAGGGGATGAAAACTTTCTCTTTCTTCATTTTTCATTCCAAATCTAGATCTAGAATTTCCCTCAACCAAATTTCATCAAATCCCTACCAAACTTCTACCCAATTACTTTCCAAATCACCATTAGAGACTAGAAGAGCAATTATCTAGAAGGAGGAAGCAAGGATCTACAAAGAGGAGCAAGGATCTACAAGTTGGAGGCCAATTTCACCAATTTTGGAGGTTTCATTGGGAATTCATCTCCCAATAGGTACAATTCAGTTTTTGCCCTTAAAATAGCTTCTAAATATGATATTTAATCATGAATAATCAACCCATATGTATGTACTACCCATAGGATTTGGTTTTGTGTTCATAGGAGACCTATGGAGAAAGTTATGGTGCTTTTTGTGTCAATTTTGGAGGAATTCCGAAAATAACTTTTTGTTGTGTGTGTCAATTGATCCTATAGATCAATTTGGCAAATGTTTATATATTTTGGGCTAGTATCGTGTCCACAATTGGGTACATGTAGGTCGTATCCCAACAATTTGGTGATACGTGTTGTTTTGGGGGTTTTCCTCCTACACGGGACTTTGTACATGTCGTATTTTGACACGGACATATAGATCTATATTTGACACTTTGTTTTGTTCATAAATATTATATGTGATTTGTTTGTGTCCTTCGGGGTGAAATTGGATGTGTGGTGGACTCGTGTCGCATGCGTATCCTAGATCTAGTGGGATACGGTGTGATACTCTCCAATTGTTGTGTGTTTATATGTAAATCTAATTAATTATGCTTTAATTATAATTGTGTATGTATCTATATATATTATATATGTATTATGTATATTTATTATAGTGTTTATTGTATCATAGATCTATGTATTATATATGTATTAATAGAATATATATTATGTAGCTTTCTTCTACATGCATTAATATATATGTTATAATATATGTTAGGGATATAAATATATGTATATATTTTATATAATATATGTGTATGTTTAATTAAGTAATTAGATTATTTATATATGATTATTTATATATATATGTATGTAGATATATATTTATAAGTGGTAGCATATGTATATATAATATAGTAGATATATTTATATGTGGTTATATATATAGTTATATTATATATTGTTATGTATTTATATTATTATATGATTATATATATGTATACATATATGTATAGTTATATATACATATTACTATATGTCTGTGTGTATGTTACTATGTGGTATTTTATATAATTTACTATGTATAGGTGTATGTATAGTTATATATAGTTTTATATGTTTATTGTATAAATATATATTATGGGTTATATATATGTATTTAAATATATATTGTATAAATATATATATATATGGTGGGTTATATATATGTATTTATATATATATTGTATATATATATACATATATTTTTAGCGACAACAGAGAGCCAGAAGTGTCGCAACAGCAGCAACAAATGCAAATAATAGCAGCTTTTCAGCGACAGCAGTCAGCGACAGTTGCAGAAAACTGTCGCTGAAACAACAGTGTATCAGCAGAGTATCAGAAGCTTCAGCGACAATTTTTAGTGACAGTGCAGGAAACTGTCACAAAAACTGCAGTGTATCTATATACACAGCAGCTTTCTGTGACAGTGGACAGGGTATTTAGCGACAGTTTGATAGTTTTTAATATATTAGATATTAATATATATAGATATATATGTATATATATATGGTAATTAATATATATATAAATATGTTCCTAATTGCTATTTGTATTATAGTATACTATATATGTATATATTTAGTTGTAGCATATAAATTTATTAGAGTAATTAGTATACTTTAGTTATCAATTGTTATGAGTATCTTTTATATATTATATATTTGTAGGTATGTATGTATGTATATATGTATTAATAGTTAGTGTGTAGTTGGTAGTTAGTATTATTCTATTAGTACATACTAGAGTTATATTAGATTGATATATGTAATTATTGATGGGTAGTTAGTATATATATGAGATTTTGGCAATTATCTTGAGATATCAAGGTAAGTATCAAGATATACCAAGGTATGAGTAGCAGATATTGGCATAAGTAATAGGATAGTTGTAAACTAATTATGGGTTGGTATTAAGGTGACTAAAATAAGGTATATAAAATTATATTGTCACGACCCGCACCCGGTATAAGGGCACGAGAGCGTGGGTACGTCCAGCCTACGCCGCAGCATCGGCGGTAGAACGCTGTCTAGGTCAAGTGCTATCTAGATAATCTCACACTAGTATCCAACTCCATAAGGAGACACGGATAACACTAAAATAAATCTAGAAATACTCAATCACAACTACAGCACGATAGGAAATGAAAAAATAAAAGAATACAGCACTAGTCTAATGATAACATAACATACCTGCAATCCTTAACTTCCAATCCCCAAGTGTCAGAAACCAGTCTACTAATGTCACAGTCTGGAAAAATATTTTCCAGTCAGGAAGGAGCAAAGTACATCTCTAAATAGCAGTTCTATATAAATGACATAAACTATGTAGCAGTTCTAGATGGAAACATACCAGATGCATGTATAAGTACGAGAAATGTACAATGAGAGAAGTACTGGAAATACTGTAAGTAAATGCAGGAAAAGAAACAATATGTCCATGAGCAAGAATTCTATGACTAAGTGTGTGAGTACTAGCTTTAACATGTGATCGGCTTGGGAACTTGATCAGGCTGGTTACATGTGATTAGCTATGGTTCATATAAAGTCAGGCTAACCGTTGGTTAGCTATGGTTCATATAAAGTCAGGCTAACCGTTGGTTAGCTATGGTGCATGTAGAGATCAGGCTAATCACACGTAACAGCTATGGAGCATATAAATGGTCAGGCCGCACCCGACGTGAGATGTGGGGTGAGCTATGGTGCATATAAAGTTGGGTATGATCACATATCTACACTAAAGTACTCCCCAAACCCCCGACTGGTATAGTAGATCCAATCATGGTACGCTATGGCACAGGATTCCCTAGGAAGGTAGCAAATCTCCCCGGGAATTAGTGTCTGTACATGCACAAGATATCAAGGAAACAAGTCTCGTACAAGCTACACCATGAATAAGGAATAACATCTCATGACGAGATCCGTGTATACCACTCCGTGTAACCATCGTGTCAAGATCATGGATATTTACACTAGATACAGTGAACATAGGAGATATCATAAATTAGAAACTAATCAGAGAATGTACTCGCCTTGGGTCCTTAGCTGGTAATTATTGATGTCCTGTTCCAGAGTATCCCCTGGGTAACCAACAGTCCTATAAACATAACACAAGCAAAACCACATTTGCATCAGATGCTACACTAACATAGTCAAAAATACTGGTCTCAGGGCCATGTCAGGCAGGGCACTAGTCAACTAGGGTCATCTAGTATATTCACCAATTAAACGTAGTATTATTAATGATCAAATATAATACATATATTGTTATTCCAAAGTATATACAAGATAGGTACAACTGTATGTGATAAGTGGAAATATATTTTATTTATGAAAAATATACATCACCCATTATTTAAGAATATATACATTTATACATTTATATACACTAAATAAAAATATACTCATACCCTATATGTACACAAGTATATATATATACCAGATATACATTTTTATACAAAAATACGTTCTTATTAACCATATACCCCTACAACATATACACACACATATATATATTTATTTGTACCAAAATAATAGTTATACTCTATACAGGTAATTATACCAATCAATACATATGCCAAATACGTGTTTATATATACATTTTATATACTAAGAAATATTTATACTAGAATTTATACATGTTAAATATTAATAAAATAAATAGTTATACATATACTAATTTAAATTATACTAGTATACGTAGTTATATATATACCAATTTAATTGGGGGTATAAATGCAAGTTGCCAACTCTTGCTTTTTGAATAAAAGAATGGGACAAAGAGTCACATGAGTGGTCTGCTAGCTAAATAGGCTTTAATAGTTTATAAGAGGAGAATTCTTTCAAGGCCACTTTACTTTGTGAATAATATAGTGTTGTTACTGACAACACTTTGTTTTCTTCTTCCTCTTTATGAACAAAAATCTATATGTTCTATTTTTCCCTCTCTTCTTCTATTAACTACTACCAATATAGGTGAAGAAAAAATGATATATTATTCTCCATCGGCTTCCTACATGACAATGACTACCTCTGATATACTACACTCACCTCCTCTTCTAATTAGCCCATCACTACAAAGGAAACACTTATTTTACTACTTCTAACCCAACGACAGTTGTTTAAGGAATCTATAGGTCGATAAGTAATTACCTATTTATATATAACTCGTGGTGATAATTTTTCATTAGTAATTTGGAGGGCTAAGAAAAATATTACCTATAATATGCAAGTTTTGTTGTGACGTTTGGAGTCTGAACTGAGCGGGAAGCTCTGTTAGCCGGGTGAACAGTTGATGTCGCAGCCGTTGTTGAAGTCGCTGGAAAGAAGATCGCCCGCCGCTGGAACTCGCCGGAACGCCGCTCGTCTCCGCCTTGTCCAAACTATCATCTGATGAATGTAATATATATACAGCTTCATGTACCCAAACAAAACTCCGTCGAATGTCGAGAATCTCGTCGGGGAGACGAGATCGAGGGTGGTGGTGATAGGCGCTGCTGCTGCTTGTCGTCGGCGGACGGGATTGAGGTGAGGAGGAGGAGGATGCAGGAGAAGACGGGGAAGAAGCAATCGCAGCCGAGGGTGGCTCGAGCGGTTGGCCGGCCAGAGTAGACGTCGATCGGAGTAGGCAGTCGAGGGAAGGAAAGTGTGGCGGGGATGCTCGCTGAAGAGCGCGGGGAGGAGCTCGGTTCGGCCGGGGTGGTGATAGGGAGTAGCGGCTGTGCCTGGTCGGCGGAGTCGATGAGCAAGCCGTCGGAAAAGCAGGGGGCCGCCGGGTGCATCAGCGAGGAGTCGGGTAGGAGCTCCCGGTTCAAACAGCAGAGGGAGAGGAGGATGGCTCCTCCGGCGGGTCGGCCGGAGAAGAGTGCCGCCGGAGATCGGCCGGTCGGGGGATAGGGTGAGTTCACAGTAAGTGAGGGGTTGGGTTCCCCCCCCCCCTTTTTGAAAGTTTAAACACCAAGGAAAGGAGAAGAAGGAAGAAGAAGAAGAAAAGGAAAGAGAAGGAGAAAGAAAAGAGAAGAAGAAAGGAAGAAATTTTCTTCCTACGGTTGAGGTTGAGGATGGAGGCTTGGTTGGGGAAACCTAGGTTTCTAGGGATTAGGGTTGATGGTGACATGACATATATAGGAGAGGGGGTGTTGATGGAGGGTGATGATTGATCCCCTTAAATGGGTAGTCTAGATTGGTCATGAAGAAATTAATTCATATGGGAATGAGGGTGAGAGGCTAATTAAATAATATTAGGCTCCCTCATTGTTTTAAACAATGAGGTGTTGACACAAAAATGCCAATTTGCAAATTAGCCCCTTAAATTCGGGAAATTGCACAAACACATAAAATGACGAAAATTTTGCGGGCGATTCGGTGTCCGGTGTTTTGTAGGGTCAGGGGGCGCTGTAAGTTTGGTGTGGGCTCAATTAGCAGGGCACTGAAATTAAATTGGGATTTTAGAATTGGTTTAAAATAGTATCCTCAATTTAATTAGAATAAATGCAAGTTGTGTTCAAAAATTAATTAGGAGTACATGGAGCCAAAATCAGGTCAGGTCATCAATACCAATAATGAAGAAGACTCAGAACAGAATATTACCCTAATTTGGGCCGCACGAAAAATAGGTCAAGATTGTCCCCAATTTTCGATTGGAACGCACAACGATAAAAATAGGAATTTTAAAATAAACGTCCGCGACGATTTTTGTGCGGCCAGAAATAATGCACAGAGAGCATAATTATGAGTTGCAAAAATAGCAGAATGGAAGGCGGACATGTCTAGGACAAGATTGTGAAATTTGTTGGAGGACAAAAGTCTGGATAGTGCTCCAAATATCGAAGAAAAAGGGCAATGCGCAATAATTAATTAAAATATGGTAATTAATTACAATCTCAAATAAATAAATTATAAATAGCCAATTAAATACAGAATTCCACAATTCGGACAGGTGTTCATCTACTGGGCTCTAGGTCAAGTCTACTAGCTCAAATAGATAAACACTGTATATAATATTGTATTTAATTACACATCTCACATATTTATTTAAATCAAATATACTATCATGCAATTAACTAATTGTAACTACCATAATATTAAATATTGTAAAAAGTCGAAAATACCCCTGTTTTCGGAATGTGGTAGTGACATATATAAATATTAAATACATAGTAGTTTATAATTATTGTTGGGTAGTTAGTATAAATAAGGTTTTGAATTTACCTTGAGATGCCAAGGTAAGTATCAAGGTATTGGAGGATAATCAAGGTATTTGGTTTGGGTATCAAGATAGAGGTTTAGTATTGTGATACCAAGTTAGTTCAAAACCAAGGTATCCATTTAGCATTTGTAATTAGAATTTTATATATATAATATTGTTTGATATGTAGGTATGTGTTATATTTATCCCTTGTTTGCGTATCCTGAGATACGGTATCTTAGTATCCTAAGATATAGCTTGTATGGCCTAGATTCATAGTGTGTGAGCCCACTATCTTTGAGTTAGACTCATGCAACCTAAAAATAGGTAGTTGACCATAATTTGACTATAGTTGACCATAGTTGACTTAGAGTTGACCTAGTTTGACTTTTGACTTAGAAATGACTTTATGACCTAGAAAGTTGACTAGTTTAATTTATTACTCTTCCCAAAAATTTGTATTAATGCAATATTTTATATATAGGTCTGTGACACCAGTTCGGACATTATTTTTTATTATTTGCTCTGGACCACAGGCGAGTACATTCTCTGATAGTTTTCATTATTTGATTACCACTATAATTCAAGTATTTAGAAATGTTATTTATGATTCTTGACACGATGGTACAAGGATTGGTATTATTATTGGATCGTTAGTCATGGGATGTTACCTTGATTATGGAGATGGTATCGGATACTGTCCTTGTTGGTATTGGATAACATTGAATATTGTAGATTAAACATTGGATACATTGGCTAGTGACGTATCATGATTCGATCCATCATATCAGTCGGGACGGGGGAAATACCAATTAAATATGTGATGAAGAAACTATCGGCTAGTAGTGTAATCATTGGCTACTAACTAACCATGCAATTCATGTATGGTTGAGTTAGCTCCTTAGTGTAATCATTGAATCTCCCAGGCCGATCACATATTTAGTTAGTATCTCAAATCACATAGTTATTATAGATTCCATTATTCAGTTCATTGATTACCTTGTTCTATTCTGATATTATAGTTCATTCCTTTATTCTTGTACGCATTAATTATATTCTGTTGTTAGTATTGCATATTCTCTCATTGTTCTTGATTATCAGTTATATCCTCATCGTAGATAGCATCTTCTATTCTACTGCTTTATAGTTTTTGTCAATTAATTGAAACTGCTATTGGGTTGTACTTCGCTCCATTCCTGACTGGAAAATATTTTTCAGAGGATCCGGGAGATTGGTGTCCGACATACTACGGACCTCAGACTATTGATGGTGCAGACTTGGACCCACTAGTTCTAGAGTGACTGTCGAGAGATTTAGCCGGGTTTACTAGTTAGCATAGTTAGTTCTCTTTAGCATGTTGGTACCGGATTTGTTTCTTGCATATATTTGCGTTTGGATATTATTTCTATTTGTTGTTGTTATATTTTTAACTGCTTAGTTATGTTAGACTTCTGTGATATCCTCTCGTGCCATAGAAATGTGATTGAGTATTGTGTTGAATTAAGTTGATTACTCTTCTTGGAGTTGAGATATTATTGGAGGATTATATATTTTGTGAGATAATTAGATAGTATAGTTGACCAAGACAGCGTTCTACCACCGATGCTGCGGCGTAGACTGGGCGTTGTTCCCGACTTGCATCCCTACACCGGGTGCGGGTCGTGACATGTTTTTAGTGGTGGACCATGCAGGTCAGGCTTCGCAATATTGCGATGTCGTGGTAGTGCGATGACTTAGTTGTACTACTGCGAGCCTGCGATAGGATATAGGACATAGGATACTAGGAAGAGAGTGGGATACTCAATCACAACTAGGAATTCCAATCTGAATTGAATCGCTAATTTTGATTCCTTCTGAATACTTTTGTCCTTTCTTGATGATATCTTATCTTGTGTCGAATTGATCTCCTTTGTTTCGATCTGCCTTCAGGATGCCGCCGAAGACTAGATCCCATCGATCGGGAGCACTTTCTGCGAGGTCTGCCACCTCTCAATCTTCTACTCAGGCAGTAGGGTTTGTACCTCCTACGACATCAGTTCATGTAGGAATCTCGGCTGCCTTCGGGAGTTCTCCTTCACCTATTCCGAGGACTACTCCAGTTGCTTCAGAGGAACTTCCACCACCTCCATTTTTAGGAGATACCGCGCCGATGGTTGCATTGTTTAGAGATATGATGGAATTACAAAGGGCACAGATAGAAGCCCAGCACAGGCAGTCAGATATGATGCGGCAGAGTATGGAAAACACCCATCAGATAGCTATAAGAGCAGTTCAGAGAGAGGCTCCTCCACATCCACAGGATATTCAGATCAAGCCAGGCAACATTCAAAATTTTAAGAAGCTTGAGCCTCGAGTTTTCAAGGGTACAGAAGGTATAGTCTATGCTGACGATTGGCTTAAAGATATCGAGCGACTCATGAAGGTGTCCCGTCTTGCGGAGGATCTGAAGGTTGAGGCGGTAGGACTTCAACTATTCGACGTTGCCCGCACTTGCTTCAGGAATGAGCCAATTCTTACTAATGCGGGTCAATTTTAGGAGATATTCAAGGATCTCTTTAAGAAGAAGTTCTTTGCTCGGACGGACAGATTGGAATTAGGAAGGCAATTTGAGAGCCTTACACAAGGAAGCATGTTCGTAGAGGATTATGCCGCAGAATTCGGGAGGCTGAGCCGATTTGCTGAGTACTTGGTGAAAGAGCCAGAAGTTTGGGCTATCCGTTTTCGCGAGGGTCTGAATTGGAAAGTCAAGATTCTCATTCCGTCTTTCTACGAGACGTATTCTGAGATACTTTCAGAGGCACGCAAGGTCGAGCGGGAGTGGAACTTGAAGCCGAAGAGGGACCGTGATATGTTTGGGGGTGACAGTAGTAGTGCGGGACCGACAAAGAGGCCGCGGTTCCAGCAACAGCAGTTTCCAATACAATTCGGAGCCTATCAGCAGCAATATCAGATGTCAGAACCTATTGTTGCTCCAGTACAACAGATACCACAGCAGCCTCAGAGATAGGTGCAATAAACTCCTCAATGCACCTATTGCAAGAAGACTGGGCACACTTGGGAGATGTGCCGGAAGAGACTTGGAGCATGCTTACATTGTGGATCAACGGAGCATATGGTGAAGGATTTGTCTCTGAACAATTCAACGTCCAGGCCAGGATGCAGATCGAGGCCAGAGAGGTAGAGTTAGGCCACCTGTAGCACCACAGATTGCTCATTACCCGCAGAGGGAGCTACCTCGGCAGGGCGGAGCATTTGCGATGACGGTCGAGGAGACCAATACTACAGGTGATGGGTTAGAGAGTCTGTTCTTTCTTTCTGTTCCTTTCATCTATTTTGATTGATTGATTCTTTAGTACCTTTTGGATGCTTGTGTTATATAGTTAGTGTAGCTATAGAATACCCTAGCAAAGACAACAGTAATAAGACAGGTGGAGACCATGACCATGCATGTTATTCTTTGCATAGGATTGTTCTTGGTGAGATAAGACCTTATTAGACTATGATTGCTGGGGGTTTGACCTAGAAGGAGTACGATCACCCTTAAATTTTGAGAACGAAATTATTTTAAGGGGGATAGACTTGTCACTACCGTATTTTCTAGAAAAGGGTATTTTGGTCATTTTATAATTAATTAAAAATTGTGCATGTTAAATATTTATTTATTATATTATTTATTTATTATTAGCATGATAGATTTATTTTTGGACTTGTGTTAGTGGACCTAACTAGTTTAGTTTAGACTCATGGACCAACATGTTTTAATTGTTAGAATTGAGCCCAACTAGAAAGCCCATTAATTAGGAGGATTATTAAATTAATTAAACCATTGGACTAGAAGCTTCCCTCCTTAAGTAATTTTTTCATGAGAGGCCCTAAGGGGTATTTTAGACTTTACATAGTAGCTTGAGGGAGGGGGCAAGTGAGGCCTATATAAAGGGGATGAAAACTTTCTCTCTCTTCATTTTTCATTCCAAATCTAGATCTAGAATTTTCCTCAACCAAATTTCATCAAATCCCTACCAAACTTACACCCAATTACTTTCCAAATCACCATTGGATACTAGAAGAGCAATTATCTAGAAGGAGAAAGCAAGGATCTATAAAGAGGAGCAAGGATCTACAAGTTGGAGGCCAATTTCACCAAATTTGGAGGTTTCATTGGGAATCCATCTCCCAATAGGTAAATTTCAGTTTTTGCCCTTAAAATAGCTTCTAAATCTGAGATTTAATCATGAATAATCAACCCATATGTATATACTACCCATAGGATTTGGTTTTGTGTTCATAGGAGACCTATGGAGAAAGTTATGGTACTTTTTGTGTCAATTTTGGAGGAATTCCAAAATTGACTTTTTGTTGTGTGTCAATTGATCCTATAGATCAATTTGGCATATGTTTATGTGTTTTGGGCTAGTATCGTATCCACAATTGGGTACATGTAGGTCGTATCCCAACAATTTGGTGATACGTGTTATTTTGGGGGGGTTTCCTCCGACACGGGACTTTGTATATGTCGTATTTTGACACGGACACATAGATCTATATTTGATACTTTGTTTTGTTCATAAATATTATATGTGATTTGTTTGTGTCCTTCGGGGTAAAATTGGTTGTGTGGTAGACTCGTGTCGCATGCGTATCCTAGATCTAGTGGGATACGGTGTGATACTCTCCAATTATTGTGTGTTTATATGTAAATCTAATTAATTGTGCTTTAATTATAATTGTGTATGTATCTATATATATTATATATGTATTATGTATATTTATTATAGTGTTTATTGTATCATAGATCTATGTATTATATATGTATTAACAGAATATATATTATGTAGCTTTCTTCTACATGCATTAATATATATGTTATAATATATGTTAGGGATGTAAATATATGTATATATTTTATATAATATATGTGTATGTTTAATTAATTAATTAGATTATTTATATATGATTATTTATGTATATATATGTATGTAGATATATATTTATAAGTGGTAGCATATGTATATATAATATAGCAGATATATTTATATGTTGTTATATATATAGTTATATTATATATTGTTATGTATTTATATTATTATATGATTATATATATGTATACATATATGTATAGTTATATATACAGATTACTATATGTGTGTGTGTATGTTACTATGTGGTATTTTATACAATTTACTATGTATAAGTGTATATATAGTTATATATAGTTTTATATGTTTATTGTATAAATATATATTATGGGTTATATATATGTATTTAAATATATATTGTATATATATATATATATATATGGTGGGTTATATATGTATTTATATATATATTGTATATATATATACATATATTATCAGCGACAACAGCGAGCCAGAAGTATCGCAACAGCAGCAACAAATGCAAATAATAGCAGCTTTTCAGCGACAGCAGTCAGCGACAGTTGCAGAAAACTGTCGCTGAAACAATAGTGTATCAGCAGAGTATCAGATGCTTCAGCGACAGTTTTTAGTGACAGTGCAGGAAACTATCACAAAAACTGCAGTGTATACTAGTATAATTTGACTATATACACAGCGGCTTTCTGTGACAGTAGACAGGGTATTTAGCGACAGTTTGACAGTTTTTAATATATTAGATATTAATATATATATAGATATATATGTATATATATATGGTAATTAATATATATATAAATATGTTCCTAATTGCTATTTATATTATAGTATACTATATATGTATATATTTAGTTGTAGCATATAAATTTATTAGAATAATTAGTATACTTTAGTTATCAATTGTTATGAGTATCTTTTATATATTATATATTTGTAGGTATGTATGTACGTATATATGTATTAATAGTTAGTGTGTAGTTGGAAGTTAGTATTATTCTATTAGTACATACTAGAGTTATATTAGATTGATATATGTAATTATTGATGGGTAGTTAGTATATATATGAGATTATGGCAATTACCTTGAGATATCAAGGTAAGTATCAAGATATACCAAGGTATGAGTAGTAGGTATTGGCATAAGTAATAGGATAGTTGTAAACTAATTATGGGTTGGTATTAAGGTGACTAAAATAAGGTATATAGAATTATATAAATATTAAATATATAGTAGTTTATAATTATTGTTGGCTAGTTAGTATAAATAAGGTTTTGAATTTACCTTGAGATGCCAAGGTAAGTATCAAGGTATTGGAGGATAATCAAGGTATTTGGTTTGGGTATCAAAATAGAGGTTTAGTATTGTGATACCAAGTTGGTTCAAAACCAAGGTATCCATTTAGCATTTGTAATTAGAATTTTATATATATAATATTATTTGATATGTACGTATGTGTTATATTTATCCCTTGTTTGCGTATCCTGAGATACGGTATCTTAGTATCCTAAGATGTAGCTTGTATGGCCTAGATTCATAGTGTGTGAGCCCACTATCTTTGAGTTAGACTCATGCAACCTAGAAATAGGTAGTTGACCATAATTTGACTATAGTTGACCATAGTTGACTTAGAGTTGACCTAGTTTAACTTTTGACTTAGAAATGACTTTATGACCTAGAAAGTTGACTAGTTTAATTTATTTCTCTTCCCAAAAACTTGTATTAATGCAATATTTCATATATAGGTCTGTGACACCAGTTCGGACATTATTTTTTATCATTTGCTCTGGACCACAGGCGAGTACATTCTCTGATAGTTTTTTTTATTTGATTACCACTATAATTCAAGTATTTAGAAATATTACTTATGATTCTTGACACGATGGTACACGGATTGGTATTATTATTGGATCGTTAGTCATGGAATGTTACCTTGATTATGGAGATGGTATCGGATACTGTCCTTGTTGGTATTGAATAACATTGAATATTGTAGATTAAACATTGGATACATTGGCTAGTGACCTGTCATGATTCGATCCATCATATCAGTCGGGGCGGGAGAAATACCAATTAAATATGTGATAAAGAAACTATCGGCTAGTAGTGTAATCATTGGCTACTAACTAACCATGCAATTCATGTATGGTTGAGTTAGCTCCTTAGTGTAATCATTGAATCTCCCAGGCCGATCACATATTTAGTTAGTATCTCAAATCACATAGTTATTATAGATTCCATTATTCAGTTCATTGATTACCTTGTTCTATTCTGACATTATAGTTCATTCCTTTATTCTTGTATGCATTGATTATATTCTGTTGTTAGTATTGCCTATTCTCTCATTGTTCTTGATTATCAGTTATATCCTTATCGTAGATAGCATCTTCTATTCTACTGCTTTATAGTTTTTATCAATTAATTGAAACTGCTATTGGGTTATACTTTGCTCCATTCCTGACTGAAAAACATTTTTCAGAGGATCCGGGAGATTGGTGTCCGACATACTACGGACCTCAGACTATTGATGGTGCAGACTTGGACCCACTAATTCTGGAGTGACTGTCGAGAGATTTAGCCGGGTTCACTAGTTAGCATAGTTAGTTCTCTTTAGCATGTTGGTACCGAATTTGTTTCTGGCATATATTTGTGTTTGGATATTATTTCTATTTGTTGTTGTTATATTTTTAACTGCTTAGTTATGTTAGACTTCTGTGATATCCTCTCGTGCCATAGAAATGTGATTGAGTATTGTGTTGAATTAAGTTGATTACTCTTCTTGGAGTTGAGATATTATTGGAGGATTATACATTTTGTGAGATAATTAGATAGTATAGTTGACCAAGACAACGTTCTACCGCCGATGCTGCAGCGTAGGCTGGGCATTGTTCCCGACTTGCATCCCTACACCGGGTGCGGGTCGTGACATATTTTTAGTGGTGGCCCATGCAGGTCAGGCTTCACAATATTGCGATGTCGTGGTAGTGCGATGACTTAGTTGTACTACTGCGAGCCTACGATAGGATATAAGACATAGGATACTAGGAAGAGAGAGGGATACTCAATCACAACTAGGAATTCCAATCTGAATTGAATCGCTAATTTTGATTCCTTCTGAATACTTTTGTCCTTCCTTGATGATATCTTATCATGTGTCGAATTGATCTCCATTGTTTCGATCTGCCTTCAGGATGCCGCCGAAGACTAGATTCCATCGATCGGGAGCACTTTCTGCGAGGTCTGCCACCTCTCAATCTTCCACTCAGGCAGTAGGGTTTGTACCTCCTACGACATCAGTTCATATAGGAATCTCGACTGCCTTCGGGAGTTCTCCTCTACCTGTTCCGAGGACTACTCCTGTTGCTTCGGAGAAACTTCCACCACCTCCATTTTTAGAAGATATCGCGCCGATGGTTGCACTGTTTAGAGAGATGATGGAATTACAAAGGGCACAGATAGAAGCCCAGCACAGGCAATCAGATATGATGCGGCAGAGTATGGAAAACACCCATCAGATAGCTATAACAGCAGTTCAGAGAGAGGCTCCTCCACAGCCACAGGATATTCAGATCAAGCGAGGCAACATTCAAAATATCAAGAAGCTTGAGCCTCGAGTTTTCAAGGGTACAGAAGGTATAGTCTATGCTGACGATTGGCTTGAAGATATCGAGCGACTCATGAAGGTGTCCCGTCTTGCGGAGGATCTGAAGGTTGAGGCGGTAGGACTTCAACTATTCGACGTTGCCCACACTTGGTTCAGGAATGAGCCAATTCTTACTAATGCGGGGCAATCTTGGGAGATATTCAAGGATCTCTTTAAGAAGTATCACTACCACATTTTCATATAAGGGCATTTGTGTAATTTAGCCATTTTGAATAATTATTTATTTAATTAATTGCTGAGATTTTAAAACTATTTATTTGATGATTGTTTTAGGTCAAGCCCTAGAACCCATTAGGTCAAACCCTAATGACTAAACCCTAATTGTAAACCCAGTTCTAGTGAAACCCTAGAATTCAAATTTTAGGGTGAACCCTCAAAACCCTAGACTGACTTAACCTGAGTCTATTAGGTTCTACATGAGAGGGCCAGGGGGTTTAACCTAAAAAAAAAAAGACTAGGCATGGAAACCCTAAAACTAGGTTTAATATAAATAGGAAGCTTTTCTCAAAGCCATCCTTCATGTAGAAAAACAGGAAACCCTAGCCTCCACAAGAGAAGTCATCTCCCCTCCAAATCTCGAAATCAAACCCTAGGTTCCATTTTCTCCTCCTCCAAAGCAAGGAAAGCAGGGGACTTGGGTCAAGGAAACTTGGGAAGGAAGAACTTTCATAGGGAACCATCTCCCTATAGGTAAAAACCCTATTTCTATTCTTTTATTTCTGTTTTCTGAGGATTAATGCCCATTAGGAACCCACCCTTGCTGTTGGATCTCGATTTTATAGATCCTACATGGAGACCTAAGAAATTTTAGGGTTTAGGTGTCCCAACGTTTGTTATTCCCAATTTTTCGTGAACCCTAATCTTGAAGTATGCATTCATATACGATTACACCCCTACCTGTAGGATTAGATCTTGATTTAGGGTTTTGTTTGGGGATTTCACTGCACAGTAAGATTTGGGGAAAACAGGGTGCAGTCGGGTGGAATTCTGTGCTATGTGTTGTTGTAGTGTGTGTCTTGTGCCCCCGTGTCTCGGGGTGTCAGACACTGTGGGAAGTTGTTCTGTGTAGGGGAGAGTTCTGGGTTGTATTGGTGTTCAGTGTTCAGTAGAAGTAGTTGAGGAAGGTATTCTGTGAGTAGCAGTGTCTCAGTGTTAAATTCTTGTATGTTCCTTGTAGTATCAGCTGTGTAAGCAAATGTGAGAACTAGGTAGCCTGGGTAGTTCCAATCTGTTAAACTCTGTGTGTTTGGGTTAGGATATAGTGTGTGTCTCAGTGTTATGTATTTGTGTCTGTGTATAGGTCTAGTATCAGTGAACCTGTGTCCATATGTAATTAGCATATGTGTGTGTGTAGAATTTTATGCCCAGTGTGTAGATGAGTGAGAAATTCTCAGTGTATTACCTATATGAACAGATGTGTATGTAGAGTTTGTATCAGTTTTGTCTTAGGATTGTGTGTGTGTGTTTTAGAAACTGTGTGTACTTGTGAATATGTATCAGAATACATATTAGAGGGGTAGGACAGAATGCCAAGCCTGTGTATACTGAGGAAGTTCTCAGGGAGTCTAGGAATTTAGGTATCAGTGAGCTATGTGCACATGTGTGTGTGCAACCCTGTTGAATTGTGCCTGTGTATCAGATTGGGGAGAGAGTGTATAGGTGAGGATTTCAGTAGGTATGTATCAGGTAAGGGAAACTGTGTCTACATGTGTAGTTCTGTGCAGTGAGGTTTAGGAGCAGTCTCAGTTTAACTGTGTGGCTGGGTTCTGTGTCAGTTAAATTACTTAGAGGGCAGTGTGTTAATGGGTATCAGTAAATCAACTGTGCAGTATGAGTTTAGGTGATTAATGTGTAGCAGTGTGTTTAGGTATGCCCATACCTGTGTGCCTCTTAGTGAGCAAATAGGATTGTTAGAGCATCAGTAGTTAGCCACTTAAATGTGCATTGGTTACCTATATAGTTTAGCATGTGCTGTGTATCAGTACCTGGGAAATTCAGTGAGTTGATACTAGGAGTAGGGGTGTTATTGGTTAGAAATTAGGAAGTCTCAGTGAACTGTGACTGTATCAGTGCACAGTAATGTGTTAACTGTGTATCAGTGTACAGTATGTACTAGTTAGGTGCAGTAGTGTGTAGTGTATGTGTATCAGTTGGGTGAGTGTCTGGGTGTGTGAGTGTGAGAGAGGGCAGTGTGGAAGTGTGTTAATTTCAGTATCTTAACTATGTGGACCTATGTGCTGCTGTACAGGAGAAAATGTCAGAATGCAGTGAGGATTTTGGACTGTGCAGTGAACACCAGTGTGTATGGTGTTAGATGTCAGTAAACTGACTGTGAACTCAGTGTATGCATAAACTGTACATGGGTGTGAGGAGTCTCATCTTAGAAATTTAGGTGAGTAAGTATATATATATCAGCAGGCAGTTTTATGTGTACTGTGTTACCTGAGTGTTAATGTGCATCAGTGGGGGCAAGTGTCTAGTGTATGTGTATAAATTCTATAGGTCTGTATGTGTGTGTGTGCTGTAGGTAGATGACCCAGTGTGTGTATTGGTGCAGTGAGTATAGCTAGGTGAGTGTTGTGTGCCATAGAACCAGTGCCTATGTAAGAGTGTTGTGTGAGGCCAGTGAGTATCTGTGTGTAAGTGTAGTGTGTAGTAATTACTGACTGTGTTCTGTTTAGGGGTTAACAAGTAATGAGTTAGGTATTTCTATATAGAAATGTTTCACACAACACCTCTCTTGCTAGAAAACCCTAGCTTACTTATATCTTGGGATTTGGCCTAATGTGAGACCAAGTTGACTAGTATTGACCAATAGACCTTGGTAAGACCTTGAAGCCTCGCATTTAATTAATTAAGCATGTTAATCCCTTAAATTCAGTATCTGACATTTATATTCAATAAATAGGTCATTTTGATCTCTCCTTGGACATTGATCCTCACACTTTGCTCAGGACCACAGGCGAGTACATTCTCTGACAGTTTTCATTGTTGATTACTTCTATAAATTGTAGTGTATTACATACTTGATTCCGACACTATGGATACACGGGTTAGCACTCTAGATCCCCATCATGAGGAGTCGTGATCAGAATCCACCGTGCTAGCTGGGGATGGGAAACTATTAGTAGATTATGTGATCATATCCAAATCCTTTACATGCATCATAGCTCACCCCACTTCTCACGTCGGGTGCGGCCTGACCATCATCATGCTTCATAGCTGTTATATATGATTAGCCTGACCATTATCATGCATCATAGCTAACCATATGGTTAGCCTGACTTTCAAGAATCATAGCTAATCATATATATCCAGCCTGATCTAGTCCCAAGCCGATCACATAATAAACTGATATTTCACACACTTAGCTAGATGTTTTATTCTTTATTCAGATTACTTGTTCTAGCATTCACTATTTATTGTTCATTGCTAGATGCTCTATTGTCTATTTCATTTTCTCCTGTACTTCACATGTTCAGCTTTTATTTCCATCTTGTATCTCTTACACTGTTTATAGACTTTGTCAATTTAATGAAATTGCTGTTAGTGCTTGTGCTTCGCTCCAATCCTGACTGGATAACATTTTTCAGAGGACCTGGAGGATCTTTGCCCCACTCATTACGGCCCAGGATTAGAGGGTGATTTCACTCCAGAAACCCCAGAGGAGTTGCCTAGCCTAGAGGAGAACGTACCTGGCTGCTCTTAGACTACTTTTTCTGCATTTATTGTTTTAGACTGAGACTGAGATGTACTTATCATTTTGTGACTTTGTGAGGTCATTTAGACCCAGGATTTAAGTTGGACTTATTGTGGATGGTTTATTTAGAACTCTTTTCAATTCTCCTCGTGCCATATTGTTTATAGTTGTGATTGAGTATATTATAGATCTGTGGTTTATTTATCATTGTCCTCCGTACGGAGTTAAGATTATTTGACAGGATATATTATGTTTAGACCTAGACAGCGTTCTACCGCCGATGCTGCGGCGTAGGCTGGACGTACCCACGACTCATGCCCAAATTCCGGGTGCGGGTCGTGACACGTTTTTAGTGGTGGCCCATGCAGGTCTAGCTTCGTAAGTTGTGCGGTGTCGTGGTAGTACGACAACTTAGTTGTACTACTGCGAGCCTGTTTTAGGAAATAGGAATTAGGCCGAGGATATGCTCAATCACAATTAGGAAATTCTGATTCTTATGACATTACTCTTAATGATTTTCCTTTAGAAATTTTCTGTCCTTCCTTGATATCATATCTATTGCCTTAATTGAATCTTTCGATCTGTCTTCAGGATGCCGCCAAGAAGGTCCCAGAGACTCGGAGCAGCAGATTCAGAGAGGTCTGCCACCTCTCGCGCTGCCGGACAGACATCAGCAGCACCTCCTACATCTCCAGTACATGTGGGAGTGTCAGCAGCATTCGGGGGTCCTCCACCACCAGTTCAGAGGGTCCCCACAGCTACGACGGCACCACCACCACCACCAGTTCAGCATCCAGGAGGTGTGCCCGTCGATGGAGCACAGATGTTCGCTTTGATTCAGGGCATGGTCGATGCCCAGAGGACGTCGGCAGAGGCCCAGAGAGTGCAGGCTGAGGCACATCAGGCCCAGACAGAGATGATGAGGGTGAACATGGAGAATGCTCACCAAGTGGCTCTCCAGGCTGTGGAGAGAGTCACTCAGCAGCAGCAACAACCTGGTCAGCAACAACAGAGGCCGGGCACCATTGTGGATTTCAAGAGGATGATGCCTCGGGAATTCAAAGGGACAGAAGGGATACTCTACGCCGATGATTGGCTAGAGGACATCGAGAGGAACTTGCGTTTGGCGCAGATTCCAGAGGCGCTCCAGATCGAGGCCGCTGGCAGCCAGATGTTCGACATTGCCTTGACATGGTTTCGCACGGAGCCGAGACTCTTGCGCAGGGGACTCACTTGGGAAGCTTTCAAGGAGCTCTTCAAAGAAAAGTTCTTTCCTGATGTCGCCCTGGGAGCTTTGGAGAGTCAGTTCCATGACTTAGCCCAGGGGAGCTCGTCCGTCGATGAGTATGCCGCGGAGTTTTCCCGTCTGAGCCGCTTCGCACCATCGATGATTAGAGATCCGGGGGACAGGGCCCGGAAATTCAGAAAGGGGCTGACAAGGGAGATCAAGTCTCGCACGTCGGGACGTCGCACAGCTACCTACGAGGGCATATTGATGGATGCCCAAGTAGCCGAGGACGACTTGGGCCTCAGGCCTAAGAGGGGACGCGATGGTTCCGGAGGAGCAAACAGTAGTACGGGACCGGGCAAGCGTCCACACTTTCAGCAGCAGCAGCAGAGACCCTTTCAGCAGCAGTATCAGGCACCAGCCCGAGGGCAGGCCCAGCAGCAGCAACAGAGACAGGACCAGCCCGCCATCCAGTGTGCGTACTGCGGGAAGATGGGACATACTAGAGATATCTATAGGAAGAGATTGGGCTCATGTCTATCCTGTGGATCGACGACACACCCGCTGAAGGATTGTCCTACCTTTCGTCCAGGTCAGGGTGGAGCAGCCGCCCAGAGAGGATCAGACAGGGTGCCTACCGCACCAGGAGGCCAACAACAGAGGGGACCACTTCCACCACAACATCAGAAGTTCCCCCATCATCAGCAGCAGAGAGGTGCACCCCAGGGGCGAGCATACGCCATGGCAGTCGAGGAGATCGAGCCAGCAGGAGACTTGATCACAGGTTCGGTTCTTCTCGATTGTATTCCCGCATTTACCTTATTCGACTCTGGCGCTTCCCATAGTTTTGTGTCTGTATCATATGCACTTCGACATCATTTAGACACAGAACCATTAGCTAGGACTTGCAAGATCACGACTGGTGGAGGTATTATCCTAGTTCGTGATCACTGCAAGGACCGGAGAGTGTCAGTAGGAGGCCGAGAGTTGAACGTGAGCTTACTTGTCATGCCACTTCCGGGGTACGATATTGTACTCGGAATGGACTGGTTGAGTAGGCATCATGCTACTATAGATTGTCATAGAGGCAGAGTATTGTTTAGACCACCAGGAGAGCCGGAGTTTGAGGTCGCCAGAGGAGCAGCGGAACAGAGCAGGAGCATATTTTGCGGAGCCAGGGCAGAAGAAGAGGAGTTGCCACATCCTCTGATAGCGGAGTTCCTGGATGTATTTCCAGAAGAGTTGCCAGGCTTGCCGCCAGACAGAGATGTTGAATTCTCTATAGACTTGGTTCCAGGAGCGGAGCCCATTTCACAACATGTCTATAGAGTCAACAACAGCGAGCTGGCAGAACTGAAGAAGCAAGTTGAGGAGCTGCAGGACAAAGGCTTCATCAAATCCAGTTCATCACCATGGGGAGCTCCGGTATTGTTCGTACCGAAGAAGGACGGCACAGTGCGCATGTGCATTGATTATAGAGCTTTGAACAATATCACTATCAAGAACAAGTACCCGCTGCCGAGGATAGATGATCTTTTCGATCAGTTGAGCGGGGCGAGGGTGTTTTCAAAGATAGATTTGAGATCAGGCTACCACCAGGTGAAGGTGAAAAGGGAAGACACGCCGAAGACAGCTTTTCGGACCAGATACGGCCAGTTTGAGTTCATGGTAATGCCATTTGGTTTAACCAATGCACCGGCAGTATTCATGAACTTGATGAACAAGGTGTTCCACCAGTACCTTGACAAGTTCGTGGTGGTATTCATTGACGATATTCTTGTATATTCCAAGACCCCGGAGGAGCACGAAGAGCACCTGAGGTTGGTCTTAGAGACTCTCAGGAGGGAGAAGCTGTACGGAAAACTCTCTAAGTGTGAATTCTTCCTTGACAAGGTCGAATTTCTTGGGCATGTGGTATCGGGTGACGGAATCTCGGTAAACCCAAAGAAGATTGAGGCAGTGGAGTCGTGGGCTACCCCCAGTTCGGTAGCTGAGATCAGGAGTTTTCTCGGGCTAGCAGGATACTACAGGAGGTTTGTACAAGACTTCTCTAAGATTGCAGCACCGATGACCAGGCTGACTAGGAAAGATGTGGATTTTGTCTGGACGGAGGAGTGCCAGGCTGCATTTGATGAACAAAAGAAGAGGTTGACAACAGCTCCAGTTTTGACGTTGCCAGCAGGGACAGGTGGTTTCACCATCTACAGTGATGCTTCAGGGAAGGGTCTGGGATGCGTTCTTCAGCAGCACGGGAAGATAATTGCCTATACTTCCAGGCAGTTACGCCCTCATGAAAAGAACTACCCCACCCACGATTTGGAGTTGGCAGCAGTTATCTTTGCTCTAAAACTGTGGAAATATTACTTGTACGGAGAGCGTGTGGAGATCTTCACAGACCACAAGAGCTTGAAGTACGTATTCACACAGAAGGAGCTGAACATGAGGCAGAGGAGGTGGTTAGAGTTGATGAAGGACTTCGATATCTCATTGCAGTACCATCCAGGGAAGGCCAACGTAGTCGCCGATGCCTTGAGCAGGTATCCGATGGCTATGTACTTGACGACAGATAGGCATTTGTTGGCTGATCTGGAAAGCTTGGAGATTGAGGTGTTAGTTCCCGGTACTGAGATTCAGATGTGGGGATTGCAGATACAGTCCGAGCTGATGGACAGGATCAGAGCTGCGCAGTACGATGATGAGACTCTGAGGAGTATCAGGGCACAGGTTCAGATGGGATTGTCGGACGACTTTACTATCGCAGATGATGGTTCCTTACGGCACGGCACGAGGATGTGTGTGCCGAGCGGGGAGCTGCGCGAGGAGGTTTTGCAGGAGGCACACCGCTCTCAGTACTCGATGCATCCCGGTGCCAACAAGATGTATCGAGACTTGAGGGAGCACGTATGGTGGTATGGAATGAAGCGCGAGGTAGCACGCTTCGTATCTCGGTGTCTAGTGTGCCAGCAGGTAAAGGCAGACCGGCAGAGGCCAGGAGGTTTGCTTCAACCTTTACCGATTCCAGAATGGAAATGGGAGCACGTGACCATGGATTTCGTTTCAGGGCTTCCACGTTCTCCAGGAGGGAAGGACGCGATTTGGGTCATCGTGGACAGGTTGACCAAATCAGCCCATTTCTTACCTTTCAAGGTGGGCATGTCGACAGAGAGGCTCGCAGAGATGTACGTGCGTCAGATCGTTAGACTTCATGGAGTTCCTGTGAGCATCGTCTCAGATCGGGATAGTCGTTTCACTTCCCACTTCTGGAGGAGTCTGCAGGCTAGCTTGGGCACTCAGCTCAAGTTCAGTACCGCATATCACCCCCAGACCGACGGGCAGTCTGAAAGGACTATTCAGACTCTCGAGGATGTGCTACGCACTTGCGTTTTAGATCTCGGAGGTTCTTGGGAGGATCATCTGCACCTGGTAGAGTTCGCTTACAACAACAGCTACCAGGCCAGCATCGAGATGTCACCATTTGAGGCTCTTTATGGACGGAGGTGTCGTACACCGCTATCATGGGACGACGTTGGAGAGAGAGCCTTGCTAGGACCAGAAATGGTCGTGGATGCAGCAGAAAAGGTGAAACTCATCAGAGACAGACTGCGAGTGGCGCAGGACAGACAGCGGCATTGGGCCGACAGCCACCGTAGACCCCTTGAGTTTCAGGTATAGATTGTTATTTTGGTTTGTGTTTGTTTGTTTAGACTGCATGTTGAGACTGTTTTTGTGTTAGGTTGGCGATCTAGTATTCCTACGGATTTCTCCGACGCGTGGAACGATTCGTTTTGGCAGAAGCGGGAAGCTTAGCCCACGCTACATCGGACCCTTCAGTATTCTTGCAAGGGTAGGTGCAGTGGCGTATAGATTAGACTTGCCGCCTGCATTGGAGGGAGTGCATGATGTGTTCCACGTATCGCAGCTGAGACGGTACGTGGCAGACCCTAGTCACGTACTTGACCACTCGGAGATTGAGGTTGGTCCGACGCTCAGCTACCCTGAGCAGCCCGTAGAGATCTTGGACCGCAGAGAGAAGGTGTTGCGAAACCAAACTATTCCCTTGGTTCGTGTTGCATGGAGACATCACTCTCCAGGGGAGTCGACCTGGGAGAGAGAGGACGAGATGCGCGAGCAATACCCGTATCTCTTCTAGACTTGAGGTATATTTCCTTTCCTGAGTTCATTCTTGTTCTAGTTCAGTCCAATTTCGAGGACGAAATTTCTTTTAGGAGGGTAGACTTGTCACTACCACATTTCCATATAAGGGCATTTGTGTAATTTAGCCATTTTGAATAATTATTTATTTAATTAATTGCTGAGATTTTAAAACTATTTATTTGATGATTGTTTTAGGTCAAGCCCTAGAACCCATTAGGTCAAACCCTAATGACTAAACCCTAATTGTAAACCCAGTTCTAGTGAAACCCTAGAATTCAAATTTTAGGGTGAACCCTCAAAACCCTAGACTGACTTAACCTGAGTCTATTAGGTTCTACATGAGAGGGCCAGGGGGTTTAACCTAAAAAAAAAAAGACTAGGCATGGAAACCCTAAAACTAGGTTTAATATAAATAGGAAGCTTTTCTCAAAGCCATCCTTCATGTAGAAAAACAGGAAACCCTAGCCTCCACAAGAGAAGTCATCTCCCCTCCAAATCTTGAAATCAAACCCTAGGTTCCATTTTCTCCTCCTCCAAAGCAAGGAAAGCAGGGGACTTGGGTCAAGGAAACTTGGGAAGGAAGAACTTTCATAGGGAACCATCTCCCTATAGGTAAAAACCCTATTTCTATTCTTTTATTTCTGTTTTCTGAGGATTAATGCCCATTAGGAACCCACCCTTGCTGTTGGATCTCGATTTTGTAGATCCTACATGGAGACCTAAGAAATTTTAGGGTTTAGGTGTCCCAACGTTTGTTATTCCCAATTTTTCGTGAACCCTAATCTTGAAGTATGCATTCATATACGATTACACCCCTACCTGTAGGATTAGATCTTGATTTAGGGTTTTGTTTGGGGATTTCACTGCACAGTAAGATTTGGGGAAAACAGGGTACAGTCGGGTGGAATTCTGTGCTATGTGTTGTTGTAGTGTGTGTTTTGTGCCCCCGTGTCTCGGGGTGTCAGACACTGTGGGAAGTTGTTCTGTGTAGGGGAGAGTTCTGGGTTGTATTGGTGTTCAGTGTTCAGTAGAAGTAGTTGAGGAAGGTATTCTGTGAGTAGCAGTGTCTCAGTGTTAAATTCTTGTATGTTCCTTGTAGTATCAGCTGTGTAAGCAAATGTGAGAACTAGGTAGCCTGGGTAGTTCCAATCTGTTAAACTCTGTGTGTTTGGGTTAGGATATAGTGTGTGTCTCAGTGTTATGTATTTGTGTCTGTGTATAGGTCTAGTATCAGTGAACCTGTGTCCATATGTAATTAGCATATGTGTGTGTGTAGAATTTTATGCCCAGTGTGTAGATGAGTGAGAAATTCTCAGTGTATTACCTATATGAACAGATGTGTATGTAGAGTTTGTATCAGTTTTGTCTTAGGATTGTGTGTGTGTGTGTTTTAGAAACTGTGTGTACTTGTGAATATGTATCAGAATACATATTAGAGGGGTAGGACAGAATGCCAAGCCTGTGTATACTGAGGAAGTTCTCAGGGAGTCTAGGAATTTAGGTATCAGTGAGCTGTGTGCACATGTGTGTGTGCAACCCTGTTGAATTGTACCTGTGTATCAGATTGGGGAGAGAGTGTGTAGGTGAGGATTTCAGTAGGTATGTATCAGGTAAGGGAAACTGTGTCTACATGTGTAGTTCTGTGCAGTGAGGTTTAGGAGCAGTCTCAGTTTAACTGTGTGGCTGGGTTCTGTGTCAGTTAAATTACTTAGAGGGCAGTGTGTTAATGGGTATCAGTAAATCAACTGTGCAGTATGAGTTTAGGTGATTAATGTGTAGCAGTGTGTTTAGGTATGCCCATACCTGTGTGTCTCTTAGTGAGCAAATAGGATTGTTAGAGCATCAGTAGTTAGCCACTTAAATGTGCATTGGTTACCTATATAGTTTAGCATGTGCTGTGTATCAGTACCTGGGAAATTCAGTGAGTTGATACTAGGAGTAGGGGTGTTATTGGTTAGAAATTAGGAAGTCTCAGTGAACTGTGACTGTATCAGTGCACAGTAATGTGTTAACTGTGTATCAGTGCACAGTATGTACTAGTTAGGTGCAGTAGTGTGTAGTGTATGTGTATCAGTTGGGTGAGTGTCTGGGTGTGTGAGTGTGAGAGAGGGCAGTGTGGAAGTGTGTTAATTTCAGTATCTTAACTATGTGGACCTATGTGCTGCTGTACAGGAGAAAATGTCAGAATGCAGTGAGGATTTTGGACTGTGCAGTGAACACCAGTGTGTATGGTGTTAGATGTCAGTAAACTGACTGTGAACTCAGTGTATGCATAAACTGTACATGGGTGTGAGGAGTCTCATCTTAGAAATTTAGGTGAGTAAGTATATATATATCAGCAGGCAGTTTTATGTGTACTGTGTTACCTGAGTGTTAATGTGCATCAGTGGGGGCAAGTGTCTAGTGTATGTGTATAAATTCTATAGGTCTGTATGTGTGTGTGTGCTGTAGGTAGATGACCCAGTGTGTGTATTGGTGCAGTGAGTATAGCTAGGTGAGTGTTGTGTGCCATAGAACCAGTGCCTATGTAAGAGTGTTGTGTGAGGCCAGTGAGTATCTGTGTGTAAGTGTAGTGTGTAGTAATTAGTGACTGTGTTCTGTTTAGGGGTTAACAAGTAATGAGTTAGGTATTTCTATATAGAAATGTTTCACACAACACCTCTCTTGCTAGAAAACCCTAGCTTACTTATATCTTGGGATTTGGCCTAATGTGAGACCAAGTTGACTAGTATTGACCAATAGACCTTGGTAAGACCTTGAAGCCTCGCATTTAATTAATTAAGCATGTTAATCCCTTAAATTCAGTATCTGACATTTATATTCAATAAATAGGTCATTTTGATCTCTCCTTGGACATTGATCCTCACACTTTGCTCAGGACCACAGGCGAGTACATTCTCTGACAGTTTTTATTGTTGATTACTTCTATAAATTGTAGTGTATTACATACTTGATTCCGACACTATGGATACACGGGTTAGAACTCTAGATCCCCATCATGAGGAGTCATGATCGGAATCCACCGTGCTAGCTGGGGATGGGGAACTATTAGTAGATTATGTGATCATATCCAAATCCTTTACATGCATCATAGCTCACCCCACTTCTCACGTCGGGTGCGGCCTGACCATCATCATGCTTCATAGCTGTTATATATGATTAGCCTGACCATTATCATGCATCATAGCTAACCATATGGTTAGCCTGACTTTCAAGAATCATAGCTAATCATATATATCCAGCCTGATCTAGTCCCAAGCCGATCACATAATAAACTGATATTTCACACACTTAGCTAGATGTTTTATTCTTTATTCAGATTACTTGTTCTAGCATTCACTATTTATTGTTCATTGCTAGATGCTCTATTGTCTATTTCATTTTCTCCTGTACTTCACATGTTCAGCTTTTATTTCCATCTTGTATCTCTTACACTGTTTATAGACTTTGTCAATTTAATGAAACTGCTGTTAGTGCTTGTGCTTCGCTCCAATCCTGACTGGATAACATTTTTCAGAGGACCTGGAGGATCTTTGCCCCACTCATTACGGCCCAGGATTAGAGGGTGATTTCACTCCAGAAACCCCAGAGGAGTTGCCTAGCCTAGAGGAGAACGTACCTGGCTGCTCTTAGACTACTTTTTCTGCATTTATTGTTTTAGACTGAGACTGAGATATACTTATCATTTTGTGACTTTGTGAGGTCATTTAGACCCAGGATTTAAGTTGGACTTATTGTGGATGGTTTATTTAGAACTCTTTTCAATTCTCCTCGTGCCATATTGTTTATAGTTGTGATTGAGTATATTATAGATCTGTGGTTTATTTATCATTGTCCTCCGTACGGAGTTGAGATTATTTGACAGGATATATTATGTTTAGACCTAGACAGCGTTCTACCGCCGATGCTGCGGCGTAGGCTGGACGTACCCATGACTCATGCCCAAATTCTGGGTGCGGGTCGTGACAAGAAGAAGTTCTTTGCTCGGACGGACAGATTGGAATTAGGAAGGCAATTTGAGAGCCTTACACAAGAAAGCATGTCCGTAAAGGAGTATGCCGCAGAGTTCGGGAGGCTGAGCCGATTTGCTGAGTACTTGGTGAGAGAGCCAGAAGTTCAGGCTATCCGTTTTCGCAGGGTCTGAATTGGGAAGTCAAGATTCTCATTCCGTCTTTCTACGAGAAGTATTCTGAGATACTTTCAGAGGCACGCAAGGTCGAGCGGGAGTGGAACTTGAAGCCGAAGAGGGACCGTGATATGTTTGGGGGTGACAGTAGTAGTACGGGACCGACAAAGAGGCCGCGGTTCCAGCAACAGCAGTTTCCAATACAATTCGGAGCCTATCAGCAGCAATATCAGATGTCAGAACCTATTGTTGCTCCAGTACAAGCTCAAGTACAACAGATACCACAGCAGCCTCAGAGATAGGTGCAATAAGCTCCTCAATGCACCTATTGCAAGAAGACTGGGCACACTTGGAAGATGTGCCGGAAGAGACTTGGAGCATGCTTACATTATGGATCAACGGAGCATATGGTGAAGGATTTGTCTCTGGACAATTCAACGTCCAGGCCAGGATGCAGATTGAGGCCAGAGAGGTGGAGTTAGGCCACCTGTAGCACCACAGATTGCTCATCACCCGCAGAGGGAGCTACCTCGGCAGGGCGGAGCATTTGCGATGAAGGTCGAGGAGACCAATACTACAGGTGATGGGTTAGAGAGTCTGTTCTTTCTTTCTGTTCCTTTTATCTATTTTGATTGATTGATTCTTTAGTACCATTTGGATGCTTGTGTTATATAGTTAGTGTAGCTATAGAATACCCTGGCAGAGACAACAGTAATAGATATATATGTATATATATATGATAATTAATATATATATAAATATGTTCCTAATTGCTATTTGTATTATTGTATACTATATATGTATATATTTAGTTGTAGCATATAAATTTATTAGAATAATTAGTATACTTTAGTTATCAATTGTTATGAGTATCTTTTATATATTATATATTTGTAGGTATGTATGTACGTATATATGTATTAATAGTTAGTGTGTAGTTGGTAGTTAGTATTATTCTATTAGTACATACTAGAGTTATATTAGATTGATATATGTAATTATTGATGGATAGTTAGTATATATATGAGATTTTGGTAATTACCTTGAGATATCAAGGTAAGTATCAAGATATACCAAGGTATGAGTAGTAGGTATTGGCATAAGTAATAGGATAGTTGTAAACTAATTATGGGTTGGTATTAAGGTGACTAAAATAAGGTATATAGAATTATATAAATATTAAATATATAGTAGTTTATAATTATTGTTGGGTAGTTAGTATAAATAAGGTTTTGAATTTACCTTGAGATGCCAAGGTAAGTATCAATGTATTGGAGGATAATCAAGGTATTTGGTTTGGGTATCAAGATAGAGGTTTAGTATTGTGATACCAAGTTGGTTCAAAACTAAGGTATCCATTTAGCATTTGTAATTAGAATTTTATATATATAATATTGTTTGATATGTAGGTATGTGTTATATTTATTCCTTGTTTGCGTATCCTGAGATACGGTATCTTCGTATCCTAAGATGTAGCTTGTATGGCCTAGATTCATAGTGTGTGAGCCCACTATCTTTGAGTTAGACTCATGCAACCTAGAAATAGGTAGTTGACCATAATTTGACTATAGTTGACCATAGTTGACTTAGAGTTGACCTAGTTTGACTTTTGACTTAGAAATAACTTTATGACCTAGAAAGTTGACTAGTTTAATTTATTTCTCTTCCCAAAAACTTGTATTAATGCAATATTTCATATATAGGTCTGTGACACCAGTTCGGACATCATTTTTTATCATTTGCTCTGGACCACAGGCGAGTACATTCTCTGATAGTTTTCTTTATTTGATTACCACTATAATTCAAGTATTTAGAAATATTACTTATGATTCTTGACACGATGGTACACGGATTGGTATTGTTATTGGATCGTTAGTCATGGGATGTTACCTTGATTATGGAGATGGTATCGGATACTGTCCTTGTTGGTATTGGATAACATTGAATATTGTAGATTAAACATTGGATACATTGGCTAGTGATGTGTCATGATTCAATCCATCATATCGGTCGGGGCGGAGGAAATACCAATTAAATATGTGATCAAGAAACTATCGGCTAGTAGTATAATCATTGGCTACTAACTAACCATGCAATTCACGTATGGTTGAGTTAGCTCCTTAGTGTAATCATTGAATCTCCCAGGCCGATCACATATTTAGTTAGTATCTCAAATCACATAGTTATTGTAGATTCCATTATTCAGTTCATTGATTATCTTGTTCTTTTCTGACATTATAGTTTATTCCTTTATTCTTGTACGCATTGATTATATTCTATTGTTAGTATTGCCTATTCTCTCATTGTTCTTGATTATCAGTTATATCCTCATCGTAGATAGCATCTTCTATTCTACTCCTTTATAGTTTTTGTCAATTAATTGAAACTGCTATTGGGTTGTACTTCGCTCCATTCCTGACTAGAAAACATTTTTCAGAGGATCCGGGAGATTGGTGTCCGACATACTACGGACCTCAGACTATTGATGGTGCAGACTTGGACCCACTAGTTCTGGAGTGACTGTCGAGAGATTTAGCCGGGTTCACTAGTTAGCATAGTTAGTTCTCTTTAGCATGTTGGTACCGGATTTGTTTCCGGCATATATTTGTGTTTGGATATTATTTCTATTTGTTTTTGTTATATTTTTAACTGCTTAGTTATGTTAGACTTCTGTGATATCCTCGCGTGCCATAGAAATATGATTGAGTATTGTGTTGAATTAAGTTGATTACTCTTCTTGGAGTTGAGATATTATTGGAGGATTATACATTTTGTGAGATAATTAGATAGTATAGTTGACCAAGACAGCGTTCTACCGCCGATGCTGCGGCGTAGGCTGGGCGTTGTTCCCGACTTGCATCCCTACACCGGGTGCGGGTCATGACATTCCGTTATGATACTTATGGCTTTTGTTTGGACAAGAGATGACTTGACCTGACTAGACATGAACTTACATGGCTTCAGAGGACTTGACTTAACTTGGCTTTACTCGGCTTTGCCCGTCTATATGTGATGACATGATTGACTGGACTTGACTTGGCATAACTTTACATGGCTTTATCGGATATGGCTTGACTTAGTTTCACTTAGCTTCATTTGGATTGACATGGATTCACGTGGTTATAGATGGTTTCACTTGGATTCACCTGGATTGACATGGCTTCACTTGGCTTTACCTAGCTTCACTTGTTTTTACGTGGCTAGGTTGTTGTCGTAGCTTACATGAGTCCATTTGTGCAATATATATAAAATTTGTTCATATTACTATTAGAACTTATTTTATTGCATCATGTCTAGGATGGATTCTGCGGAATGCCACACCTGGATTCATATAAGAAACTTCTAGGGGTTAATAACTAGATATTTACTTAGTAAATGGCTAGGAATTTTTCTATATAGCATGCAGTCCCGATTATTCATACAGTTATCTTATGGAGTATCTAGTGGTTTATATTATGGAGTATCTTGAGGAGTATCCGGTGATGGTTTGTGCGTATGGATATCCCGGACATACTGCAGGGGCATGCGATCAGGAGAAACTCTAGTATTATATTGCATTATAAGTAATTAGGATTATGATAACCCTAGTTAGTTAAAGTATCAAGCCGTACTTATATGATTTATCGTGATTTATGGATGATTGTTAGTTTAGGCTTTACATGATCACACCTTTATTTTCTGTACTTGTTACTCTATTGCTTATCAGTCTAGGATATGTCTCATTATAGGTTTACAGTATTTCTTTTATTACCCAGAGATCATTTATATTCAGTTTTTACTTTTACTATTTGTATTGCTTGTGTTGTTTTAAGTTCCTATATTGGCTTTCTTTATGGTACTTGCTATTTGGGGTCTTATCCCAATGGTTTTGTATGGCCATATTCAGTAGCAGCGTCGGAGGATCTTTTGTACTTTCTAGAGGATGGTAACCACCCGAGCACCATACCACTTGAGTGGATTTTTTTACTTCCCCACTCTGATGTACATTCTACTTTTGTTGGAGTTTAGCCACCGAACATGTATTTAGCTCATGTTTTGGTTTGATCTGTTAGCCTACAGGCATTAGCATGATCGACATATCCTAGGGTTGATCATGTATGACTTAGATTCTATCTACTTTATTCATTTTGTGTTTACTAACATCATGATCATCTGTATATTATAGTTTGGAATACTTTACTATTATATTTCAGCTGATCATACATCTTGTTATTATTCATGTTGTTCTTATGATTTAGACACTAGGATTTGTTGGACCTAGCCATGACTGTTGGTTTGTAGAGTGACCCCTCATGTCTTATAGCTTCACCGTATATGCAGAGTACCAGTGTGCTTTAAGTATACGTAGCTAGCCTTATCAGTCCTGCTCTACAGTATTCTGGTTCTGGGGTATGACAAGCATGAATTATGCCAGGTAGGTATCGGTATTCTGCAATGCCTCACTTAGAGCAACCCGAGTGTCTTTGGAGACTCGGAGAAGCTCAAATAGTAACAACTTTGCTGGAGTTTTGGCCAGTTGTGCCATGATATCGAAGTTGTTGGGTTTCTTTATCCCCTGAGTGGTATCTTTGTACAACGGTTTGTCAAAGCGGGTTTCTTTTTGCTTGGACTTGTCCGCTGTCGTAGGCTGAGATAGACCCGGATTGGATCTTGCAAGTGCGGTGATTGGGAGCGCACCATCGTCAGGGGTGTCATACTCACATTGGTATGACAGGCCTTACCTTATTGTTTCTACTATAGATTCTTCGAAAATAAGAGAAACCGTATTGCAGGCCTTGAATTTCTTGCCTTTGGACTTGGTGCCGGAGGGTGTTACCTGTTACATTAAGTCTGGAGCAAGGTCCGGATGAATACACATGACCTCGCCACATGATATAGTGAGAGGTATCAGCCCGGCTGTTTGGTCACAAGCTGGCAGGAGATTGACAACCTCTATAGTTGACCTGGGGATCCGAATTACTCCATCTTGGGCTTTCGTCACTGGAAAGTAGCCGAACTGGAGAGATACCATATTCGCGAAAATTGTCTTATCATCGAAGTCCAAGGTAAGAGCCTTGGTGTCGAGCAGACGCTAGATATACCACTTCTGTGTGTAACAATCACGCATTGCATAGTGGACGTATCGATGGTAGTGACAGTATTTTGAATTATTCACCTTGACTGCCACAACAGAAAACTTGACGTCAGGGAGCCGAAGCTTTTTTCCCTTCATTAGAACGTCAAAGATTGCCATAATGTCATCATCTTTGAAGGAATAAGTTTCCTTCAGTTTTGGAGCCTCTGCGGGCTTTTTCTCGGGTTTCTTGGTTATATTGGCGATAAGAGCCTGCTTTCCCTTGCTATCCCGGGAGCTATTACCGGTGTTGTTGTTGTTGCTGTTGTAGGGGCATTTTATCCTATCATCAGCGACGTAGATGTGTATTCCCAAGAGACAGACGTCCTTTACCTTTTTTTAGTATCGACAATATTTATGATGAACGTCGTCCAGTCTTTAAACTGAGAGTCGCCCATCCAGAGTGTGACAGTGGAAAGAAGATTTCTCCGGCAGGTGTCCATTAGCGTGGACTCAGGGTTACCGGAGGGTAACTTTAGCGTCGCTTGCCTGTACCGCTCGATGTACTCCCGTACAGACTCTTTCTCTCTTTGTGTGATGTCCATTAAAGAGGACATCGTCATGTTATTTACTACATCATTGAATTGAGCGAGAAAAAACCTTTGAGATCGTCGAATATCAAAATACAGTTGTCCTGGAGGCTGCAGAACCAAATAAAGGCTATTTTAGACAATGCCCCGACAAAGAGCTTGGTTAAGAGGGCATCGTTGCAAGGCAGATGTCATGTTGCCATCTCGAAGTAACTCATGAATTGATGGGGATATGTCTTTCTATCAAAAAGAGTCATGTTTAAGGGCTTGTACTTGGGAGGTTATGGTATATCTCTCCACTCAAGGGGATACGGTTGTCGGATTGCGAGTTCACGCAGTAAGTCCCAATTTTTTATTATGTCTAGGCAAGCCCGGAGTTCCCGTACCTCCCGCATTGCTTCCCGAGCTTCATCGATTACAGAAAGAGCAGGCGGTCTGAAAAGAGGATAATTGCCCTAGGGGGTGGAGCAATTATATTTGAATCCCCTTTTATCCCGGGGTCGACGCTTGCTAGAGGCCCTTGCTGGTTGTGAAGCTATATTTGCCTTGATCTCCTGTATTGTTTGAGTCAAGGCCTGCATTGATGCACTCATAGTTTGTATCATGACCTCGAGGGTCTCGAGGCATTATCGATCGTTGGGGCCCTCGTGATCGTCCCCTGCCATATATGTCGTTCTCACATAGGGAGAAATGGATGGGACGGTGGACGTCGCACTTTCTGCCTCAAACTCTTGCCATGAATAGTCATCTGGGAAAGTAGGTAGTGCTGCATCCTCTTCAGAATTGAAGAAAAAACTACCCCCAGCGTAGGAAGCTGCATCCTCTTGACGAGGGTGGCAACCCCCAGGGAACTCAGTATATGTTCTTTGGAAATCATCGCCTTTTCGGAACGCCAAATTTTTATAGAGGTCTGGGGGATTACAACTCCTAGCTTGCGTGGCTATGTGAGATCCTAAGGAATAACTACCCCAGTGGCTGACAGCTTCTTTGAGCGGATGCCCAGAAAAATACCTTATGCGGGTTCCGCTGCCTGTCCTCCTAGGATCTGTCTTCTTGACTAGCTGGCCAAGAGCGACGGACTGGAGGTGCTGGACTTCCGATCTCCCCTTATGGAAGGGTATTTTTGAGCATAATAACATGAGGCAAAGGGCAGCTCCTCTGCTTCTCGTGCTTGTACATATACTCTGGGTTGCAGGCGGGTGGGTGCCTTTGGTTGCAGCCGCTGGAATTCCGACTACCATTTTATGGGTGATGCTGCTTTGTTACAACAACAGTTGATGATAATATTGGCACGGTGATGCCCTGAGAAGGACACTTCATATGTCGCAGTTGTTTCCTTCACTTTGCGCTTGTGGTTGATCATGTTGTGCAAGTCGAGAGAGGGCTGATTCACCTTTGCATCCTCCTTATGAGCCCTGGTAGACCGAGCACATGGTACGTAGGTATTGATTTTGCTTCCAGACCTGGGATTCATATAAGAACTTGCCCTAGGCTGGTAATGGAAGACTCTTTAGACTGACCCTGTCTAATTGTCACTGTGGACTGGACGCATGGGTTAGTTTTGTACAACTTTTCGTCAGAGGCACGCATTACAGTTAGCGACGCCTGCTGACGGTCGGTCAAATGAGCAATTGCTTAATCTTGGCGAGCTCATATTTTCCTAGAATTCTTTGTCATAGCACGTGCCGGCGCGTAGTATGAAGAGTCCAAGTTTACCTCTTCGCCCTTCTCAGCATGGCGCATGGAGTCAGCGCAGCGTAAGATTTAGTCGAAGACAAAAATTCTATGTTTGACCTGGCCACATGCGGCCATCTGCCTGCGGCTGTCGAGTTGTGCCGCATAGTCCTCCTCATGCGACTTTTGACATGGCCGTATGGAACATGTCTTAGCACTTGAACTCCTAGCATTGTAGTATTTTCTCTAGCAGAGCTCAAGTGCAGAGCACTTTTTTTATCAAAAGAGGCTGCCGCATGAGAGATGCACGCATAATGTGCAGTCCCTGCGGCAGAAAGAGAAGCAGAAAGAGCATGCTCTGTCGTGGATGAGGCACAGCGGCCTTTGTAACCCAAGTACTACGGGTCTTCAGGTGCTGAGAACTCTTCTGGTTAGAAGAGACCATCACATGAGAGGTGGACACATAATGTGCGGTCCCTGCGGCAGAGAGAGAGACGGGGAGCGTGTGCTCCACAGTTGGGTAAGGCACATCGGCCTTTGTAACCCATGTCTTGCGGGTCTTCTTAGGCTTTGCCAGCCTTGCAGAAGCGCCGCCCTCAGAGAGCATTTTCTCTTAAGCTTGTTGGTCGAAGCGTACAACCAGCATCTCCGGGTTAAACCCAGTCTCAACGCGTTGTACTGTGTCCTGACCTTCTCATCGAAAGAAAAGGAAGTCCCCAACAGATTCGCCAGCTTGTTTACCATTTAATTGAGTTTGAAAAAAACCTTCCTTTAATAACAAACAAAACGTACAAAGAAGTCCTAAACAGAAAATCTAAGTACAATATTTAATGTAATGTAACGATGCAGATCGAGTACTGCAGTGACTCATTTACTCCATTGATGGTCCGACGAGTGAATAAGGGATGCTCTCTTCTCTTCTCTCTCTCTCGAGCTTGTGTGCACGTGCGTAGCTCGTCTGGAAGGGTATAGTCTCTCTGAAGCAGAAAACAAAAATTTTCCCCCTCTGGAACGTCCAAGTTGCTACTATTTATAGCCATCATGGTGATGGGCCATAGGTGTCGTATATGCTTCTGTTTGGTGGTTGTAGGGGCTCCTTCAACAGAACGTGGTTGCAACTATGGGCACATTCGATGGGCAGGTTTCCACGTGTACTTCATCCTTAACAGGATATAGTTAAGCCCAGGCTGAGCTGCTACGTGGGCATTTGTTGAGATTTATTGTTGCTGAGTATCTGGACAGTTCTCACCTTTTGTTTGCGTGACTTGGTTAGCTTGAAACGTGGCCTATATTTAGTTGGAGAGAATCACTTCAATCACAACAGAAAGATTTTATCTAAGGAAATGTTGTCACGTTGGACACCTGAGGCCGAAGACGCATGGAGCACATGGAGTCTGGAACGCCTAGGGCCAGAGACGCATGGAGCGCATGGAGTATGGAATACATGAGGCTAGAGACGCATGGGAGACATGGAGTCTGGAACGCATGGGGACAGAGACGCATAGAGATCATGGAGTCTGGAAAGCATGGGACCAGAGATGCATGGACTCTAGGACCCATGTGGCCTCGTACACGTGGTGCTGCAAGCCTATCAGAAGTCATTATTAGTCTGACAAGAGCTTCTTATCGTTTAGCTTGCTCACCTTTTTCACAGCGTCCAGAAAATCTTTTTTGTTAGGATTCTGTGTCAGACATAATCTTTGTGTCAGGATGCCCTTATGCAGCCAATATTTGGGGCGCATGGGGACTATTTTTTCTTGGCTGCATGGTCATCATGTGGCCTAATTTCTTCTGAGTCATCTTTGGGCCGCATGTTTGTTTGAACGCATGGAATCTAGATTTTCCATGCTTCTATAGGGTGGATTAGGGTTTTCTTCTTAACTTGGGGATAAACTAATTATGAAAGCAAATGGAGGCTATAATGAATAATGAAGACTTATATAAGCTCCCTCTTAGGGTTAGGGTTAGATTTATGAATAGTTTGATATGACTCAAAAGCCCCTCTCCATTTGTCATGAATGAAATCTAATTTAACTATAAAAAAAATCGCTATAACTAAAAAGAATATTCCTTTCATGACACTAAACTTAATTAATTCTAATGGCTAAAGTCATGACTAACAATAATTAGCACTAACTAACACTTGTAAAATTCTAATTGGCTAGCCACTAACTATCACTAATTTAATTCAAGACAATCACTAATATAAAATAATATAAAAAAAATTTAACATGCAAAATTATCAAAATATCCCTATGGTAGAAAGTGGTAGTTACAGCCCCCCTTCACCTTCTTCTTCTTTATTCTTCTTCTTCTTCCTCCTCCACAAATTTTTCCTCTAGCTGGTTTATCTTAACCAGAATTAATTTTTGGGTGCCGGATATAGTCTTTATCTCGTTGAAGACTTTCTCAAATTTTGTAGCAATATAATTGTATAGATCATCCACCTTGTCCTTGGTGGTTGGGGTTCCGGATGTTGATGGTTTCTTGCTGCTGCCTGAGTTGGTGGGTGGCTAGATTGCAGAAGAGAAGAGTCTTCTTTTTGTTAAAATATTTGACTAAAAGTTAGTTTTCTGATAGGGCCTTTATTACTGATATAAATATCTCATGTTAAGCTTGGGACACAATCCTTACTAGCCAGTGAGCATACAAATCCCCCAAAAGGGAGGGATGTCCTTGTAGTTGATTTTCCCATATAATGCATAATTCTACTTAATATGTAACAACCTATATCCATCCTTATTTTCTTCCTCATATAATAAAGACATTTTACTCTATCAAGATGGATGGAATTGTCATGTGCAGTAGGGTTGAGTGCCTGAGATATATAGACATGCAACAATTTATACAAAGTTTTCAATTTATCTTTGTATACATATTGTGGGGTCATGACACCAACCGATACACCTATAATCTCATATATTACATCTGGCATGGACACATTATCTATATCTTTCATATCAAAATCAGTAACTGGATCAAACCCTTAAAATTTATTGATGACACCAACATTTAAATGTATTAGTTTTTCTCGTAGTAACACCAGTTGTTGATCCTCTTCTTCTTGTTCAATTTCAGCCCTAAGATTTGAGTAAAATTCTCCTACTATTGTTTGAGAGATTTTCCCAAGGCAAGATTTGTTCAGTTTCTCTTACTGATAGAATTTTAATACATCCAGGAAACCTTCATGTTCAACATCAGCCATCTTAATGGCTCTTTCAAGTATAACAACCTTATTTTTGAAATATTTTTTATAACTCTTCTTAGATTTAGAGTCTATAAAAATTTGTACCTTCTCTCCCTCCTTGGCCTTCTTGGCAGATAGCTCAGCCTCTTCATCTCCCGCCTCTAATGAGGATTCAAAATCCTCCGAGTATGATATCGACTCTTTATCAACTGCCACCTTTGCCTTCGATTGATTTGGCCGTCATTTTGTATAAGTTGAGTCTTCGGACTCTGTATCAAAAAATCGATTTTTGGCCTTTGGCGGTGCCGGTGCTTTTGTTTGCCCTTTTTGCAGGTGGCTCGGCTGTCTTTCCATCTGACTCTGATTCAGATTCAGAATCCCCTGACTCGTAAGACTCTGAATCAGATGTTGGTGCCATTCCTTTTGATGCCTATGTCCATACAAAAGAAGCCAATGCCTCTTCCGCTACCTGCACTACCTTTGTTGCATATGCTGATGCGGTTGCGTCCATTCCGGTCTCTATCGCTACCACCTCTTTCTTTCTGGCTTATTTAGCCGCCGCCTCTTTCTTTGCGGCCTCTGCTGCTTCCTCTGTGGCCATTGGCGTCGCTGTTGCCTCTTTCTTTGTGGCCTCTGCCGCTACAGTTCTATTGCTTCCATTTATTTAGGCGTAAATACCTCCCCATCGGTACAGATAAATTTTGGAGAAATTTTTTTTTTTTTGGGAATTTTAGCAGTTGTTTGGGTACGATTTGGGAAAAGATGAGGGAAAGGTACAGTGCTAAGTATATAGGGAAGTGTTTGATCTAAACAATGGTTTGGTTTTATTTGTAGTGACAATTGGGGTTTTTCACATCTTTGTCGGTTTCCCCCTTATGTGTTATTCATTACATAATAATACAGTTATTTTAAATGTGTTAAATTTATTATAGTTATATTTTAAAATTTTGAATATGTGTTAAATTAGATAATAATATAGTTAGTTTTAATATAATTAAAATTTTCATAATAATTTAACATATATTGTAGTTAATAATTTAACGTATAGAATAATAATTTAACATAATAATACAGTTATTTTGAATATGTTTTAAAAGGTGTGGTTTAATTGAAATGATTATTTTTCAACTTTGAAGTCATTTTAACGTCTTCTTCAGTTTTTATAAATATTTCGTATTCAACAATGTCTAGTGCATTGTCAAAAATTTGGCAAAAACATTTCGCCCCCATCAAAACTATTTCACTTGCAGCATAAACATTTATGACCTGGTAAAGAAATATTAGATTCTAGCGTATTAGTCTCATCATTTTGCAATAGTCTCATAATTTTGGTAATTTTTGAATGCTTCCTAACTTATGAATAGGTTCATAACGGTTAGGAACAATTCCAATGAGAAAAAGTTCAAATGTACCAAACACATTTCTACAAATTCCAATTCCAACTTCAAACAACATGCATGAACTCAATTGGTCTAAGTCAAGTATTAATAACATTCCAATATTAGCATAAGACAAATACAAACCATGCACCCAATTGTGCTGAGTCAGTTTCATATATGCAGTAGAAACCTTGGTAAAAATGTGTCAACACATTTTTCGATCCCATCAAACACATTTGGCTCGCATCATAAACATTTATGATGCTGTAAAGAAATATTAGTTTCAATCATAATCTCATCTATCTTATAATTTTAGCAATCATATTAAAATATCGTTCTCAACCTCCAAGGTTCCTGAAACTCCTAGGGGTACTTGAATTCTTCTATTTTACCATACGTGTACATGAGGTTCCCACCGATCTGCACGTTACAGCACCCGCGTATGTCAAGCACGGGGAGAGCCTTGCAATGGCCTATGATAGCTTACACCTCGTATTGGTCGAACAAGTCAAACTTGAGCTCGAGGTGCTCGAGATGTGGCATCAAAAAGGCCACGCAAAGAGCCTCCTCTCCGTCAAACATGTCATTTCCGTTCATGATCATGAACTCCGTAGGGGCATGTTCCTCTTCAGCTTGACAAGATTTCTACAGTGAATGCCTAGGTGATAGATGCCAATACCCAAAAATTTGATGTAGTTGTTGATGTCGAGTTCCTCCAATAACGGTAAGGACCCCACTTGCTTCTTCACCATTGCATCACTCACCTTGCTCATTGGAATTCGCAAGACCTTTAGAAATTTTTAACTATATTATAAACAGGGAAAAATTAAAAATTTACTACTTATTTATTAATATACAAAATTTTCACCTTTATATATTTTTTGTTGTATTCATGTAGTATATTCTTACTATATCCAACAATTACTCTTATTGAAACTTAAATAAAAATGCACTGGCCTGGAGTAAGCAAAGGAAGGCAGGGTTGCTGATCTTGTACACTGAGAAGGACTATAGAATCCCCTCGTTTTGTGTCACGAGCTTCATCACTGCCTCATCGATCTTGTCCGTGGACTTGACCCTGTGGCACCACTGATCCAAGTCGATGTTGGACCAGCACCTGGGACCGCTGAGGGCCTTCTCCCAAGAATGGCATACGAAGGACATGTTACGCACTACCTCGTCCGTCGGCATGCCCGTCAGTACCAGTACCATCGTGAGGATCTCTGTAGGGATGACAGCCCATCCGCTATTGTTGCACTAGTTACTCTCACTATCCATTGCTAGTCTTCTTTAATTTACTTTTTCTCTTGGATTGTGTAGACAGTTGGGTTATTGTAAGAGCTGCTTTTGAATTATGAAATTTTGACAACTCCTTGGGAACCTAAGAATAGATGAATAACATTACAACTACAACCAAACAGTTTACATCTATCATATGGCCGGTGAGTTGTTAGTAAACATTTGGTTGTAAACATAGCATTATTGGGGCAATAAAAATGGTTTCTGATCCAAATATGTTGTCAGTTTCCCAAGGTTTCTTTTATTCTTCCAACAAAACATGATTCATTCCCATATCAACATGCAGCAAGACAGTACAATTTATAAATAAACTAAAATATATATATAAAGTACACACCTTCTCATTAACAATTATTCCTAACAACTAATTACACGTACAATCCCAAGGCTCCCAACTACAATAAATATTCACCATTTAAAAAAATTACTTCAAAATATATTAAAAGGGAATAAAAAAAAGACAAAAGATACGTGCAACGCACGTGCGCAATTTCTATTAAAAATATAATAATATTAAAAATAAAAGTACAATTAAAATTTAAATATAATTGATGTTAATGTTAATTTTAATATTAATATTTTTTCTTGGCTTCTAGTTGAACCGATAATTTATTTTTATTTTACAACTTTATTTTTAAAAGTACAAAAAGTGCTAGTATTTTTCCCGCCGACGTCAGGTAAAGCTACTAGTATTAAAAGTACTTTAATATTTTTCCTTGGCTTCTAATTTAAATATAACCGATAAATTAAAAGTACTAATATATTTTCGGTTCTTAAATTTATTTTGCAACTTTACAATCCAATCAAGTGATTTTTTATTACGGCCAAAACCTATAAGATGCCGTAAAGAAAATATCGATGGCAGCGTAATCCCAAACCAGCTTGCTCTGATGTTACACACACTAAGAACATAGATAAAATCATATAAAATTAACAGTCAGACAAATCATATGACATTTTGTAATCCAACTACGGCTTATCGACGATGTTAGGTGAATCATCATCCTCCTCCCAAATGTGGTTCACACCCTCCCATAGGTTCTGATCCTCGAATGGATCCTTTAAAAACTATACGAAACCATGTATGTACTTTAGGTCCCCATCTAGCTGCACATTCCAGCATCCGCGTAGGTCTAGCACGCGGAGACCCTTGCACTCCTTGATAGTTCTCAGCCCGTTGTTGTCGAACATGCCAAACTTTAGCTCGAGGTGCACGAGATACGGCATCGAAGAGGCTACGGCCATGGCCTCTGACTCGTCGATGCTTTCCTTCACGAATCTATTCAGGATCATGAACTACGGAGGTGGCATGTTCCTCCTCATCTTAACCAGAAGCTCACATGGACTTCCAAGGAGTTGGATGCCCTTCGACAAAATATGGTGGCAGTAGCTGATGTCGAGTTCGGCCAGAACTGGGAAAACTCTAAATGGTTCTCCAAGATTTTATCACTCACCTCGCTCATTTGAATTTACAGGACCCTTAGAAATCTACCACTATATTATAAATAGTGTTATAAATAGGAAAAAATATCAAAATTCAAAACTTATAACTTATGAAACAAAAAAGAATAAAAATATTGTGTACTGGCCTGGAGCAAGGAAAGGAGAAGGCCTCTTTTCTGTGTTTGTACACGAAAGGGACCTTAGATTTCCCTCGATACGCGATACTAGCTTCTTCATCGCCTCATCGTTTTAGAGGTTTTGTTTACCCTGCGGCACCATTGAGTCAACTTGACGTCAGACCAGAAGCAAGGATAGGTGAGCGCCTTCCACCATGACCAGCAAACGAAAGACACTCGGACGACCTCGTCAGTCGACATCTCTGCCAATACCATTACCTTTACGAGGATCTCCATGGGGATGATGGCCCATCCACAACTATTGTTTTTTCTCTTCTCCATTGCGACTGTTCTTCTCCTTTCACTATGTATATATTTTTACGTTGTTGGGTTCACATTGTAATATGTATAAATAAGTTTTTAATGGTTGTAAAGATGAATGGTTTGGCTGCTACACGATTTGATCGTTAGAAAATCCTATTTACATGGTTTGGATGATACACGGTTTGATCATTGGCGGTGCATATAGCACTGCTCTTGATCATTTTGTTTACTTAAAAGTTTGGTTCATGCAATCAGTTCATTTACTTAAAAGTTTGGCTGATACATGGTTTTGGATTAAAATTAACATTAATACTAACAATAAAATATAAACATAAAAAGTAATACAAATTTACATTAATATTGAAACTTATATTAAAATAAACATTATAACTAACGTTAATGTTACCAGACCATCGGACCGATTGAAAGCCGTTCGGTTCTGATTGGTTCTGTCAGTTTGACCCATATGTGCACACTACTAACAAAATTGATCAAATGGCATATTTTAAATTAAATTAACTTTGAACAATAAAATATAATTACAAAAATAATAAAAATTACATTAATACTGGAACTTATATTCAAATGAACATAACAACTAACGTTAATGTTACCAGACCTTCGGTTCGATTTAAAGTCGATCGGTTCGCTTTGGTTCGATCGTTTTGACACATATGTGCACACCACTAACCTAATTGATCACATGGCATATTTTTAAATTAAAATTAACTTTGAACATTAAAATTAACAATAAAAAATATAAACACAAAAATAATAAAAAATGGCATTAATATTGGAACTTATATTCAAATGAACATTACAACTAACGTTAATATTATCGGACCTTCTATTAAAATTTAAGCCGATCAGTTCATTTTGGTTCGATCATTTTGACACATATGTGCACACCACTAACCCAATTGGTCAGATGGCATATTTTTTAATTAAAATTAACTTTGAACATTAAAATATAAATATAAAAATAATAAAAATTTATATTAATATTGGAACTTATAATCAAATGAATATTACAACTAACGTTAATGTTACCAGACCATCGGTCTGATTTAAAGCCGATCGGTTCGGATTGGTTCTGTCGGTTTAGCCCATATGTGCACACCACTACAAAATTGATCAAATGACATATTTTTAATTTAAATTAACTTTGAACAATAAAATATAATTACAAAAATAATAAAAAATTATATTAATATTGGAACTTCTCGTGAAACGCACACCAAACCTACTCGAAATTGACCCAAAATTTATCCACGAGTTCTAATCGATGTCTAGGACCTTAAAAAAATACTAACTCTCCAATTCTAGGTCTGTGGCAAAATTCCACATGCATGTGGAACCCACAACGACGGAAAAACCCCCAAATTGTCTGAAATGTCCAAATCTCCGTGACACGACCTCACGTGTTCGAACGGGGATATATACTCACCCTCAAGACACCCAAGCATGTCTACCTATGTCCGTCTAACCTAGGGCAACATCCAAAATTGGGCCAATCTCGTATTTCACCCAAAATTGACACAAAATCTAATGTCAAAGTCTCCAAACACATCCAAACAAGCTCCAACTTCCTTCCATGGGTAGCCCTAAGGTCTAGGAAGGTTTTAATCTACTAATTACACTATATTAGAGTAATCACTAAGAGAAAAGTTAGGTTTTACCTCTTGGGAGTTGGAATCCCAAGGCCAAAGTCTCCAAAAAGCCCCAAATTCACCACACCAAGCCTCCAAGCCTCCAAACTAAGCTTCTACACCAAATCTAAGCTCTACACACCTAGGTTAGGGTAAAGTAGAAGGTTAGGGTTTACATTCATGAGAGAAATAAACAAAAGAAGAGAGGAAAGGTGAAGAACTTACTTAGAAATGGAGAAAATTGGAAGAAGGAAAGAAGAAAGAGAATGGAGGAAGAAATGAAGAAGAAGAAATGAAATGGTGGGGGTGGGGAGGTCCGGCCTTGTAAGAAATAGGTTTAGAGTTAGGGTTTGTGTTTAGTACAAAGACCAAAACACCCCTCTCTTAAGTCTTGCAAAATAGGGTTTGGGTTTGGGGTTCCAAACATACTCTAATTAATTCCTAATCACTTCAACTAACTAATTAAAATATAAATAAATATTGTAAACCAATAAATAAGTCTGACAAGGGTGTTGGTTGGGTCTGACAAGGTTCCATTAGGGTCTAACATGGGTCCAGACTAGCCAAAATCCTAAAATAACTAATAAAAATAAATACAACCAACTAATTAAATATTAATACTAATATTTATGATCAATACACAATTTACTAAATTAAAAAAATATCCTGCCCTGGAAATGGGATAGTGACAAGCCTATCCTCCTTAGAAAATTTTGTCCTCGAAATTTAAAGTCGATCGCACTTCCTCTAGGTCAAACCCTCAACAATCACAGTCAAGAAATTCTACCTAAACAACATGCAAGATCATGGTCCTACTGGTCATGTTATCACAGTCTCAATCAGGGTCACTACACAATCTACCACAGCACAAAGAAAAGTCTAGCAGGCACTAATAAAATATACCACAAGAAATAGAAAAGGACAAAAAGAAGAACAAAAAGAGACAAACCTGCTAACCCGACACCCGTAGCATCGGCCTCATCGACCGTCAATACATAAGCCCTGCCCTGTTGGGGTATCTCCCTCTGCTGGTGCGGGGCATGATATTATGCCACAGGTGGCCTAGCTCCAACTCTCCGATCATGTGCCCCACCAAATGGAGGTACAGTGGGACAATCTCGCATCTGGTGAGCAGCGAATCCACAGAACAAACACACCTTCAGCCTCCTTCTACAAACATCCCAAGTGTGTCCTGCCTTCCTGCAGTAGGCACAAGTGGGCACTCTCTGATCCTAACCCTGCTGCACTATCTTCTGCACATAGGGACGCTTAGCCGGTTCTGCACTACCACTCGCACTACCTGAATCATCCCTGTCTCTCTTAGACTTAAGCTCCAAGTCATCCTCAGCCCTCTGAGCGTCCCCTACGATCTGCTCGAAAGTCGTCTCACATTCACTCCTAGTCAAAGACTTGACCGCCATGACCAATACCTTACAAAACTTTCTCGCCTTTGCTGCCTAACTCAAGCCTTCTACAAATCTTTCCAGACGACAGAACTCTGCTGCATACTCGTCCACCAGCATGCTGCCCTAGACGAGTGCCTTAAACTGGCTCTCCAAGGCACTGAGAGCCACATCTGAGAAAAACTTTTCCTTAAAAAGCCTCTTGAAAGCCTCCCAAGTAAGCCCTGGTGCCGCGATCCTCGTATCAGTGTGATACCACATCAAAGCGAGGTCGAACATCTGACTGCCCGCTGCCTCTATCTGCATGTTGTCTGGAATCTGTGCCAGCATGAAGATCCCCTCAATGTGCTCTATCCAGTCATCCGCGTACAGGATCCCCTCTGTACCCCAGAAATCCTTGGGCCACATCCTCTGGAAGTCAATGATGCTGCCCGGCCTCGGATGCTGTGCCTGCTCTGCCTGTGGCTGGATCTGAGCCATTCTGTCTACTGCCGTCATGGCCACCTGGTGGGCATTCTCAATGCCCAGCCTCATCACATCCACCTGACGGTGCTGCACGTCCATAATCTCCTTGAATAACACAAACAACTGTGTGGCGTCTACTGGTACAGAAGGTGGTGGAGGAGGTACCACCGGAACAACTGGGGTAGTCCTCAGATCGACAGGTGGAGGAAGATCCCTGAGAGAAGCAGATGCTCCCTCAACCGCAGGAGTGGTGAGTGGAGCGGTAGCAGCTGCCTGAATACGAGCTGGACGAGAGGTAGCCGACCTCTCGGTGGCAGCTGCTGGAACGGTACAATGGGATCGTGTCTTCAGAGGTATCCTGAACACAGATCAAAAGAAGTCAATACGGCACAAGATACGATATCATCAAAGAATGACAGTAATATTTCAAAAGAAAGCAATTTCAGAATAATTAGATTAGAATTATTCCTGGTCGTGATTGAGTACACTCTCATCCTATATCCTATATCCTAGAGCAGGCTTGCAGCAGTACAACTAAATCGTTGTACTACCACGACATCGCACTAATTGCGAAGCTCGAGACCTGCGTGGACCGCCACCAAAAATGTGTCATGGCCCACACCCGAAAAATTGGGCATGAGTCGTGGGTACGTCCAGCCTATACCGCAGCATCGGCGGTAGAACGCTGTCTAGGTCTGCTATCTAGCTAACAATTTTACACAACAATATAAGTACCTGTCAAGATCTCAACTCCAAACGGAGGAGCAATATGATAAAGATAACACAAGTAATCAATCACGAATCTAAGTACGATAAGATAACAAAGAAGTCTAACAACTACAAAGTCTAACCAACTACTACTACTAAAATAATAACAACAATAATAATAATAATACAATAATATCCAGAATCAAATACAATACAAAGTCTCAAACCAAAAGTTGGGGACAAATCCGGTACCAAAAGCTAATAAATACAACTGAGGTCCTAGTGATCCCGACTACCAACCAAAAAATTACTCCTGAACTAGGGGGTCCCTGTCTGCACCATCGATAGGCTGAGGTCCATAAAATGTTGGACACCAATCTTCCAGATCCTCTAAAAAATATATCCAGTCAGGATTGGAGCAAGTACACCTCTAACAACAGTTCCAGTTAAATGATAAAAACTATAAAACAGTTGTAGCAAGTAGCACAAGGAGAAGGAAATGAAGTATGAACAAGAAAATATATATATCTATCAACTGGTGCATAAAGGTAAAGATGCATGAAAATCAGAAGCAAGATAATAATGACTACAGGATATAAGAAATCTAAACTAAGATCAAGTGTGTGCACAATAACGTGAAGTGAGTCCAACAAGAATAAATATAATGAGTCAAGTCCAGAAAGTATAAGTGAGACCAGTCAAGAAATACAAGAGATTCCAGACTAGAAAGAATGAACTCGTGTCTCTAAAATACCTGTTTTGACATGTAAACGACTAGGGGTAAGTATAGCTCACCGCACACTGGGTGTGCGGCTGCTATCATTCCAAATTAGACAAGAGGGGGTGATTCCAGTGATTCCAGTTGAGAATGGTTACATGTCTACTCGAGCATTTCCCTGCCCCGACTAGTATAAGTGAATCCAAGACCCAACACGTAAATCAAGTATGAATCCAGCCAGAAATATGAGTGATGCCTGTAGTGAGTCTTGATGTAATGCCAGTAGGTGATTCCAGAAATAGAGGCCAGAAACATGAAATATACATGTCGCAAGTAAATAAATCCAGAAATACTAGTTCGTGTCGTGCCAGAAAATTAGATAATACTATACTAGAAGCTGAATCATAATAATTAACAGATAATAAAAACTATCAGAGAATGTACTCGCCTGACGTCCTGAGCAACTTGCGATCCGAACTGGTGTCGCAAGGACCTATTACGAAAAGCAAGGTTAAACATGATTCTAAAGAGTTAAACAAATATAAAATAACTAAAAATAAGCTTCTAGGGTTGTTCTAGGTCAAACGGGTCAAACCGGTGAAATCTGGGTCAAAAAGTCTACTTGAGGTCCAAAAAGTCAACTCTAGGTCAAAACTAGGTCAAATATTGACTTTGGCGATCAACTACGGTCAACTCTGGGCCAAACTAGGGTGCCCCTAAAATTCTAGGTCAAAACTAGCTCATTAAGTTAGTAAACCCTCAAACTCGCCTCCATGAGATACCGGGATACCCTCGATATCTGATATCTCAACCTACGCTACACACCCCGCCTAAACCCACTAACATATATACTAGCACGTATATATATATATATATATATATATATATATATATATACATAAAAGTATCTCTAACCTCATTCCTAGGCAAAAACCCAATACCTCGCCCTGATGTTCAATACCTTGAGTATCTAAAGGTATTAAGATACTCAAGCCTTACCCCTCACTAACTCTAACTAACTAGCTAACTATCTATATATATATATATACTTATATATATACTACTATATATATAACATCAATATATATATATATATATATATATATATATATATATATATATATATATATATAACCTAGTATATAGGCTACCTAAATACCTTACCTCCGATACCCAACTTACCTCAATACCCTGGTATCTCAAGGTATTGAGATACCTTACCAACCCATCTTAACTCACTAACTAGCTAGCTAGCTATACCTATATGTATCTATGTATATCTATATCTATATCTATACATATAATATATATCTATATCGATATATAGATATGTATATACCAATCTATCTATATATCTATATACATATACCTCTAACGATCTATATATATATCTATATACACATACTTATATATATATATATATATATATATATATATATATATATATATATATATATATATAAGGGAGGGAACTAGCCGCTACCGTTGTTGATACTGTGCTGCTGCCGCTGATACTGCGTTGCCGCTGCTGCTGCCCGCAGCTACTGCTGCCCGCAGCTGCTGCTGCGGCGGCGGCCTGCTGCCGCTGCGCTGCTGCCTACTAATGCTGCGGCTGCTGCTACTCTATCATACTCTCCCTCTCACTCGCTCCATCTCACTCTCCCTCTATCATCTCATCTCAACCTCTATTCTCTATCTCACTATCTCAAACACACACTAACACACACATATATATATAGAAATACACACACACATATATATATACACATACACACACACACACATATATATATATATATATATATATATATATATATATATATATATATATACATATATATATATATACACACACATATATACATAAACAAACACACACACACACACACACACACACACACACACATATATATATATATATATATATATATATATATATATATATATATATATATATATATATATATATATATATATATATATACACATATCCACACTCACACACACACTCATAAACACGCACTCACACAAACACACACTCAAACACACCTACATATATATATATATATTTATATATATAAACACACTCACATATATATATATATATATATATATATATATATATATATATATATATATATATATATATATAGGTGTTTGAGTATATATATATATATATATATATATATATATATATATATATATATATATATATATATACCACACAAACACACACACACACACAACCACCCACACTACCCAAACACACTACACTCACCCTCACACAACCCACAACACACACACTATACACTCAAACACACACTAACACACACAAAAACATACTACACCCAAATACCTCACACTCACACACAACCGCACACACTACCCACAACACACACACAACCCACAACACACACACTACCCACACTCACCCACACACATATAAATACCTATATATATATAAATATAAACCCATAAACTCTAATACACACTTTCCGAGGCTAAACCAACCTGCGCACAAGCCCAAAACCTAGAAACCAAGTCGAAATGGCCATTTGGTCATTTCGACAAACACTTGGTGTGCGGCTCGCGATACCTCGTGAAACGTATACCAAACCTACTCGGAATCGACCCAAAATTTATCCACGAATTCTAATCAATTTCTAAAACCTCAAAAAAATACTAACACTTCGATTCTAGGTCCGTGGCAAAATTCCACATGCATGTGGAACCCACGACGACGAAAAAACTCCCAAATTGCCCGAAATGCCCAAATCTTCGCGATACGACCTCACGTGTCCGAACAGGGACATGTACTCACCCTCAAGATATCCAAGCACGTCTACCTAGGTCCATCTAACCTAGGGCAATACACAAAATTGGGCCAATCTCGAATTTCACCCAAAATTGACACAAAACCTAATATCAAAGTCTCCAAACACATCCAAACATGCTCCAACTTTCTCCCATGGGTAGCCCTAAGGTCTAGGAAGGTTCTAAACTACTAATTACACTATATTAGAGCAATCACTAAGAGGAAAATTAGGGTTTACCTCTTGGGAGTTGGAATCCCAAGGCCAAAGTCTCAAAAAAGCCCCAAATTTACCACACCAAGCCTCCAAACCTCCAAACTAAGCTTCTACATCAAATCTAAGCTCTACACACCTAGGTTAGGGGAAAGTGGAAGGTTAGGGTTTGCATTCATGAGAGAAATAAACAAAAGAAGAGAGGAAAGGTGAAGAACTTACTTGGAAATAGAGAAAATTGGAAGAAGGAAAGAAGAAAGCGAATGGAGGAAGAAATGAAGAAGAAGAAGAAGAAGAAGAAGAAGAAATGAAATGGAGGGGGTGGGGAGGTCCGGCCATGTAAGAAATAGGTTTAGGGTTAGGGTTTGTGTTTAGTACAAAGATCAAAACACCCCTCTCTTAAGTCATGCAAAATAGGGTTTGGGTTTGGGGTTCCAAAAATACTCTAATTAATTCCTAATCACTCCAACTAACTAATTAAAATATAAATAACTATTCTAAACCAATAAATAAGTCTGACAAGGGTGTTTGTTGGGTCTGACAAGGGTCCACTAGGGTCTGACATGGGTCCAGACTAGCCAAAACCCTAAAATAACTAATAAAAATAAATACAACCAACTAATTAAATATTAATACTAATATTTATGATCAATACACAATTTACCAAATTAAAATAAAAAAATACCCTGCCCTAAAATGGGATAGGGACAAACCCGCCTTCTCCTTTGCATGCTATAGGCTAGTGCAAAATTTTGTTTTTTGTTTTATAATACTTTATTTTTGTGATTACAAATTTTTATGTATACTTTGTTCATTTCTAGGATCCTATGCATAAAGTTGTGAATTAAGATATTTGTCCCTGTTTATAAAGTAGGAAATTTCTAAGGGTGCTGCGCATTTCGAAGAGCTACGTGAGTTATAAAACTTTGGTAACACACTTTGAGTTCCTCCCGGTGATGGAAGAACTCGACATTAGCTACTGCCTCTATATCACGTCGACGAACATATATTTTGTTGACAAGTGCTACTAGAGTCTGGTCAAGCTGAGAAGGAACATGCCCCCACCATATTTTATGGTCAAGAACAGATTAGTGTTAGTCACGTCTGTAGCGCCCTGTTCCCCCAGTGCGGGGAGCGCGGCTAAGAAACACAAGACGGTATCGTTCGATCGGGATAGATTGAAACAAGAACTCGTCCTCGTTATGGATTTGCTTCTTCGGAATCGATTCCCATATTCAGTGGACCATGCCCTGGGATCAACTTAGCGATAGAGTCAGGAGGGACCTCTCCGCTGCTATCTTTTATTGCCTCGAATTTCGATGTCGCTTGTTGCTTTCGTGCTTTGAGTTGGTTTTCGGATTTGCTTGTTTTCCTTGAACGGTTTTGATGGATTTCATTGCTTTCATTCATTGCACTGCATTTCAATTCCGAGTATGGAAAGAGAGGAAGAGGTATTGATCGAGCTGTTCGTGATACAGGTGAACGGGCAGTAGGCGGCTTACGAGCAGATTCTTGAAGCGCCTCTTTCCTTCTAGCTTCCAACCATCTAAGTGAGTGGCTACCAACCCGATTAGCTAGCCCTGCTTCCAAGTCTTCACACATAAAACTCTTGCATTCTTTATTGCCCCGATCAGACGATACCAAGTAATAATAAAAGATACCAAGATAAAAAGGTAATAGGCTTGGATTATATTGCTTGTCAATCAAACTTGTGAACTGTTATCTCATCGTATGCTAGCTTGTGAAAATATTCTATAAATCGTGCTAAGTATAGATCATATATTTTTTATGCATAATTGTTCAGGAAGGCTACGCAAAATGAATCATGCAATGTTACTTGTCTTGTACTAGTGTTGCCTCGAAGGCGTAAACTGATTGTTAAGAAAATGTATTGTTCGATCACGGATAACTTATGCACAAGGGTATAGTTCTGCGGACGGTCGCTGGGGCACTGGCACCGTTCCGGTCCGGGCAGAACTCGTGTGTAGTCGTCGTGTGCTGGAGGGGATGGCTTGTAATGCATCGTGTGCTTATCGTGTTCATCGTGTGTTTTCGTTGCATGCTATCCCTGTCCTTGACTATGTCCATTATGGCATCACGCCAGTGATCTCTTGTATATTTAAACCTGTTGTAAGCTAACTTATGTCTTCATGGCAGGGAAGGCATGGTAAGTATTGTGCAGGTGGTTCAGACGGACAGGTAAAGCCACCGAACGGTGGCAAGTTTATTTCAGTATTATACATATATACTGTTGCTTGTAAACAAACTAGGGCAAGATAGAAACCCACAAAATATGCATGCTTCATTAAAACAATGTGTTGATTGGTATAGTTGGGTTAGCTCACCTTCACCAGTATGTTTTGACATACTGACCCTCGTTGAAACAGGTTTCCCGCACTAAGGCGAACCGAGCGAGGAGCAGAAGTCGTCTTCCCGATCCAGTCCAGCTGTAGGCGCATCCTGATCGCGCCATCCTTGAAGCATTTTGAAGCAAGAGCTTGCAACTCTCTATACATAATGCAGCTCCGTGGCAAAGCCGTCCTCCAGCCGGAGGTCTTTATCATTTTGAAGTTTAGTAAATGGATGTAATGTACAAGACTGCTATCTTATTTTGAGTCAACACTTTTGTAAGCCCGTGCGGCAAATTAGCTGACTCGTTAAAGAGTTTGTAATAGATGTTCATTATCAATAAAGAAAACTTTTCCATATTTCAAATTTGTGTTTTTAATTTATCTGCGTACTCTGAATATGTGCTTGTTATGCAAAACACTTTAGCCTTGTGCGGGCGAAACTCCAGGCCCGCACGGCGGTCACGCAGGGGGACGCCCCTACGATTCGGCAAAATTAGGGCGTGACAATATCCAACGGGACGGAGGCAATGACCATGGCCGCTTCGATGCCGTGCCTCGAGCACCTCGAGTTGGGTTTCAGCTTGTTCATCGGACACACGCTACAATTTATCATCCGCAACTGCAAGGGTCTCTGCATGCTCAACATACATGGGTGCTTGAACGTGCACCTCGACTAGGAACTCAGGAACATTTGTGATTTAATCTAGACGTTTAAAGCCCCCTAGGATGATATGATCCCATGGGAAGGTGGGAACGAGATTTATATTGATTTACCTCTCATCAATGTGCCCTGGTGTGAGTACGAGATCACATATGGTTCTTTTGATTTTGACTACGAAGTTAAAGAGAATCCTTAATCTCCTTCTTCACCTGTACCTGCTACCGCCGAAGACAATGATTAGCATGCATGCATGCATGCATTTGTTTATATTTTTTATATAAATATGATATCGCCTAGTTATCCTTAATATTTTGGGTTGAAAAGAACAATCTAAATTTTTTAATATTATTAATGTTCATAGTATGGACATCATTTGAGCTTTTGATATCCTTAATTTTGGACAACCTACAAAATTAGCCAAATTATATGACTTGATGGGATTATGATGCCATCGAGACCTTTTTATCGCATCATTAAACTTATGTTGCTATGGAAACGTTCACAATGCTATCAAAAAGTTGTTGACACATAAAAATGACAACATTTAATCTAAAACTCCTCTCGAATGCAATTTTTATGTTAAATGTGAAGCTTATGCGGCAAAAATTATAAAAGATATTGTTTATTTAGATCTCTAGTTCTTAAAAAATGTCTTCATCTCCATGTCATCAAATATGAGTAAAAATGAAGAAGAGGATTTGTCTTTGATAGTTAAAAAAAGGATCTTAAGAGCATCTCCAACCCTAATTTGACTTTGGAAAAGAATTTTTGCCACATAGGAACGATAAAATTATGAGTATACAATATTGATATCCTTAATTTCTTTATATTTTTGGTTTAAAAGACAATCTATAATTTGCAGGGTTATTAATGTTGTTATAGAAGATAAATATGATCAATATCAGCATAATGAAATATAACCAACATCAAGTCTCAATAAAGTATATCGGGGAACAACCCGATAATAAGTCTGATACAATATTTCAATAGACAGGAAATAAAAGAGTCTAACAAAAGCAAAGATTGAGTATAGATAAAGTAGATACTTAGGAGAAATCCTCGGCTATCACCTCATCCTCTGGCAACGATACTGTTCCTGCTTCTGCTCCTATCCTGTATACCTCGGGATAGATCTCCTCTGCTACACCTGGGGACATAATCCGGATCCAGGTCCTCAGGAGACATAGCAAGGTACAAGAATAACTCAAGCTAAATAAATGCAGTATATAAAATGTATCAATAGGGCAACTATGTAACCAGCTATGTGATATGCAAGTGAGAGCATCAATAGTACTCAGGCTTAGACCACTACAAGCTCTGTGTCGGGGAGCCGGTAGCAGTAATATCACGTAATGTGCCTAGCTATGTTGTAGAGTCTACGGCCTCACAATAATAAATATATATATAAAATCAGCATGTAGCCTGTGTGTCTCTCCCCACCAAATGTAAACACACGTCTCATGTCCACGACGTCTCATGTCCATGTCACGCAAGATCATATCTAATGCAACAAGTCATATGATAGCTATGGGTATATATAAAGTCTATGCCACAAATCCTGTAGCCTATACAGAATCACCATGAATGACTCAGGAAGATTCTGTCTCATGAATAGTATCAGGTGTCCTGTGGTATGACGTACTTGATAATGCAAGCACAAAAATGTATAGGGTCACGAAATCCATCTCTAGGTGACGTTACACAACTCCGCGTACGGCGTTGGCACCCGAATATTATTCGGACACTAAGCAATGTCACACGGTCCTAGGTTGAAATATATATCACAGAAATAGATCAAGAGAATAATATGAAATAATTTACTTCAAGTATGACAAGGTACACTTGCCTGGGGTTTGAACTCCAACAATTGCTCCGGTAACAGCAAGATCTTTCGGTACTCCTCCGGATGCTGAAACAAATATTACCATCATGCTCAGAAGATATAAAATAGCTAGAATTTCCTGTCCAAATGTCCATTTTGGACACAGGGGCAAAATTGATAATTTCTGGTCAAAGCAGGGTCCACATGTGGCCTACTTCACACCGAAAAACATGCTAGAGACAAGTTCTCCAAATTCGTCAAGCTTTGTGTCTGTAAGTCCAAAAGAATGATACGGACTCAATGGAACATTTAGAACTGGATTCCGATGAGCCGATCACAAAATTGCCAGTCAAGTGGAGCCGTGGGGCCCACTATACGAGATTTTGTCAACGTTCTTAGAATAGAACCAAACTTGGGTCACAGGACCAGCGTATTGCTACGAGTCCGATGGTGCAAGTTTTATTTCGATATGACGAGCTTACACGATATTACAACGAGTTTCAGGACAGGCCCAATACGGGGTATTTTTTACGGATACGTGTTGTTTCTGGTGTGCACGCACATCCAAATCAACTTTCTCGAAATCTCACACGTTCGTATTGACGGTGCGCACCTTCCATAAATTTCGCACACGACCAAGTCACCTCGTTTATCGGGACGCACCCCATTTTATAAAATTTTGGGTTTTAAAGACCAAGTTTTTGGTCGATTTCACCCGTGAATAAAGCACGGCACACAGCAAATTAAAATAAACTAATTACAGAGACTAAATCTGGTTATATTGTCTAATTTACTGTTCAAACAAAATCTAAAATTATTTTCATAGGGGTTGGAGGGGAGCTGGAGGCGGCGGAGGCGGCGCAGGGAGCGGCCGGAGCTGCTGCCGCTATTGCTCGTTGCTGCTGCGGCTGCGGTGGAGAAGGAAGGAGGAGAAGAGGGAGGGGGCTGCCGTCGATGGGAGGAGGCGGCGGGGCTCTGGAGCGGTGGCGGCGGCGCTGGGCAGCGGGCGGTGGACGCGGCGGGGAAGGGGATAGGTGGCCGGAGAGGCGTCGGAGGGGGGTATTTATAGGGGTTAGAGGGGAGCTCGAGCGGCCGGAGAAGGCGGGATCGTGGGCGAGGTGGCCGGACGGAGCGGCGAGGGTGGCGGGCTGGGCGACGCGTGGCCTAGCGGGCGGCCGGAGCTTCGGAAAAAGTGGGCACGGGCGGGGACGTGGTCAGGGAGAGGGGGAGAGGAGCGGGCCGGGTGCGGCGGGTCGGGTTCGGGCAGACCTGACCCGACCCGATAGGGGAGCGGGTTGGGCCGGCCTGCGGGCCGAGGGAATGGGCCGGGCTATTAGGGTTTATGTTTTATAAAATAAATAATTAAATAAATAAAATAGAAATTAAATAAATAATTATTTTATGTGATTTAAAAATAGATCCGGGGCCCGATAAATTCCAAAAAAATTACCCTAAGTCCAGTTTTTTATTTTACACCCAAAAATATTATTTTCATGTCACGTACCTCCTCAGCTATGTCCCCTGAGGACCTGAAATAGATTATATCCCCAGGTTTAGCTGAGGAGCAGTACCCCGAGATATACGGGACAGGAGCTGAAGCTATTACTGGACTTGATACTGGAGCAGAACTGAACCCTGAAGATGAGGTGACTGCCGAAGACTTCTCCTGAGTACCTGATCCCGTACTCAGTATTTACTTTATGTTTATCTCTTTTGTTCCTGGCCTACTGAGCCAGAGTATTCAGACATATGTCGGATTGTTTCTCCGACCGACTTGTTGAGACTTGTTGCTACTTATTTCCATTTTATTATACAGTTTATTTATTTATCTTTTATGGATGAGTTTAGTGTGACTTGTTGTAGTAGACCTTCTTTACAGCTTAAGTGCGCCCTGATGGTTCCATTAAATTGGGTTGACCATCGGTGCGTGCTGCTGGCCATTGCCACGTGTCCAGTCCCTCGATATTTTGGGACTGGGGCGTGACATAGTTTTTGTGGTGGCCCATGCAGGTCAAAACTAAATTGTTCGGTTTCAACTTAGGGATCGAACAGGCCTGCAATAAGATAGGATAAGTTATAGGATCTCATCCATTGATTGAATCATTTTTGGACTCTATGTCGAATTTAATTTAATTGCTTGAATTGCATCCTGTTTTGATTCTTCTGTGCGTTCTCATTGTTTTCTTTTAATGCAGAGTAATGGATCCCAGAAGTGGTGACGAGAACCCCTTGGGTACACCGCCTGAAGCTGTGGCTACCTGTGAAGCTGGAGCGACGCCAGATACCAGAGGACAATCCTCTCAGAGCAATCAATCTGGCCAGCCCAGTTCCAGGTTCAGGCGTGATGACACCCCAGTTCCCTCCTACGATGCCTGTCTTTCCCCCAGGGCAGGCAATGGACGGACAGCAAATGTTCCAGATGTTCTACGCCATGATGCAGGCACAACAACAGATCCAACAGGAGGCCCAACGTCATGAGGCCGAGTACTTAAGGAACATCCTAGTCGCAGCATTGGAGCAGGCAAATCCACCAAATAGGCGACCAGCGACGGGATCTATCACAGATTTCCGTCAACTCAAACCTCCTACCTTCTCGGGCAAGGAAGGACCAACTGAAGTTCATGAATGGCTTACGAACACGCAGCATCAGTTGGAGGCCGCTGAACTTCCAAGAGACAAGTGGATGATTGCCGTCAGGATGCAACTGACGGACAACGCACACCATTGGTGGCTATCCGAAGAAAGGAGGCTCGGACATGATCAAGTCACCTAGGAGGAGTTCTCCAGACTCTTCCAGGAAATGTACATCCCTGCTGTTGCTCGGTCAGAACTCCGAGACAAGTTCAACCGCCTGATCCAGGGCAATATGTCGGTGGAGGAATACAACGCCAAATTTATTCGGCTGAGCTGCTTCGCCCCTTCTCTAATTCCTACCGAAGAAGAGAAGGCAGAGAAGTTCTTTGATGGACTCAGGTTCGAGCTCCAGAAGTTAATCGGATCTGTCGTGCCCATATCTTACACCGACGTCCTTGCTGCAGCACGTCGTATGGAGCGCGTTACTCAGAGGGAGTCAAGCCTGAAACGTCCATTCTCCTCAGCACCGTCCAAGTCATCACCTGAGGATTCTGCCAAACGGCCCCAGAAGAACCTGCCTCAGAAAGTAGCATCAAAGAACCTACCTACTTGTCATTACTGCGGTAAAGTAGGTCATATTGAAAGAGAATGTAGACGCAAGCTGGGACTCTGCTTGGTTTGCGGATCCGGACAACACTTCTCAAAGGACTGCTTGGAGCGTCGAGAGGGAGTTCCAAATTGACCAGCTCCACCTGCACCTAAGCCAGCTCTTCCAGCTGTGGGAGCAACACAAACAGGAGCTGGAGGAGCCAGGCCACCACTACCACCTCAGGCAGCATTATTCCAGCAGGCTCGTCAGCAGAGGGGTCCAGCCCAGGGACGAGGACAGGCATATGCACTAGCAGTCACAGAGGAAGCTACTGCAGGCGAAGTGATAGCAGGTACCATATTAGTAGCTTCATTACCTGCTGTAGCTTTATTTGATTCTGGAGCCTCGCATTCATTTATTGCTGCTAGCTTCGTAGCCACACATAGAGTAGCTACCGCACCTCTCTCAAAGATGAAAAGAATTCTTACGGGAGGTGGAATTATCCCGGTTAGTGATATCTGTAGATCATGTTCGGTAGTAGTCTGTGGCCGAGAGATGCGAGCCCAATTTTTGATCTTTTCTATGCCTGATTATGATGTTGTACTTGGTATGGACTTGTTAAGTCAGTACCAGGCGACACTGGATTGCCGGCTTGGAAAAGTGATATTTAGACCCCCTAGCCATCCTGAGTTTGAATTTCTTCGGGGAGCTGTAGAGCAAGGTGTCCAGCCAACTCTTAGGGTATTATCTGTAGAAGAGGATTCAGGTTACCCAAGAGTCATATCGGAATTTGTGGATGTATTTCCCGACGATCTTCCAGGTTTACCACCTGATCGGGAGATAGAATTCACAATAGACCTAACTCTAGGAGCCGAACCTATCACTTCATCGGTATATCGGCTAGCACCTAAGGAGTTAGTGGAGCTGAAAGTGCAAGTGGACGATCTTCTGGAGAAAGGATTCATCCGGCCTAGTGTTTCACCTTGGGGAGCGCCCATACTTTTTGTACCAAAGAAGGATGGAACTGTACGCTTGTGCATTGATTACAGGGCTCTTAATGTTGTAACTATTAAGAACCGATACCCCTTACCACGCATTGATTACTTATTTGACCAATTGAGTGGTGCTAGGGTATTCTCAAAGATTGACCTTAGATCCGATTATCACCAGATTAGGGTGAAGAAGGAAGATATACCAAAGACGACCTTCAGGACTAAGTATGGACATTATGAGTTCCTAGTAATGCCGTTTGGTTTAACCAACGCACCCGCCGTATTTATGAGTTTGATGAACGGAGTCTTCCATCAGTACTTGGATAAGTTCGTGGTGGTATTTATTTATGATATTCTAGTCTACTCCAAGGACCACGAAGAGCACGAGGAACACCTCAAAATTGTGCTAGAGATATTGAGAAGGAAGAAGCTGTATGCCAAACTTAGCAAATATGAGTTCTGTATGGACAAGGTGCCATTCTTGGGACATATCATCTCGGGAGAAGGACTGTCTGTGGACCCAGAGAAGGTCACTGCAATAGAAACTTGGCCTACACCTACCTCTGTTGCAGAAGTGAGAAGTTTTCTTGGACTTGCTGGGTATTACCGGCGGTTCGTAGAAAATTTTTCAAGGATCGCAGAGCCTATGACGAAGCTGACACGGAAGGATCAGGAGTTCATATGGACGAAAGAATGCCAGAATGCCTTTGAAGAATTGAAGAGGCGTCTAACAACAGCACCACTCTTGACTCTTCCCTCAGGGTCAGAAGGTTTTGTTGTTTATAGTGATGCATCCGGTAGTGGACTAGGTTGTGTCTTGATGCAACATGGCAAGGTTATCGCTTATGCATCGAGGCAGTTGAAGGTCCACGAGAAGAACTATCCAACGCACGACCTGGAGCTAGCTGCAGTAATTTTTGCACTGAAGATCTGGAGGCACTATCTGTATGGAAAGAAGGTCGAAATATTCACTGATCATAAGAGCTTGAAGTATGTATATACTCAGAAGGAGCTCAACATGAGGCAAAGGCGTTGGCTTGAGTTGATAGTGGACTTTGACATAGATCTGCAGTACCACCCGGGGAAAGCAAATATTGTAGCCGACGCCCTCAGCAGGAAACCCACGGCTTATTTATGAACGGAGCAGCCTCAGCTATTACAAGACTTACAAGATCTCCAGATAGAGTTTGTTTTACTTGGACAAAATGGCTTGCTAGCTAACCTCGAAGTTAAGTCATCGCTTGTGGAGAGGATCAAAGAAGCTTTGCCTACTGATGCTAGATTCTGAAGGCTGAGAGAGAGAACAGAAGCAGGCATGCAGACGGAACTTCGCATCCATGAGAACGGGACATTACGGTACGAAAATTGCCTATATATTCCAAATGGAGAATTAAGGCAGGAGTTGATGACGGAAGCACATAGCTCCATATACTCTGTTCATCTAGGAGGAACCAAGATGTACCGGAACTTAAGACAGTATTATTGGTGGCATAGAATAAAAAGGGAGATTGCCCGATTTGTGGCAAAATGTTTAGTCTGCCAGCAGGTAAAGGCCGAGCACCAAAGGACTGCAGGTATGTTGCAGCATCTTCCCATACCTGAATGGAAGTGGGAGCATATTACCATGGATTTCGTCACCGGATTTCCAAGAAGCCCTAGTGGAAAGGATGCGGTATGGGTTATCGTGGATCGGCTCACTAAGTCGGCACACTTCTTGCCATTTAGAGTCGGACAATCCATGGAGGTACTAGCCGACATGTATATGCGACAAATCGTAAGATTACATGGAGTGCCGGTTAGTATTGTATCAGATCGAGACTCGAGATTTACGTCTCACTTCTGGCGAAGCATGCAAGAGAGTCTCGGCACCAGACTCAAATTCAGTATTGCCTATCATCCCCAGACAGATGGCCAATCAGAGCGCACAATTCAGATCTTGGAAGATATTCTGCGATCATGTATACTGGACTTTGGAGGATCTTGGAAAGATCATCTGCACTTAGTGGAGTTCTCCTACAACAACAGCTATCAGGCAAGCATTCAGATAGCACCTTTCGAGGCGTTGTACGAAAGGAAGTGCAGATCGTCGATATGCTGGAGTGACGTTGGCGAACGTCAATTACTGGGTCCAGAGTTGGTAACGGAGACAGTGGAGAAAGTAAAGCAGATTCAGAATCATCTCCGTGCAGCCCAGGATAGACAGAAGCATTGGGCCGATACGCATAGACGTCCCCTGGAGTTTAAGGAAGGAGAGCACGTATTCTTGAGGATCTCGCCCACTCGAGGTACTATCTGTAAACCCCCAGGTTTTTGCAAAAATTTTAAATTGGGATTTTTCGCGATTTTCTGGAATTTTCTGGGAATATTCTGTAATTAAAATCAGGGTTTCTAATTATTAAATGATTTTTTATTGTTAATAAATAATATTAAAATATCATGAAAATAATATTTCTGGGTGTAAAATGAAAAACTGGACTTAGGGTAATTTTTCTGGAATTTATTGGGCCTCAGACATATTTTTAAATACCTAAATACTATTTATTTATTTATTGAATTTATTTATTATTACTATTATTATTATTATTATTATTATTATTATTTTATCCCTTAGAAATCAGCCCAGCCCGGCCCAACGGCCCACCGGCCCAGCCCTCTCCCTAACGGGTCGGGTCGGGTCCACCCGAACCCGACCCGCACCCGAAACCCGGTCCCCCAGCACCCCCTCCCCACGACCCGGCTGCCGAAATCCACGCCCCGGCCGGCCATGCGGCGCCCCACCGCTCCACGACCTGCCACGACGCCCCGCGTCTCCCGACGACGAACCCCCCCTCGTCGCCGCCCTTCCCGGCGAAGCTCAGCCCCCTCTCCCTATATAAACCACCGCCCGGCCCTCTTTCCTCCATCGCCTGAAACCCTAGCGCCGCCGCCGTGCCGCTCCGCCGACGCCGCCGCAGCTGCTCCTCCTTCCCCTCTCCTTCCTCCTCCGCTGCTCCGGCCAGCGACCCCGACGCCGCCTCCTCCAGCAACAGCAGCGAGCAGCCAGCCGCCTCCGCCCGGACTCCGGCGCCGCCTCCGCCGCCAGCACCTCCGCCTCGCCCCGGCGAGCCGTCCCCAGCCCTCCCCGGCGTGCCTCCGGCCGGCCCCCGCCGTTTACGGCCACAAAACCCTAACCCTAGCTCCCAATTCTCCGTGTCGTGTCGGACACGACACGGACACGAAGATTTCCGGTTTCTCGGGTCCTGTTCAGGTACTCATATCTTTCTTCTCGCTGCCCCGTTTTCAATTCTGTAAATTACGTTGCGAAGCCTGTATGACCCTCTCGGTGTCCGGACAAACCGCTCGGGGCATCGCGTCCTGTGGTGATCGCACACCGCGATCCAAAAAAGGAAAAACCAGACCCTGTTTCACCCCGGAACTGAGTACGCCCCGCCAAACGGGACGACTTGGTCGCGTGCGGTCTTCACAGATACGTGCGCATCATCGATACGGACGTGTGAGAATTCGCGGAAGCTAATTCGGGTGTGCGTGCACACCGGAATCAACGCGTATCCGCGGACATCGCCCCGTATCCGACTTTTCTACAATTTGCCCTAACTTCTTGTACACTTGTCAGATCGAGACAAAACTTGCACCATCGGACTCGTAGCGATACGCTGGTCCTGTGGGTCAAGTTTGGTTCGATTCTGAGAACGTTGACGAAATCGCGTGTCGTGGGCCCCACAAGCCTCGCTCGACGGGCGATTTTGTGATCGGCTCATCGGAATTCAAATCTGGAAGTTCCGTTGGGTTCTTATCAGCGTTCCTGACCTGTTGACACTAAGTTTGGTGAATTTGGAGACCGTTGACCCAGACATATTTTTCGGTGCAAAGCGGGCCCACCAGCGGACCCCGTTTTGACCCGAAACTGCCGTTTTTGCCCTTGTCTCCAAATTGGACCCAAGAATAGGCGTTTCTAGCTATTTGACATCTTTTGAGCGTGATGGTAATGTCTATTTTAGCATCTGGACTCATCTCTGGAAATTTCCCCTAGAACAATTAATCGGATCCAAACAACAGGCAAGTACCTGCACTTCAAGTTTAATCTTTATATTATGATAGTTAATTCCCTGCTCTACTAGTACCCTTGATGATTACACGTAGTGCTAGAATACTGGATTTCGTGTCTTGGATACTGTATTTCATGTCTTGCTTTTCATGTCGGGTGGGAGAATACTAGAAGGCATGTAGTTTACCTTTCCCCCTATCATGTTTAATAGCTGTTGGTACGCGACTGTACCCTCAGCCGGATCTCGATTTTCATGTTTAATAGCCGTCTATGACGGCCGAATTAGCCTTATAAACCCCTACATGCCAACTATGTATTCTAAAATAAACACAAGTTCACACAGATAGCTTATGGTCTTGTTATAGTTCTTGCTGACTGTTGTAGTTTCATTTCCTGTCTCATTTATTTCCTGCTTTCTCATATTCCTGTTTATAGCATTAACTCTGAGATATTGATGTTCTTCTATGCAACTTTCTCAACATGATACTCAAGTTAATTATCATGAATATTTAGTTTAATCTTGTTGTGCATTGTGTACTTTGCTCCTTTCCTGACTGGATCCGTTGTTTTAGGCGATGATGAGAACTTTGCCCCTACCTATTATGGCCCCTATGAGTTAGCAGGTGACACATATGAGGAGCCGGTTCCCACTCAGGAGACTAACTTTGAGGAGGAGTAGCCAGTTAGTTATTATTTTATTTCCTTTCAGCACATACTCGGGTTTGTCCCCGATCTATCTTCTGGCTTTGTATTAACTATGGATCTGTTGTCACAATTTGTTTTATAAAAGTTAGCATTCCTATTTCCTGTTACTTTCCTTGTCTATTTATTGTGGATGAGATAGATTTAAAATTACCTGTGATGACGACCTAGACAGCGTACTACCGCCGACACTGCGGCGTAGGCTGGACGTGCCCACGCACTCGTGCCCGAATAACCTGGTACGGGTCGTGACACATTTTTGTGGTGGCCCATGCAGGTCCAACGACTAAATTGTTCGGTTTCAACCTAGGGACCGAACAGGCCTGCAATAAGATTGGGGATTTTAGGAAAAGCTCATCTACTTGATTAAATCGTTCTTGATATTCCCATCAACTTCGAATTATTTTATTGACTTGCATCCTGCCTTGATTCCTGTGCGCCTTTATCGTTTATTTTTGGATGCAGAGTAAAAGATCTACCAGCAAGCGACGAGGTTCCTACAAGATCATCACGAGATGCTCTACCAGCATGACCGTGGAGAACGCGCAGACTCTTGGAGCAATTAATGCGCGTAAGTGATTTGTAGATACCGTTCCTAGTATTGTTTAGCTCGTGCCCATTGGTTCGTGACCTCAGCCCCAACCTAGTAATTTTAAACTTGCTAATAACCTGGTATGCTTTTGTATTTGATAACTGTAGAGTTTGTAGAATCTTTTGTTATTGTGCTTATTGTAGGTTGTTTTGTGAACTTAAATAATTTGTATCTTCTTTTATCACCATCTAGCGCACCTTATTTTGCTGTGCTTGACTTATGCTGCTATTTTATAGCCTAGTTTTGCAAGCTTATCCTTTTATCAAGCTTGTTCATGACATATGTATTAGTGGGTCGACACACTAATACAATTGTCTATTCAGAATCAGTGTATTACGGTCTGATCAGCCTTAGTGCATTTTGATTCGCCTTTCGCACTACTTTATGTGGATTGAGATATATAGTTGATTAGTTGCCCTCTAGATATGATCGAGCATATCGTACCGATTGCATAACTGTATTAATACGAGCATGTGAATAGGAATTACCAAGATAGGATTCAATCCACAATCGCTTGATAATTCCCACTTGAACTCTTTAAACGCCTTGATCCCGATACTTCTGTTCTATCACCTCACCCTTGAACTTCTTATTATTGATCTTCGTCTCCCCTATTTTCGGATAGACGAAATCTCGTGCTTGGTATAAGTTTGGTGCATAGATAGTACTAGATATGCCACATAGGCCGATCGCATACTTGAGGATTATTCTTTCGAAATTCAGGACATATCATATGTGAAATGATCGGCGTTGAAGTTTCGAGGATCGAATGACATGAATAACCATATTAAGGAATATTTTCTTAAAGTATATAGTCTTTTGTGATGAATGGGTAAAATCTAAGTTGGGTAGCAGTGCATTGTCAACTCGAGAGGAAATTCTTTTAGATTATGACCGAGTAAGGTTAGATTGGAAGAGGCTCAAGCCATTCTAATTTTTGAAAAATTAGAGGAGTGACTAAGATGATTAATGGATTGATATCGAGTACCCAATAGTTATATCTCAAGTACATAATTTAAATCTTGAAATAATGAAAGTAGAATCATCAAATTGAATTTAGATGATAGAATTATAGACTTGAACATTAGTGGACTACATTTAAATTATTTTTTTCAACTTGATGATTTGAATTAAGAATTAAAACTTGATGGTTGGATTACCTAGTTGGATTATTGAGGAGGTGAATGAAATTTAAAGAGTTGAAGCATACAAGTGTGAATGGGAATATTGCTGGACTCGAATCACTTCTGGAGGAAATTTATGACAGTTAGAATCGTGGGACAAATTTATAAGCATATGCAATTCTCGAAGATGTTATATGGACTTAATTAAAAATCTGCCTGTGGGTAATTTGAGAAAGTAAGAAGTAATGACCATAGGGTAAAATTTTGATTGAAACAAGTAGTCATCTTAAACCATAAAATGATTGCAGTGGATATGATAGGGATTCTAATTATCGCAAGAAGATTGCGATTGACTTGCCTTGTGTACATGAAGGGTTAACAGATTATGGCTTAATTTTAAATTTCGAGGACGAAATTTTATAAGTTGGGTAGATTGTAAACCCCCAGATTTTTGCAAAAATTTTAAATTAGGATTTTTTGCAATTTTCTGGAATTTTCTGGGAATATTCTGTAATTAAAATCAGGGTTTCTAATTATTAAATGATTTTTTATTGTTAATAAATAATATTAAAATATCATGAAAATAATATTTCTGGGTGTAAAATGAAAAACTGGACTTAGGGTAATTTTTCTAAAATTTATTGGGCCTCAGACATATTTTTAAATGCCTAAATAATATTTATTTATTTATTGAATTTATTTATTATTACTATTATTATTATTATTATTATTTTATCCCTTAGAAATCAGCCCAGCCCGGCCCAACGGCCCAGCCCTCTCCCTAACGGGTCGGGTCGGGTCCACCCGAACCCGACCCGCACCCGAAACCCGGTCCCCCAGCACCCCCTCCCCACGACCCGGCTGCCGAAATCCACGCCGCCCCGGCCGGCCACGCGGCGCCCCACCGCGCCACGACCTGCCACGATGCCCCGCGTCTCCCGGCGACGAACCCCCTCTCGTCGCCGCCCTTCCCGGCGAAGCTCAGCCCCCTCTCCCTATATAAACCACCGCCCGGCCCTCTTTCCTCCATCGCCTGAAACCCTAGCGCCGCCGCCGTGCCGCTCCGCCGACGCCGCCGCAGCTCCTCCTCCTTCCCCTCTCCTTCCTCCTCCGCTGCTCCGACCAGCGACCCCGACGCCGCCTCCTCCAGCAACAACAGCGAGCAGCCAGCCGCCTCCGCCCGGACTCCGGCGCCGCCTCCGCCGCCAGTGCCTCCGCCTCGCCCCGGCGAGCCATCCCCAGCCCTCCCCGGCGTGCCTCCGGCCGGCCCCCGCTGTTTACGACCACAAAACCCTAACCCTAGCTCCCAATTCTCCGTGTCGTGTCGGACACGACACAGACACGAAGATTTCCGGTTTCTCGGATCCTGTTCAGGTACTCATATCTTTCTCCTCGCTGCCCTGTTTTCAATTCCGTAAATTATGTTGCGAAGCCTGTATGACCCTCTCGGTGCCCGGACAAACCGCTCGGGGTATCGCGTCCTGAGGTGATCGCACACCGCGATCCAAAAACAGGAAAAACCAGACCCTGTTTCACCCCGGAACTGAGTACGCCCCGCCAAACGGGACGACTTGGTCGCGTGCGGTCTTCACAGATACGTGCGCACCGTCGATACGGACGTGTGAGAATTCGCGGAAGCTAATTCGGGTGTGCGTGCACACCGGAATCAACGCGTATCCGCGGACATCGCCCCGTATCCGACTTTTCTGCAATTTGCCCTAACTTCTTGTACACTCATCAGATCGAGACAAAACTTGCGCCATCGGACTCGTAGCGATACGCTGGTCCTGTGGGTCAAGTTTGGTTCGATTCTGAGAACGTTGACGAAATCGCGTGTCGTGGGCCCCACAAGCCCCGCTCGACGGGCAATTTTGTGATCGGCTCATCGGAATCCAAATCTGGAAGTTCCGTTGGGTTCGTATCAGCGTTCTTGACTTGTTGACACTAAGTTTGGTGAATTTGGAGACCGTTGACCCGGACACATTTTTCGGTGCAAAGCGGGCCCACCGGCGGACCCCGTTTTGACCCAAAACTGCCGTTTTTGTCCTTGTCTCCAAATTGGACCCAAGGACAGGCGTTTCTAGCTATTTGACATCTTCTGAGCGTGATGGTAATGGCTATTTCAGCATCTGGACTCATCTCTGGAAATTTCCCCGAGAACAATTAATCGGATCCAAACAACAGGCAAGTACCTGCACTTCAAGTTTAATCTTTATATTGTGATAGTTAATTCCCTGCTCTACTAGTACCCTTGATGATTACACGTAGTGCTAGAATACTGGATTTCGTGTCTTGGATACTGTATTTCATGTCTTGCTTTTCATGTCGGGTGGGAGAATACTAGAAGGCATGTAGTTTACCTTTCCCCCTATCATGTTTAATAGCTGTTGGTACGCGACTGTACCCTCAGCTGGATCTCGATTGTTCATGTTTAATAGCCGTCTATGATGGCCGGATTAGCCTTATAAACCCCTACATGCCAACTATGTATTCTAAAATAAACACAAGTTCACACAGATAGCTTATGGTCTTGTTATAGTTCTTGCTGACTGTTGTAGTTTCATTTCTTGTCTCATTTATTTCCTGCTTTCTCATATTCCTGTTTATAGCATTAACTCTGAGATATTGATGTTCTTCTATGCAACTTTCTCAACATGATACTCAAGTTAATTGTTATGAATATTTAGTTTAATCTTGTTGTGCATTGTGTACTTTGCTCCTTTCCTGACTGGATCCGTTGTTTTAGGCGATGATGAGAACTTTGTCCCTACCTATTATGGCCGCTATGAGTTAGCAGGTGACACATATGAGGAGCCGGTTCCCACTCAGGAGACTACCTTTGAGGAGGAGTAGCCAGTTAGTTATTATTTTATTTCCTTTCAGCACATACTCGGGTTTATCCCCGATCTATCTTCTGGCTTTGTATTAACTATGGATCTGTTGTCACAATTTATTTTATAAAAGTTAGCATTCCTATTTCCTGTTACTTTCCTTGTCTATTTATTGTGGATGAGATAGATTTAAAATTACCTGTGATGATGACCTAGACAGCGTACTACCGCCGACACTGCGGCGTAGGCTGGACGTGCCCACGCACTCGTGCACGAATAACCGGGTGCGGGTCGTGACACTATCAGATTTGGAAGCAGAGGCAAGTTAAGCCCAAGGTATATTGGACCATTTGATATCTTGGAGCGCATTGGTGAGGTGGCTTATCGTCTTGCATTACCTCCATCCTTAGAGGGAGTGCATGATGTATTCCACGTCTCGCAGCTGAGACGATACATGACGGACCCAAGTCACATAGTTGATCATTCTGAGATTTTGGTGGGCCCTAGCCTGAGATATGTGGAGCAACCAGTGGGTATACTCGACACCAGTGAGAAGACACTACGAGGGCAGACAATCAGACTGGTTTGGGTAGCTTGGAAACAACACTCTCCTGGCGAATCGACCTGGGAACGAGAGGATATCATGCGCCAGCGTTATCTACACTTATTCGCAGATGCAGGTAAAACCTAAGCATTCTTTTACTTCCGTAGTTCGTGCCTTTGTAGTTTACCCTTTGATTGCGAGGACGCAATCCTCTTAAGGGGGGTAGATTGTAATCACCCTAAAATTTTCAGTTTGATAAAATCAATTTTTAGGATTTTTCTGCAATTTTCAAGAATTAACATAGGTACTTTGGTGATTTTATAATTTTTAATTGCTAATAACTAATATTAAAATGGAATGAAAATATGATTTTATGGTGTAAAATAGAAAATCGGACTTAGGGTAATTTTTCTGGAATTTATTGGGCCCCAGACCTAATTTAAATTACCTAAAAACTATTTAAACTAATTAATTATTATTATTATTATTATTGTTATTTGATTTCCGGCCCGGCCCAGTGGGCCGAAGCCCAGCCCTAGCTTAGCGGGTCGGGCGGGTCCGCCCAACCCGGAACCCGCCGCCCGACCCGACCCGACCCCCCTCAAATTGGAGGAATATTTGGGGGTGAACTAATTTAGAGTGAAATAAAATATAAAATGACAAGTGGTGAGCTACTCTCCCTATTACTATGGCCGGCCACCTATTTTCCTGTGAGACTCGTCTCACAGTATTCGTATTTTATGTGGATACATATTTTATGCTAGTTATCGCATTTTATTAAATCTTGAGGAAGCTCGAAATTTCTAAAAATTGAAACTTTACTACTTGACCGATATACAGACGGTATACTGTCTGGCAGATATTTGTTTCACTTTCGAGATATTTTCTTTATAAATAGTAGTGTTATTTTTTCTTTCTCTTTCTCTTTCTCTTTCTCTCTCCTCTCTTCTTTATTTTCTCTCGAGCTTGGAAGCATGGTCTTGAGAACTGGAGTATGGTTTCTGGACCCCTTCATAGTGGTGGATTAGAAGATTAGACTGGGAGCTCGCATTAGGTAAGTACACCTTGCCGATTTTGTGAACTTCTTTTAATTTATGTTATTTTACGTTCCTGGAGCTTTGGTTATTATTTTTAGTTTAGACTTGCTTTACTATTGTTATTCTTATCGTGATTTCTAGCCTAGTGACCATCTCGATTTTGATTTTTGATAGAATCTTGTTCTGTCCCATTTTGGTAACTCGGTAATGAAAACGGTACCGGAGTTGTGACCATGAGATTTAGTCCATATTGTGATATGAGACTTACCCTAGACTTGACTTCCGGTTAGTATTGGTTCTGATAATTTTTGGGGTTCGATTTGAGTCCCAGAAATTAGACTTGATTTAACCAAGTTTATTCTTGGAAACCGGCATACCGACGGTATACTACAGTATACCGACGGTATACTACAATATACCTACGGTATACTATAGTATACCGACGGTATATCAATTTTGACCGACTTGATATTTAGATATTTTTCTGCGAACCCTATCGGCATATCGACGGTGTACTGGGTTGTGCCGATGGTATACCGATCTTGCCGATATTGTTAGATATTTTTCTTGGCCAGCATACCGACGGTGTACTGGACTGTGCCGATGGTATACCGATTTGTGGAACTTTGTTTTCCAGTAACTTTTGGCCTACTTTATACGGCATACCAACTGTATACTACTATAGTATATCGATGGTATACTGATTTATTGGATTCCAGAACTTGTTATATTTTTCTATCTCTAGACCGGTATAGAAACGGTGTACTGGACTGTGCCGACGGCATACCGATCGTGCACTTTCTTTAGGAATTCTTGATTTTTCGTGATTTCATGTTGAAACTTTTGGCTTTTGCTTGGACACATGATGACTTGACCTAATTTGGACATTAACTTACATGGCTTAGGATGACTTGACTTTACCTGGCTTTACTCAATTTTACCCGGCTTTGTCCGGCTACACATGATGACATTATTGACTGGACTTGACTTGGCATGACTTTATATAGCTTTATCGGACGTGGCTTGACTTGGTTTCACTTAGTTTCATTTGGTTGGACATGGCTTTATATGTTTGTACATGGATTTACCTGGTTTTACATGGCTTTACTTGGCTTTACCTGGATTGACATGGCTTCACTCAGCTTTACCTGGCTTTCCTTGGTTTCACGTGGCTTGATTGTTTTCGTAGCATACATGAGTCCGGTTGTGCAATGTATATTAAAACTGTTTATATTACTATTAGAACTTGATTTATCTGCATAATGTCTAGGATAGATTCTGCAAAATATCACTCCCAGATTCATACAAGAAACTGCTAGGGGTTAAATAACTAGAGATTCACTTAGTACATGGCTAGGGATTTTCTTAGATTGCATGCAGTCCCAGTTATTCGTACTATTATCTTGAGGAGTATCCAGTGGTTTATATTATGGCGTATCTTGAGGAGTATCCAGTTGGTTGTGTGTATGGATATCCCGGACGGACTGTAGGGACATGCAATAAGAAGAAACTCTAGCATTGTATTGCATTATAAAGTTAGTAATTTTGGATTGTGATAACCCTAGTTTGTTAAAGTATCAAGCCGTACTTACATGATTTTCGTGATTGATGGATGTCGGTTAGTCTAGGCTTTACATGATCATACCTTTACTTTTGTACTTGTTATTCCTTATTGATTATCAGTTCATGATATGTCTCATTGCAGGTTTTATAGTATTTATTATCCTTAGATCATTTATATTCAGTCTTTACTTTTCAGTATTTGTATTGCTTGTGTTGTTGGTTTAAGTTCCTAGATTGGCTTCCTTTGTGGTACTTGCTATTTGGGGGTCTGACCCTACTGGTTTTGTTTGGCCAGATCCAGTAGCAGCACCGGAGGATCTTTCGTACTTTTCTAAGGATGGTGACCACCAGAAGCACCAGGCCGCTTGAGTAGGTTTTCTTAGTTCACCACTCTGATATACATTCTATTTTGTTGGTATTTAGTCATCGAGCACGTGTTTATCTCATATTTTAGTTTGATCAATTAGCCTATTGGCATTAGCATAATTGACATATCCTAGGGTTGATCATGTATGACTCAGATTTTGGCTAGTTTATTCATTCTGTGTTTACTAGCATCATGATCATCTATATATTATAGTTTGAGATACTTTATTATTATATTTCAGCTGATCATATATTTTGTTATTATTCATGTTGTTCTTATGATTGAGATACTAGGGTTTGTTTGACCTAGGCTTGACTGTTGGTTTGTAGTAGTGACCCCTCATGTCTTACAGATTTACCGTATATACGGAGTATCGAAGTGCGCCAAGTATACATAAATGGCCTTGTTAGTCCTGCTTTCCAATATTCTGGTTCTGGGGTGTGATACAGTTTTAGTGATGGCCCATGTATATCTGTCTGAGCGAATTATGTCTATTTAAGCAAATTTGATCTAGTTTTTATAGATATATGGGGGTTGTTATTGTTGCTAGATGTCTCAATCCTAAACTGTTCCCCTTGATCCCTAATTATTTTCTCTATCCTTGATTCTTGAATCTGATATCTGCTTATTCGTTGATCTACTATGTTCTTCGTTTGACTCTTATCCTTAACTTTCAGGGGCACTGTTCCTCTTACTATCGGCCAGATGGATCGAGTTCAGCTCGAGGAGTGTCAGCATTCAGGAGTCCAGCATATTCCTATAGATCAACCTCAGCATTCAGGGACAGAGTCTAGAGTAGATCTAGAGACAGATCGGCCGATAGTACCGGACCAGCAGGCCGCACCTGTGCACCCAGTTTATCCCGAGCATCCATAGGGTGTTAATCGAGCACTGATGGATGTCCTTCGAGGTTTTATGAGGATCCAACAGCACTAGAGTGACGTACTCATTTAGTCGGTCCAGACAGCATTGCAACGAGGTGATTCTCATATCCCTAATTCTACGACCAGCTTCAGGCGTCTCTGTCCTCCGTACTTTTATAGTACAGAAGACGTGATTTCGTCCGATGCTTGGATGCAGGATACCGAGGCCATCCGGGAGGCAGTAGGGACTACGGCCAGAGAGCGAGTGGCTGTGGTGAGGCTACAGTTATTAGACTTGGCCCATGATTGGTAGGCAGCGCAGGAGATTTTATTTACCGCCTTGATTCCATGGGCAGTTTTTACTAAGAGGTTTCAGGAGAGGTAATTTGATGCGGTAGCGCGTTACGAGCTTCAGTAGAGGCTTAACAACCTCAGGCAGAAAAGAAGGACCATCGACGGTTACGCGGTAGAGTTTGCTAGACTTAGTCTGTTTGCTTCTACTTTGGTAGTGACTGAGTTGGAGAGGGCGAGAAGGTTCCAGCAGGGACTCTATTTAGAGATTATTTTGGCGGTGGATCAGCATGAGTTTCGGACCTTTGATGCGGTGATACGGGCAGTCAGGAGGTCTGAGTATATATTACAGAGGATTATCGATCGAGTTTGGAGTTAGAAGAGGCCCAATTTTTCAGAAAGGTCATCATCCCATTCATCAGCACCATCTCTAGCAGTTAGAGCCCTAATGATTGGAGCCTTGAGGAGGACAACATCATCTCAGCAGTCTTCCCTGACGTTTTCTCAGCAGAGGCAGTCATCTTCTTCTTCCGGTAGTTATTTCCATTACAAAAAACCTGGACATATTATATCAGAGTGATGTATGGCACATGGATTGTGATTGGTATGTAGGGCATCAGACCACATGGTTGGGACATATCCTAGGAGAAACCAGACTGGATCATCATCAACCCAGTCAACAGTTCAGCCATTAGCGCCGGAGTACAGGGTACCAGCACCAGTACAACAACAGTAGGTTCAAAGGCCTTTGGCTCCACAGGCGCAAGCATTCCAGCAAAGGTCGCAGCAGTATGCACAGGCCCAGGCGCAAACGAGACCTAGAGGTCAGCAGCAGAGTGGACCAGCACCAGAGGGCAGGGTCGAGCCTTCTTGCTATCGATGGTAGAGGCTTTGGCAGCAGGAGAGGTGGTAGCAAGTACCATTCTCATCCACGTTCATTCAGCTTCAGCTTTATTTAATTCTGGTGCATCGTATTCATTTATATCTACACAATTTATGACACGAGTTAGATTAGAGTCCGAGTCCTTACCTGTAAGGTTGAATATACTTACTGGTAATTGTCTTATGGGAGTAGATAGAGTATATCCCTTGTGTAGAGTTATAGTGTGGGGGAGAAAATTTCTCGCGAGGCTGATAGAGTTTTCTATGGGCGATTATGATGTCGTTCTTGGTATGGATTGGTTGAGTGCAAGCCACACGATGATAGAATGCCATAGTAGCAAGGTTATCTTTCGAGTACCTAGTAGGGAGGAGTTCTCATTCTTGAGAGATGCATTAGAGTCATCGGAGGTTACATTGATGATGGTAGAGGCTGAGGAGGCACAGTTTCCTAGGATAGTTTGTGAGTTTCTTGATGTATTTCTCAAAGAGCTAGTAGGTGTACAACCAGTTAGAGACGTGGATTTCTATATTGATTTAATTCTGTGTGCAGAGCCAGTATCAAAGCGGGTTACATGTCACTACCACATTCTAAAAATAGGGGTAATTTTGTCATTTTATTTATTATAAGTATTGTGTGTATTTATTTTAAATAATTGCATGATATGTGTATATATATATATTATATGTATAGTGATCTTTAATGCATGAGTTAGTAGACTAGACCTAGAAGCCCACTAGATGAACCCTTGACTAAATATAGGATTATGGATTTTAATTAGCATTTTTGGGATTAATTATTGAGGCTATATTTTATTACTGTAATTTTTATTTAATTGTTGTACCTTACCGTTACTTCGATATTTGGAGCGCTACACTATCTTTTGCCTTCCAACAAACTTCACATACTTCCCAAAAATTACAGAAAATTATGAAAAATCCAAATTAAAAATTCCTGAAAAATCAGGGGGTTTACACTATGTACTTCCAATTAATTTAAGAACACCATTTATATTAATTTTAATTAAATTGGTGTAAGGACCGAACTAAACCCAAAACTAGACCCAACACCAAACCAAACCCCCTTTCACACCCTCAAGGCTCATTCTAAACACCACACACACTTTTTATCTACTGTATCACACCAAACATGGTGTTTTCCCTCATCCAATCCCAATTCTTACTTTTTGTATAATTTTTCAATTGTTGAGAATTTTTATACAAAAGTGCGATGAGGTGTCCACCTCCCATTGGACCCAACACATGAAGAACCAACCCCTCCCTCTTTGACCGGTCCAACTCTCTCTCCCTCCCTTTTTTGTTTGTATACTTTTCTTCATGAGTAATCTTGGCCCTTCATTCAAAATGGAGCACCATCCTCACCACACACACCCTCCTACATATACCACACATCCTAACCTTTTTTCCAAAAAGCCATCCCTTATCCCAAGGAACACATGGCCGGCCCTAATCCCCAGGTTGTCATCACCCTCTTCTCTCCTACATGCAAACTCTTCATCCCCATTATTTCTCATCACCATCATCATACTATACTAAACGAAAACTAAACCCTAAACCAACCCTAACCGAACATCCTCTTCTTTCTTCCATCTCCGGTGATCACCGTCGAGCCCTCGTCTCTGCAACCATCTCCACCATCATCAACATCATCATCATCATCATCATCATCATTATCATCACCATCATCATCATCATTATCATCATTATCATCATCATCATCATCACCATCATCATCTCCATTCTCCCTTGCCGGATCACCCCGAGTATAGAAAATACTGACCGTGTGCCACTCCAAGGGACCAGCAGCTTCTGACCTCCGTGTCGGTGAGTACGCCACCGTGCAACCATCCTCGATAAGTCATCATAGCCATCAGTCTTGTCGCACCCACGCACGAGGCATACCAGCGACCTCCCTCGTCATCGACTACCCCTTCCTCGATCACACGCACCCCGAGGTTCGAACTTGCCTCCCTCTTTCATGTTGTGTGTTGTATGACACTGTGATGATGAACCCTAATAACTAGTGTGTACACGTGTGCATGTGTGAATAATGATTAGGTTAATATATATTTCGTGGGAAATTAGGTTTAATAATTGCTTCAATAGTAATTAGGTTTATTGTTTACGTTACGGGAAATTAGGTTTATAAATTACTTCATGAAATTAGTTGTTAGTGTTTACTCCTTAGAAATATTGGTTGCTAGTCATAGGTATCACATATTTTATATGTTGTGTAGACCTGGGTTTATTAATAATGTAGTAGTGGGTAATACTATGTAATATACTAAGGTATATATATATTTACATATTAAACGTATTTTGGTAACTCAATGCCTTATGTGTACCCTCACCTTCTAGCTAGACTATGTGTTAGTGCTACACGAGATTTGGAGAATTAGATATTGTGTTATTGAGTTGACTGTCTTGTTATGCACAATATTTGAGGACATGACACCTGTACGTATAGACACGCACACCTGACCCTGCTAGATGACCAGTATCACCCCTAGCACAGTTCTGAGTTCAGTGTAATTGTGTTTGTGTTTGTGCTAGTGTAACAACGGATGCTATATTGTATTATATTATATATATAGGACCATTGGATCGTCCTGCGAGACTTCGGAAGTAGGCTATTGGTATCGCCCGCTCAGGACCACAGGCGAGTACATTCTTTGATAATTTCCGTTATTTGATAATTTCTATAATTCAAGTATTTAGAAATATTACATCTGATTCTGATACTGTGCTACATGGACTAGTATATAGATTGGATCTGCAGTCATGAGATATTATATTGGCTATCATATTGACATTGTACACGACATTGATATTAGACATTTTACATGATATATTGGATATTGATCTTGTATCATAACGTGTCATGGTTGGATCCACTGTACTAGTTGGGGGCGAAGAAATATTAGTAGATTATGTGATCATACCCAACTCTACATGCATCATAGCTCACCATACACATCTCGTCGGGTGTAGCCTGACCATTACATGCCTCATAGCCTGTTATATATGATTAGCCTGACTATTACTCGCATCATAGCTAACTAGATGGTTAGCCTGACCTTAGATGAATCATAGCTAATCATATGTAACAAGCCTGATCTTGTCCCAAGCCAATCACATGATAGACTGATATTTCAAACACTTAGAATAGTTATAGTTCTTTATTTTAGTTTCATATACTACATCATCTGTATATGATATTGTAGCTCTTTCTCTTCATTTCATATATGCACTGACTATGCCATATTGTCTATTGCATGTTCTCTTTATTATTTCCCACTGCATCTATTTATTATTTTCTCTCAGTATATAGCATCATCTATTTATTGTTTTATAGTCCTTATCAATTAACTGGAACTGTTATTTGGGTTGTACTTCGCTCCATCCTGACTGAAAATATTTTTCCAGACTGCGACTTAGAGGACTTGTTTTCGGCATACTTGGAGATTTGGATGTTATTATTTGCATGTTAGACTATTTTTGTTGTTTAGACTTGTGCTGTATTTCATTTATTTTCTCCGATATCTTATCGTGCTTTAGTTCTGTGATTGAGTATTTTTATATTATATTGTGATATTTGTGTCTTCTTATGGAGTTGGATATTCGTGTGAGATTGATTAGCTAGTATTGTGACCTAGACAGCGTTCTACCGCCGATGCTGCAGCGTAGGATGGACGTATCCACGCACTCGTGTCCCAAATTCTGGTTGCGGGTTGTGACATTACAGGATGTCACCAACTGAGTTGGAGATCTTATACCGGATGATTGAGGAGTTGAAAGCCAAGGGATTCATTAGAACCTAGTGCATCGCCTTAGGGAGCCCTATTACTTCTTGTTAAAAAGAAAGATGGTTCATCGCGTTTAGTTATTGATTATAGAACATTAAATGTGATAACCATTAAGAACAAGTATCCCTTGCCCAGGATAGATAACTTATTTGATTAGCTCAATGGGGCGACTATATTTTCTAAGATTGATTTACGGTCTGGGTATCATGATATCAGAGTCAGAGAGCAGGATAAACCCAAGATGGGGTTCATATCTAGGTATGATTATTGGGACTTCCTAGTTATGCAATTTGGAGAAACCAATGCACCAGCTATATTCATGTCTCTCATGAATAACATCTCTATACCTTACTTAGACCAGTTTATGATAGTGTTTATTGATGACATCTTGGTCTATAGTCAGAGTGAGGAAGAGCATGAGCAGCATCTCAGTGTATTTCTTTAGATTCTTCGAGAGCATCATCTGTACGCGAAGTTCAGCAAGTGTGAGTTCTGGCTTGATCGTATCTCATTCTTGGGATATATCATTTCTGGTGGAGGAGTCGAGGTGGATCCCAAGAAGGTAGAGGCTATTGAGAGTTGGCCAGTATCCCGTACAGCTTTAGATGTGTGCAGTTTCCTAGATCTAACAGGCTACTACAGACGGTTTATGGTAAAATTTGCTAGGATCTCCGTACCCTTAACATGGCTGACATGTAAGGATATACGTTTTGAGTGGTCAGATACTTGTCATACTTCTTTCAAAAAGCTCAAATGGAGTTTGATTTTGGCTCATATTCTGACACTTCCAGTGGGACCAGGTGGGTTCTCAGTTTATTGTGATGCTTTAGGAGTAGGATTAGGATGTGTCCTTATGCAGCATGACAGAGTGATAGCTTATGCATCTCGGCAGTTTCGAGACCATGAGAAGAGTTATCTAACGTACGATATTGCGTTGGAAGCAGTAGTCTTTGCACTTAAGCTCTGGAGGCATTATCTATATAGTAATCGAGTGGAGATCTTTACAAACACAAGAGCTTGAGATATGTGTTCACACATAAGAACTCAACATACGTTAGACGAGGTTGCTCGAATTAATGTCGGAGTATGATCTTGACCTTCAGTATCATCCAGCGAAGACCAATGTTGCAGCAGACGCTTTGAGCAGGAGAGGAGGAGCCTACTTCTTGACAGAGCAGCGCCATATTTTAGAGGATCTGCAGGAGATGGGTATCGAGATAGTATTACCTGGTGATATCAGTTTTATGGCGAGTTTACAGGTTCAATCTTTTATAGTTTAGAGGATCAGAGCAAAGTAGACTGGAAATGTCAGACTTCAGCAGCTCAGCCCGAATGCTGACCCTCCTCGAGCTGCACTCGATCCATCTGGAAAATAGTAACAAGAACAGTGCCCTTAAAGATAAAGGACACAAGAGTCAAACAAAGAACATGATAGATTAACGAATAAGTAAATATCAGATTAAAAATTAGGGATGAGAAAAATGACCTGGGATCAAGGGGAATAATTTAGGATTGAGACATCTAGCAACAATAATAACCCCCATATATCTGTAAAAACCAGATCAAATCTGCTCATACAGACATAATTTGCAGGTTCGAGACCTGCATGGGCCACCACTAAAACTATGTCACGCCCCAAAACCAGAATACTAGAACGCAGGACTGACAAGGCCAGCTACGTATACTTAGAGAATACCGGTACTCCATATATACAGTAAAGCTGTAAGATATGAGCGGTCACAAACCAATAGTTAAGCCTAGGTCCAACAAACCCTAGTGTCTCATTCACAAGAACAACAAAAATAATAACAAGATGTAAGATCAGCTAAAATATAATAGTAAAGCGTCACAAACTATAATATACAGATGATCATGAAGCTAGTGATCACAAAATGAATAAAGTAGCCAGAATATAAGTCATATATGATCAACCCTAGGATATATCAATCATGCTATTGCCCGTAGGCTAACTGATCAAACCAAAATATGAGCTAAACACGTGCTCGATGGCTAAACGTCAACAAAAATAGAATGTACATTAGAGTGGAAGTAAGAGAACCCACTCAAGTGGTCTGGTGCTCCTGGTGGTTACCATCCTCAGGAAAGTACGAAAGATCCTCTGATGATGCTACTGGATCTGGCCATGCAAACCCAGTGGGGTCAGACCCCCAAATAGCAAGTACCACAAAGGAAACCAATCTAGAAACTTAAACCAACAACACAAGCAATACAAATAACTGAAAGTAAAGACTGAATATAAAAGATCTCAAGATAATAAAGAAATACTGTAAACCTATAATGAGGTATATCCTTATCTAATAAGAAAAATAAAATAACTGGTGCAAAAAGTAAAGGTGTTTTCATGTAAAGACTAGACTAACCATCATCCATCAATTACGGCAAATCATATGAGTATGGGCTTGATATTTTAACTAACTAGGGTTATCACAATCCTAATTACTAACAATTATAATGCAACATGATACTAGGGTTCCTTCTGATCGCATGCCCCTGCAGTCTGTCTGGGATATCCATACGCACAAACCAGCACCAGATACTCGTCAGGATACTCCACAAGATAAACCACTGGATACTCCACAAGATACTCCACAATATAACCATATAAATAATCGGGACTATATATAATTTAGTAAAATCCCTAGCCATGTACTAAGTGAATCTCTAGTTATTAACCCCTAGCTTTTTCTTGTATGAATCTGGGTGTGACATTCCTAGAATCCATCCTAGACATGATACAACAAAACAAGTTCTAATAGTAATATAAACAATTTTTAATATATATTGCACAAACGGACTAATGTAAGCCACAACAACAACCAAGCCACGTAAAACCAAGTGAAGCCAGGTAAAGCCATATGAAGCCAAGCAAAGCCATGTGCAGCTAGGTAAAGCCATGTCCATCCAGATGAAGCCAAGTAAAACCAAGTCAAGCCATGTCCGATGAAGCCATATAAAATTATGCTAAGTCATGTCCAGTCAATCATTCCATCACGTGTAGACGAGAAAATTTGGGTAAAACCGAATAAAGCCAAGTCGAGTCAAGTCATCTGAAACCATGTAAGTTCATGTCTAGTCAGATGAAGTCATCGCATGTCCAAGCAAAAGCTAGAATAATCAAAATAAAATCACAAAAAACCAGGAATTCTTAAAGAAAGAGCACGAACGGTATAACATTGGTACAGTCTAGTACACCGTCGGTATACCAGTCTAGAGATAGGAAAAATACAGCAAGTCAGGATTCCAACAAATCGGTATACCATCGGTATACTATTGTATACCGTCGGCATGTCGTTCCAAGTAGGCAAGAAAGGTTCTGAAAAATAAAGTTCTACAAATCAGTATATCGTCGATATACAGTAGTATACCGTCGGTATGCCGGCCAAGACAAATATCCTGAAGTCGGTTAAACATGTCGGCAAGGATCGGTATACCGTCGGTATACTGTAGTACACCATCGGTATGCCGATAAGGTTTACGAAAAATATCTAAAAATCTAAGTTGGTCGAAAATAATATACCGTAGGTATACTCTAGTATACCGTCGGTATGCCGGTTTCCAAGGATAAATATAGTCATAGTCAAGTCTGATTTCTGGGACCCAAATTAAATCCCAAAAATTACTAGAACCATGTCTAACAAGAAGTCAAGTCTAGGGTAAGTCACATATCACAATATGGACTAAAACCCACGGTCACAACTCCGGTACCGTATCCCTTACCGAGTAACCAAAAAGGAACATAACAAGATTCTACCAAGAATCAAAACTGAGAGGGTCAAAAGGCTAGAAATCACGATATGAACAATAATAATAAAGCAAGTATAAGCTAAAAAGTAATAACTAAAGCTCCTGGAAATTAAAATGACATAAGGTAAAAGAAGTTCACAAAATTGACAAGATGTACTTGCCTAAAGCGAGCTCCCAGCCTAAATCTTCTAGTCCACCACCACGAAGGGGTTCAAAAACCACACTCTAGGCCTCAAGACCAAGTTCCAAGCTTGAGATAAAAAGGATGAAGAGGAGAGAAATAGAAAGAGAAAGAAATGAAGTAAAATGAAACTCAAGTACTACTTATAGAGAAAATTTCAAAAATATCTCGAAAAGTAAAACAAATATCTGCCAGGAAGTATATCATCGGTATACTTTAGTATACCGTCGGTATACCGGTCAGGTAGTAAAGTTTTAATTTTGAGAATTTTTGAGCTTCCTCGAGATCCAATAAAATACAAAATAGCACAAAATATGTATTCGCATAAAATACGAATACGGTGAGGCGAGTCTCACAGATAATCCCACGACCGGTTCCAGGGCACCGGGATTGTTCGCCATAGGGGGATCAGAGGAACACCCTGAGGCAACAAAGTCCTCGTGATCAGAGGAGTATTTATGTATATTAGTGAGATGGGCTCGTTCATCCCAACTACTGATCATAGGTTTTTTATGGACCATCAAGTAGTTAGGTCGCATGCTAGAATACCCTTCTTTTGTACCTGACACATGATAGTAAGACAGGTTCATAAGTTTTATACATATATACAAATGGTGCTAATGCTTGTCTGCTACAGGGATAACTGTTCGGCTGTGATAAGAATCACTGAATAAGTGGTCTATTATATTGTTTATGTTTCTTTTCATGAATTGTTAAAAAGAACCTAGACAAGTAAAAATATCACCTAATAATAGCTGCTAGCTTCATATGTTTAGTTAGTATTAATTTTAGGTGAGATTGGCTACAACTGCTCACCAGTAGTAGATGAGTACTGACCCACATTTGTGTGCATCTCCAGGTAGCGAGAGTCTGTTGAATAATCTAAGGTTCTAGGAGCTCATCCAAAATAGTGGAACCGTGCTCGTTGTTTCCAAGATTTCTATTTCAGTTTGCAGGTTCTTTTCAAGGTGTTTTATTTTTGTCCTAGTAAAGGGATATGATGTATGGGCATTGTGACTAATTTTTTATTTCAAAGAGATGTAAGCTAGATATGGCAATATTGTAATTGTCCACTATAGTACATTGTAATCTCATTCATGTTATCAATAAAGAAGTATTTTCGTTCCTATCAAAATATTCAATATTTAGTTTTTTGTATTTTAAGTTATGCTGCTTCTGTATCCATTGTCTATTTTGTGTTTTGTGCAGGTATCTTGCCTTATACAAGCACAACTTAGGCTTGCATGACATCACATCCTGTGGTAACTTTTGGTCCTCCGAGATCTAGGCGTGACACTTTTAGGCGAGGAGATTGATACTAGGAATGGCTACTTTGACCACTCTCGACTCGGGAGTCCCTCACTGGGCTATGATAGAAATCTTCTAAAGGCAGGGAGTCCCTCACTGGTCTACTCTCTATAGGACCGTTAGCACTACTCAGGCCTGCGATTATTCGATTTATTTGTTAGACACGTCTAGTACCATATTTCTCTATGCCATGCCATTATCTTAGTGTTCATGGTGTCTTAGTTATTATTTCTTTCGTGTTTACTTTCTTCTCTCTTGTATATTTATTTATAATACATTCAATATGTTTTATGTATCTTGTTATGTTCCACTAAGGACCTAGTGATCTCTGCAGGTTATTGCTAAGATTATTTTATAGAATTAATGAATGGATAGTTAATGATTACGTCTCCAGGATTCATGTATCAAAAGTGGTACCCTTCATCATTTTTCGTTGTTTCTATTTATTATCATGACACTATCTGCTATATTTCCTAGTTTTGATAGACTTATTTTGTTCTTTCGAGTTTATTCAAACATATATGCTAATAGACTATAGACCATTAAATATATGGTTCATTCTTGATACTTATTCTTTATGAGGAATAAGATATAGTTTGACCTACCATATTAGACATAATATTCTATTATAGACAGCGAATACGTATTCGAGTTGGGCGGAGTCTACTTGATACGTAGTTGGCCATTGACACGCACTCTGGTCATATCGACTCCTGGATTGAATGGTTCCACCATAACACGAGAACTAAAGACATCTTTCAGTTCTACAGAATATTCTCCTTCGTGTTTAGGATTTGAACAGTCTCCTCTGAATAAAATAATTTTGCACGCAGTTTTAGCTGATCGAAACTCACTATATGACTTGGATTATGCATATAATTTTGAAGTTGAGAAACATAAAATATATCGTACATATTTGCCAATGTCGGTGGTAGTGCAAACCGATAAGCTAAAGGTGCCACCCACTCAAGGATCTCAAAAGGAACAACAAATGACAGACTCAGCTTGCCTTCAAGTCAAATCGTATCACATCGCGTATAGGTGTCACCTTAGAAACACACGGTCTCCTCCATAAATTTTAATGGTCGTCGATGAGTATCAACATAACTCTTTTGTCGACTATGCACAATATGAAGCCTCTCTCGAATCATGTAGACTTTCTCGACAACCAGCTCTTCTAGTTTCGAACAGGGTACTTGTCGATCATCGACCTTATCCTAGTTCCTGCTCTAAAGCACCAGTTCCTCTAGTCAGACAGTCGGTGTTCCATCGGCTATAACCAGCTTCACCAACCCAACAACGTCCTCAAAAACCTTTACATGACGAGGAGGAATCGCCCGTCCCCTCATGTTGCTCAACATGGAGGTATCCTCCAATGAAGAAGATCTCAAAGAAAAGCTCACCTAACCTAAGGGTGTCAGACAGCACACCGAGGAACCGTCCAAGGGGTAGCAAACAAATACCTACTGTGGGAGTGTTCCAAGGCATACGCTCGAGAACAAGGGTTGGGGATAGCCATACCGCCCCAAATGAAGTTACAACCGGAGCTGGGGGTAGCAGTCCACCGGTGTTCCATGATAATCCAACCTTCCAAGTGGACAGTGAATCTCTGTACACAAATGACAACTTAGCTAGGGGTAGCCATAAACTCCAGCACGAGCCCATAATTGAGACTGGTTAGCAATTCCTCCAATAATAAAAGTGATGCGACACTACCCACTCTTCCCGAGGACAATGATACTGTAACAACCTAATTCTGGGATAAGGATATTTTTGTCATTTTATATTATTTGTATATTGTTAATAATGTATATATTATTTAATATAGTTAGTGGTTTGTGTGTTAGCCCATTAGTTAGACTAGATTCTAGTGAGCCCAAGTGGACCCAACTAGACTTGACATGACCATTGGTTTAATTAATTAGAATAGTCATGGTTGACTCATAAGTTAAAGAGAATGAGTGGCATATTTCTTTCATTAAGATTAGAACATTTTCCTTAGTTAACCCCTTAATTAAATACCCTTCATGACAATTAGTTAGGGGCATTTTGGACCATGTATATTGGCTAAAAGATGGGAATAGTGGTTGGCCCTATAATTGACGGAGGAGAGTATCTCTCCTTCTTATTATCATTTTATTTTATCCCCAAATGTGTTCTTCCCCAAATTGAGACCAAAATCTACCATTCCCATTCCAAATTAATCTCATTCCTCACTCATTTTCATCATCAAAAAAGTCTAAGAGCTTGGATTGTAAGGAGCACTACTTAGAGAGGAGATTCGAGGAGATTCGAGGAGATTGTGTCCATTTCGTATCCACGTAAAAAAAATTCATCAGGATTTGACTCCCAGTAGGTATAACTTATATTTTCCCTCGATTTTAGGGTTAATTTATGGTATTAGACCCTTAGGAACCCTTCCATGACTAAAGACTACCCATAGGAGAAAGAACTAGGTCCTATGATTTTTGTGGCCAAATTGGGGGAAATCCGAATTTGGACCATTAGGTATTTGTAAGAATATTCCACGGATGATTTGAGAGGATGATTCATATTTTTGCAAGGGTGTACATGTCCATAATTGGATACGAGGAGTGTGTATCATGACACGTCTTGATACGGAGTCGTAGGAAGAGTATTTTTATGTGTATTGTGTTTTAGCATGCCAATTTTTCCATATTATATAAGAATAGTTATTATATATGTTATTTATATTATATTTGGTGATTTGGATGTGTCCCATGAGGTTTGGGATAGTATCTTAGTGTTTGGAGAGCGTATCGCAAGAGTATCATGAGTTTATGGTGAGTATCCTAGTGTTGCACACCAAGTGTTTGATGTTATGTATTATTGTGAGTGTATTCTTATTTAGAGGGTAATATTCATTTATTTAGTGTTATATATATATATATATATATATATATATATATATATATATATATATATATATATATATATATATATATTTATGTATACATATGTAGGTGTATATATGTATATATGTATTGTGTAGGATGAGTGTGTGACATGGATCCAATATCGGGTGATAGTGACTGCTGTGTGTTTGTCTGTGTGTGCAGTGGGGGTGATACCCTAGTATGTAATAGTATGTAGTGTTAGATCGATTGTAGTGCATGAGGTAAGGCATTGTGAGAAGAACTTGTTACAGCAACAACTACAGTTCTGGAGTGGATTGCAACAACAACAAATCGGGTTTGCAGTGGTGTATGAGTATACTGTATGTAGCAGCCATAAAAGCAGGTAGCAAGTTTTAGGAGTATACTTGGTGCAATCGGGTGCACTTTACAGGGTGCTAGTTGCATCAGGTATTCCTCCAGTAGGAGTTAGATAATGTATAAGAGGATAGAGCAGGTACTAGTGAATTCATGTGTATGAGGGAGAGCGTAAAAGTGTTAGGATTGACACGAGGAGTGTATGTTGGTGTGTAGATTAATGGGAGGAGAGTGGATTAGGTGCACCGTGTGCAGTAAGAATAATGACTTTTGGGTTTTGTTTGTGAGCACGTAATATATTTTAGGAGGAATGAAAGTGCCTGTTTGTGTGTGTCGTGTGTGTGTGTGTGTGTGGAAGTGATCGAGTATGGAATAGAAACTTGGTACCAATGGAGCAATAGCAGCATGGGAAACAAGTTAGGTATGATGTGTTCAGAGATATTAATATTAGGTATCAGTGTACTACAAACAAAGAGAAGTCTAACTGTACAGTATGTTAGATTGCAGGTGGTGTGAGTTAGTGTCTCTGCACACTATAGGCAGCGTACATGTCTGTTCACTATTTATAAACACCTGCAGTACGAGCAATAGAAGTATAAAGCTTTCTGCACCATAGCAAGTTATAGGGGATTGGGTGAAGAGCAGGCAGTACGGTATGAGGTGAGCAAGGGAGTTGCTGACTCAAGCACTGCAGATATGGTGTTTAAGTGTAAGGATTAGTTATGTATCACATATTGTGTTCAGGTTGTGTTTCATGTTTGCATATGTGGGTATTGATGCTTAGGTAGCACCAGTGTGTGTACTACATTGGAAAGGGGGTTAGCCTATACAGAATTAGGCTTGTGAGTTAAGGTCTCGGGTAGACTTTGCTTTCAGGTGCAGTAGAGCAAGGATGTGGGGGCTCAGGTGCACTAATCAGTAAGGAAGGATAGGAGCTTATAGAGTATGAGGACTAGGAGTTATGTTGGTGATTATGTTCAATTGTGTATCCCATCTGATATTTGTGTAGGCTAGAAAGAGTGATAGAAGAGAGGATGAGTTACCTAGTGTCAGGTTTTAAGGTATCAGGTAAGTAGATAGCCAAAGCTAAGGTAATAGATAAGTGCTGGAACATTAAGTATTAATACTAAGGTATTTCACGATACCAATGTATTGATATTAGGTAAGAGGTATTTGGTCAAGATGCATAGTTGAGGTACTAATTGGAGGTATTAGAATTGAGTAATAGGGTTAAGGTATTGCTATACTAAGTAAGGATTAGTGTTAGGCATGGGTACTAAGTATTTAGACAAATTATTAGATATTGATATATTTTGAACCTATATAGTATATTTATAATATTTAGCATATTATAACTAACTAGTGTAGCATATAAACCTAGTATAGCCTAGTATTGTCTAGTTTAGCTATATAGGCCAACAAAATATATGACTTGGAACCCAAATTGGGCAATTGACCTAGTTTAACAAGGTATTGACCTAGTTTTACTCTAATAACCTAGTTGACCAAATTTGACCTAGTTTGACTAGTATGGCCTAGAAATCATACTTTAACTTATTTAAGCTTGGTTATTACTTCATTACATTTAATAACATAGAATTTTATATATAGGTCAGTGTGACACCAGTTCGGACACCATTTTTTATTCGTTGTTCAAGACCACAGGCGAGTATATCTCTCTATTAGTTTTCTAATACTTGATAGTATTTATATCACATGTTCTAGAATTGTTATACTTGATTCTGACACACTGTTACATATGCTGGTATTATATGGATCAAATCAGGAGATGTTATGACATGTGCATCGAGCATTTCTTGAACTTGTATCTTATCGTGTACATCGTGTGCTCTATGTGCTAGTATCTATTTGTGTGCTCATACTATATTTGTGTGCTCCGTATGCTTATATCATATTCGTATGTGTAAGTGTCATGATTGGATCCATGAATATTTATCGAGGCGGGAGAGTAGAAGTTGGTTATGTGATCAAACCTTTAGTGTATTCATGTGCATGTTGATTATACACCTCACGTATAATCGTGTTACCTTAGTATACTCATGAGCAACCCAAGCCGATCACATAACGAACTTGTGATCTAAATCTTATAGACAATATCACTAGTTCTCTTACATATAGTTCATATCATATTTCCTGTATTATATTTTCAGTTACCTATCACATTTGTTTGCTTATTTTAGTTATATTTCCATTTCCTAGTTACATGTGCATCTTGTACTCTTTTCTATTACTTGTCATATATGCTCTACCATGTATTTGGAACTGATTTCAGAGTTTTATACTTTGCACCAATCCTGACTAGATATATTTTTCAGATTATTATTTAGAGGACTGATATCCTACGTATTATGGGCCACATATTGGAGAGCTTGCTGAGATAGCACCGTAGTACAGGAGGACCAGTACCAGCTATTGAGGAGACACTTGACTAGTATTATTTATTGTATTGAATCTATCGCCAATTTCTAGACTATTGGCATATTGTTGATACATTAAACTTATTGTGTTATTGCCAGAATCATAGAGTTGGATATTTTGTTGTGTCTATTCTAGTTTGAGACTTTATGACTTTTCTTCCTTATTTGATATCGTGTCATTCCTTTTTTATAGATATTATAATTGAGTATTGATTATCATTATATTATCATCTTCCCCTCTGTATGGAGTTGAGATATCATTGATAGGTTTTATATACTATTGCATGAGATGATTAGATAGTATTGTTGACCTAGACAATGTTTTACCGTCGATGCTGCGACGTAGGCTGGACGTACCCATGTACTCATGCTCTCACACCGGGTGCGGGTCGTAAAATATTTTTGTGGTGGCTCATGCAGGTCTGGCTTCACAATTAGTTGAATGTCGTGGTAGTACAACGACTTAGTTGTACTACTGCGAGCCTGCGATAAGATATAGGATATAGGATATTAGGATGAGAGAATACTCAATCACAAACTAGGATTCCTTGAGAGATTCTGTCACGACCCGCACCCGGAATTTGGGCATGAGTCGTGGGTACGTCCAGCCTACGCCGCAGCATCGGCGGTAGAACGCTGTCTAGGTCACAACATAGTATATCCTGTCAATAGTCTCAACTCCGTACGGAGGACAATGATAAATAAATCACATTTCTATAATATACTCAATCACAACTATAAACATAATGGCACGATGAGAATTGAAAAGAGTTCTATTTAAAACCAACCACAATAAATCTAACTCAAATCCTGGTCCAAATGACCTCACAAAGTCACAAATAAAATAAATACATCTCAGTCTCAGTCTCAGTCTAAAACAATAAATGCAGAAAAATAATCTAAGTATGGGCAGGCAAGTTCTCCTCTAAGATAGGCACCTCCTCTGGGATTTCTGGGGTGAAATCCTCCTCTATTCCTGGACCGTAATGAGTAGGGCAAAAGTCCTCCAGGTTCTCTGAAAATGTTTATCCAGTCAGGATTGGAGCGAAGCACAAGCACTAACAGCAGTTTCATTTAAATTGACAAAATCTATAAACAGTGTAAGAGATACAAGATGGAAATAAAAGCTGAACATGTGAAGTACTGAAGAAATGAAATAGACAATAAGCATCTAGCAATGAGCAATAAATAGTGAATGCTAGAACAGGTAAATCTGAATAAAGATAAAACATCTGGCTAAGTGTTTGAAATATTAGTTTATTATGTGATCGGCTTGGGACTGGATCAGGCTGGTTATATATGATTAGCTATGATTCTTTTAGGTCAGGCTAACCGCATGGTTAGCTATGGTGCATATAATGGTCAGGCTAATCATATATAACAGCTATGGAGCATATAAGTGGTCAGGCCACACCCGACGTGAGAAGTGGGGTGAGCTATGGTACATATAATGTTTGGATATGATCACACAATCTACTAATAGTTCCCCATCCCCCAGCTAGCACGATGGATTCCAACCACGACTCCTCGTGATGGGGATCTAGGGTGCTAACCCGTGTATACATAGTGTCGGAATCAAGTATGAAATACACTACAATTTATAGAAGTAATCAACCATGAAAACTGTCAGAGAATGTACTCGCCTGTGGTCCTGAGCAGAATGTGAGGATCGAGGTCCAAAATGGGATCACAATGACCTATTTATGGAAATTCAATGTTAATTAATGAATTAAAAGAATAACATGCTTAACAATTTAAAAAAAACGAGGTTTCTAGGTCATGTCTAAGGTTTACTGGTCAATTCTAAGTCATTCTAGCTTAACTAAGTCATACTAGATCCATACTAAGTTATTTAGTCTATAAAGGTTACTAACTATCTAATACTAGCTTATCTTAGCTATATTAGGCCATTACCTAGGTTTCTGAGTAAAACCTTACTAATACCTACTCTATCCAGTTATAGCTAGTACTTATACTTATCTACAATCATATAGAACTTACCTTAACTAACTATCACTACCACTTAGTATAACTAACTAATACCTTTATATATTATACTAACTGGTAACAATATATTAACTAATGTTACTAACTAAACTAACTAATAACTATACACTAACTAATACACCTGAGTCTACACACTTAACCCCTCACTGCTCCCAATCCTACTAGCTACTGCAATCACCTACCTTAAGCAAGTGTAGGATACTAACTCAGAGACCCCTCTCTTACTAGATACACATAACTAGACTAACACATACACTGATACAATGCACACTCACACACTGGACAGGAATACACAGGCATGCTCACACTAGCAGACACTCACCCCCTAGTTACTGATACACACACCCACACTACTACACAAACACATAAACACACTGAAATTCCCAGGTACTGAACTCCCCAGCTACCCATCTACACACACACAGTCAGTTTAGTGACACAGCACAGCCATATAACCCCCATACTGCTCACTGAACACACAGGTTTTAGCACACTGTCACATTGGTTTTACTGACACAGGTTTTCCCCCTTCCAATTCAATACACTGATATATATATCTTACATTCCACACATTCTGATATCTGTACAGCAACACCTAAAATACTGATACACTCTGCACTCACAGGCACTGGGCTCTAGGCTCATAATGATACACTAGGTTCTCTTATACACACACACAGTTAATTACATATGGACACCCTGGCTATACACCTCTCTTTCTTACTCACTGAATTACACATCCATGTACACACAGAATTCTAAATCACAGCCACACTCACTGACATCTACACCATACATACTGTTCACCTTGACACCCAGGTATTACCTATCTAATACACACAAGATATATCTGACTGATACACATAGGTTGCATACACATAGGTACTGCACCTAAACACAGGGAAAACCTATCTACTGATACATAGGAACTCACAGGTTCCCTATACACTAATACACAGCTACACATATAACTCATAGTATATACACACAGGAATGCAAATCTGATACATAAACCCAACCTCACACAGGAAATTACAGTTGCTCCTCTCCTACAGAATTAATACACACACACTTGAATATCTGCACAGTTTACACATGAACAAATACACACAGATATCCCAGTTGCTCTCTCTCTCCTCCTTCTCACACAGGCACAATAACTCACCCAAATCCAATACACTCATGCACTCATACTAGAACACAGGGTAATTAGGATACTCAAACACAGTTAAAACTGAGCACCTCACCCAGACACAATTTGCACAAGTCTGGACCCACACACACAGAAACAATTCTGCACACTGAGACCCCTCATCTACACACCTGCACTACACAACTGCTGAGAAACCTCACACACATTCTACTACTCAGAACACATATATACATATACACAGTTCTCAACTCAAGTTATCCCCCACACACACACTTTTATGCACAGCCACAACCCTATGCACAGAAATCCACCCGACTGAACAGAGCTTTTCCCCAAATATCATACCCGATACACAATGAAACCCAACCACACTGATATACCCGACTGCACCCTGTTCTTCCCCAAACCTAATGTACAGATGAAAGCCCCCAACACACAATACATATCTATACATATAGATTCATACATCAATATACAGAATTTAGAATACCTAGGTAAGTAAACCCTAAAATCGAATTTATATCTACATGAAAATGGGGAAAAATCTGTCTACAACCAAATCTAGGGTTAGGGTTCTTAATAATTGGGGAAAACCCCATGTGGGTCACCAAAACCAAATCAAAACCCTGGAATTCGAATTACACAGAAAAGGGGGTTCCCTAATGGCCATGAACATCTAAAAATCAGAATTAAAGGAATAGAAACTAGGGTTTTACCTGCAGGGAGATTCTTCTATGAAAGTTCTTCCTTCACGAGTTTCCTTGAGCCAAGTTCCCTGATTTTCCTTGCTTTGGAGGAGAAGAATGGGATCCCTAGGGTTTGCTTCTGAGTCTTGAGGTGAGGGGATGGTTTTAAGAAGGAGGCTAGGGTTTCCTTTCTACATGAAGAATGGGAGGTTTCCTTTATATATAAACCTAGTTCTAGGGTTTCCTTGCACAGCTTTTAGACTAAACCTTTATGTTAAGTCATGTAAATCCTAATAGACTCAGGTTAAGTCAGTCTATGACTTTTGAGGGTTCTATCTTAAATTTAAAAATTCTAGGGTTTGCTAGAATAGGGTTTACAACTTAGGGTTGGTCATTAGGGTTTGCCCTAATGCATTCTAGGGTTGACCTACAATCAATATCCCTAATAATAATATAATAGTTACAAAACTCAGCAATTAATTTAAATTCATAATTATTTAAAATAGCTAAATTACAGAAATACCCTTATATGGAAAAGTGGTAGTGACAAGTCTACCCTCCTAAAAGAAATTTCGTCCTCGAAATTGGACTGAACTACAACAAGAATGAAATCAGAAAAAATATACCTCAAGTCTGGAAGAGATACGGGTATTGCTCGCGCATTTCGTCCTCTCTCTCCCAGGTCGACTCCCCTGGAGAGTGATGTCTCCATGCTACGCGAACCAAAGGAATGGTTTGGTTCCGCAACACCTTCTCTCTGCGGTCCAAGATCTCTACGGGCTGCTCAGGGTAGCTGAGCGTCGGACCAACCTCAATCTCCGAGTAATCAAGTACGTGACTAGGGTCGGCCACGTACCGTCTCAGCTGCGACACGTGAAACACATTATGCACTCCCTCCAAAGCAGGCGGCAAGTCCAGTCTATACGCCACTGCACCTACCCTCGCCAGAATACCGAAGGGTCCGATGTAGCGCGGGCTAAGCTTCCCGCCTCTGCCAAAACGAATCGTTCCACGCGTCGGAGAAATCCGTAGGAATACTAGATCGCCAACCTAAAACAAAACAGTCTCAACATGCAGCCTAAACAAACAAACAAACACAACCAGAAAACAACAATCTATACCTGAAACTCAAGGGGTCTACGGTGGCTGTCGGCCCAATGCCGCTGTCTGTCCTGCGCCACTCGCAGTCTGTCTCTGATGAGTTTCACCTTTTCCGCTGCATCCACGACCATTTCTGGTCCTAGCAAGGCTCTCTCTCCAACGTCGTCCCACGATAGCGGTGTACGACACCTCCGTCCATAAAGAGCCTCAAACGGTGACATCTCGATGCTGGCCTGGTAGCTGTTGTTGTAAGCGAACTCTACCAGGTGCAGATGATCTTCCCAAGAACCTCCGAGATCTAGAACGCAAGTACGTAGCATATCCTCGAGAGTCTGAATAGTCCTCTCAGACTGCCCGTCTGTCTGGGGGTGATATGCGGTACTGAACTTGAGCTGAGTGCCCAAGCTAGCCTGCAGACTCCTCCAGAAGTGGGAAGTGAAACGACTATCCCGATCTGAGACGATGCTCACCGGAACTCCATGAAGCCTAACAATCTGACGCACATACATCTCTGCGAGCTTCTCTGTCGACGTGCCCACCTTGAAAGGTAAGAAATGGGCTGATTTGGTCAACCTGTCCACGATGACCCAAATCGCGTCTTTCCCTCCTGGAGAACGTGGAAGCCCTGAGACGAAATCCATGGTCACGTGCTCCCATTTCCATTCTGGAATCGGTAAAGGTTGAAGCAAACCTCCTGGCCTCTGCCGGTCTGCCTTTACCTGCTGGCACACTAGACACCGAGATACGAAGCGTGCTACCTCGCGCTTCATTCCATACCACCATACGTGCTCCCTCAAGTCTCGATACATCTTGTTGGCACCGGGATGCATCGAGTACTGAGAGCGGTGTGCCTCCTGTAAAACCTCCTCGCGCAGCTCCCCGCTAGGCACACATATCCTTGTGCCGTGCCGTAAGGAACCATCATCTGCGATAGTGAAATCGTCCGACAATCCCATCTGAACCTGTGCTCTGATACTCCTCAGGGTCTCATCATCGTACTGCGCAGCTCTGATCCTGTCCATCAGTTCGGACTGTATCTGTAATCCCCACATCTGAATCTCAGCACCGGGAACTAACACTTCAATCTCCAAGCTCTCCAAATCAGCCAATAAATGTCTATCTGTCGTCAAGTACATAGCCATCGGATACCTGCTCAAGGCATCGGCGACTACGTTAGCCTTCCCTGGATGGTACTGCAATGAGATGTCGAAGTCCTTCATCAACTCCAACCACCTCCTCTGCCTCATGTTCAGCTCCTTCTGTGTGAATACGTACTTCAAGCTCTTGTGGTCTGTGAAGATTTCCACACGCTCTCCGTACAGGTAATGTTTCCACAGCTTTAGAGCGAAGATAACTGCTGCCAACTCTAAGTCGTGGGTGGGGTAGTTCTTTTCATGAGGGCATAACTGCCTGGAAGCATAAGCAATTACCTTCCCGTGCTGCTGAAGAACACATCCCAGACCCTTCCCTGAAGCATCACTGTAGATGGTGAAACCACCTGTCCCTGCTGGCAACGTCAAAATTGGAGCTGTTGTCAACCTCTTCTTTAGTTCATCAAATGCAGCCTGGCACTCCTCCGTCCACACAAAATCCACATCCTTCCTGGTCAGTCTGGTCATCGGCGCTGCAATCTTGGAGAAGTCTTGTACAAACCTCCTGTAGTATCCTGCAAGCCCGAGGAAACTCCTGATCTCAGCTACCGAACTGGGGGTAACCCATGACTCCACTGCCTCGATCTTCTGTGGGTTAACCGAGATTCCGTCACCCGATACCACATGCCCAAGAAATTCAACCTTGTCAAGGAAGAATTCACACTTAGAGAGTTTCCCGTACAGCTTCTCCCTCCTGAGAGTCTCTAAGACCAATCTCAGGTGCTCTTCGTGCTCCTCCGGGGTCTTGGAATACACAAGAATATCGTCGATGAACACCACCACGAACTTGTCAAGGTACTGGTGGAACACCTTGTTCATCAGGTTCATGAATACTGCCGGTGCATTGGTTAAACCAAATGGCATTACCATGAACTCAAACTGGCCGTATCTGGTCCGAAAAGCTGTCTTCGGCGTGTCTTCTTTCTTCACCTTCACCTGGTGATAGCCTGACCTCAAATCAATCTTTGAAAACACCCTCGCCCCGCTCAACTGGTCGAAAAGATCATCTATCCTTGGCAGCGGGTACTTGTTCTTGATAGTGATATTGTTCAAGGCTCTATAATCAATGCACATACGCACCGTGCCGTCCTTCTTCGGTACGAACAATACCGGAGCTCCCCATGGTGATGAACTGGATTTGATGAAGCCTTTGTCCTGCAGCTCCTCAACTTGCTTCTTCAGTTCTGCCAGCTCGCTGTTGTTGACTCTATAGACATGTTGTGAAATGGGCTCCGCTCCTGGAACCAAGTCTATAGAGAATTCAACATCCCTGTCTGGCGGCAAGCCTGGCAACTCTTCTGGAAATACATCCAGGAACTCCGCTATCAGAGGATGTGGCAACTCCTCTTCTTCCGTCCTGGCTCCGCAAAATGTGCTCCTGCTCTGTCCCGCTGTTCCTCTGACGACCTCAAACTCCGGCTCTCCTGGTGGTCTAAACAATACTCTGCCTCGATAACAATCTATAGTAGCATGATGCCTACTCAACCAGTCCATCCCGAGTACAATATCGTACCCCGGAAGTGGCATGACAAGTAAGCTCACGCTCAACTCTCGACCTCCTACTGATACTCTCCGGTCCTTGCAGTGATCACGGACTAGTATAATACCTCCACCAGTCATGATCTTGCAAGTCCTAGCTAATGGTTCTGTGTCTAAATGATGTCGAAGTGCATATGATACAGACACAAAACTATGGGAAGCGCCAGAATCAAATAAGGTAAATGCGGGAATACAATCGAGAAGAACCGAACCTGTGATCAAGTCTCCTGCTGGCTCGATCTCCTCGACTGCCATGGCGTACGCTCGCCCCTGGGGTGCACCTCTCTGCTGCTGATGCTGGGCGAACTTCTGATTTTGCGGTGGAAGTGGTCCCCTCTGTTGTTGGCCTCCTGGTACGGTAGGTACCCTGCCTGGTCCTCTCTGGGCGGCTGCTCCACCCTGACCTGGACGAGTCCGAATGGTAGGGCAATCCCTCAGCTGATGTGTCGTCGATCCGCAGGACAAACATGAGCCCAATCTATGCCTGCAGATATCTCTAGTATGTCCCATCTTCCCGCAGTACGCACACTGGATGGCGGGCTGGTTCTGTCTCTGTTGCTGCTGCTGGACCTGCCCTCGGGCTGGTGCCTGATGCTGCTGCTGAAAGGGTCTCTGCTGCTGCTGAAAGTGTGGACGCTTGCCTGTTCCCGCACTACTGTTTGCCCCTCCGGAAACATCGCGTCCCCTCTTGGGTCTGAGGTCCAAGTCATCCTCGGCTACTTGGGCATCCATCAATATGCCCTCATAGGTAGCTGTGCGACGTCCCGACGTGCGAGACTTGATCTCTCTTGTCAGCCCCTTTCTGAATTTCCGGGCCCTGTCCCCCGGATCTCTAATCATCGATGGTGCAAAACGGCTCAGACGGCTAAACTCCGCGGCATACTCATCGACGGACGAGCTCCCCTGGGCTAAGTCATGGAATTGACTCTCCAAAGCTCCTAGGGCGACATCAGGAAAGAACTTTTCTTTGAAGAGCTCCTTGAAAGCTTCCCAAGTGAGTCCCCCGCGCAAGAGTCTCGGCTCCGTGCGAAACCACGTCAAGGCAATGTCGAACATCTGGCTGCCAGCGGCCTCGATCTGGAGCGCCTCTGGAATCTGCGCCAAACGCAAGTTCCTCTCGATGTCCTCTAGCCAATCATCGGCGTAGAGTATCCCTTCTGTCCCCTTGAACTCCCGAGGCATCATCCTCTTGAAGTCCACAATGGTGCCCGGCCTCTGTTGTTGCTGACCAGGTTGTTGCTGCTGCTGAGTGACTCTCTCCACAGCCTGGAGGGCCACTTGGTGAGCATTCTCCATGTTCACCCTCATCATCTCCGTCTGGGCCTGATGTGCCTCAGCCTGCACTCTCTGGGCCTCTGCCGACGTCCTCTGGGCATCGACCATGCCCTGTATCAAGGCGAACATCTGTGCCCCATCGACGGGCACACCTCCTGGATGCTGAGCTGGTGGTGGAGGTGGTGGTGCCGTCGTAGCTGTGGGGACCCTCTGAACTGGTGGTGGAGGACCCCCGAATGCTGCAGACACTCCCACCTGTCCTGGAGATGTAGGAGGTGCTGCTGATGTCTGTCCGGCAGCGCGAGAGGTGGCAGACCTCTCTGAATCTGCTGCTCCGAGTCTCTGGGATCTCCTTGGCGGCATCCTGGAGACAGATCGAAAGATTCAATTAAGGCAATAGATATGATATCAAGGAAGGACAGAAAATTTCTAAAGGAATTAATCATTAAGAATAGTATCATAAGAATCAGAATTCCCTAATTGTGATTGAGTATATTCTTGGCCTAATTCCTATTTCCTAAAACAGTCTAAGACTATGACTAGAGACCACAGACTAGACCTGCATGGGCCACCACTAAAAACGTGTCACGACCCGCACCCGGAATTTGGGCATGAGTCGTGGGTACGTCCAGCCTACGCCGCAGCATCGGCGGTAGAACGCTGTCTAGGTCACAACATAGTATATCCTGTCAATAGTCTCAACTCCGTACGGAGGACAATGATAAATAAATCATATTTCTATAATATACTCAATCACAACTATAAACATAATGGCACGATGAGAATTGAAAAGAGTTCTATTTAAAACCAACCACAATAAATCTAACTCAAATCCTGGTCCAAATGACCTCACAAAGTCACAAATAAAATAAATACATCTCAGTCTCAGTCTCAGTCTAAAACAATAAATGCAGAAAAATAATCTAAGTATGGGCAGGCAAGTTCTCCTCTAAGATAGGCACCTCCTCTGGGATTTCTGGGGTGAAATCCTCCTCTATTCCTGGACCGTAATGAGTAGGGCAAAAGTCCTCCAGGTTCTCTGAAAATGTTTATCCAGTCAGGATTGGAGCGAAGCACAAGCACTAACAGCAGTTTCATTTAAATTGACAAAATCTATAAACAGTGTAAGAGATACAAGATGGAAATAAAAGCTGAACATGTGAAGTACTGAAGAAATGAAATAGACAATAAGCATCTAGCAATGAGCAATAAATAGTGAATGCTAGAACAGGTAAATCTGAATAAAGATAAAACATCTGGCTAAGTGTTTGAAATATTAGTTTATTATGTGATCGGCTTGGGACTGGATCAGGCTGGTTATATATGATTAGCTATGATTCTTTTAGGTCAGGCTAACCGCATGGTTAGCTATGGTGCATATAATGGTCAGGCTAATCATATATAACAGCTATGGAGCATATAAGTGGTCAGGCCACACCCGACGTGAGAAGTGGGGTGAGCTATGGTACATATAATGTTTGGATATGATCACACAATCTACTAATAGTTCCCCATCCCCCAGCTAGCACGATGGATTCCAACCATGACTCCTCGTGATGGGGATCTAGGGTGCTAACCCGTGTATACATAGTGTCGGAATCAAGTATGAAATACACTACAATTTATAGAAGTAATCAACCATGAAAACTGTCAGAGAATGTACTCGCCTGTGGTCCTGAGCAGAATGTGAGGATCGAGGTCCAAAATGGGATCACAATGACCTATTTATGGAAATTCAATGTTAATTAATGAATTAAAAGAATAACATGCTTAACAATTTAAAAAAAACGAGGTTTCTAGGTCATGTCTAAGGTTTACTGGTCAATTCTAAGTCATTCTAGCTTAACTAAGTCATACTAGATCCATACTAAGTTATTTAGTCTATAAAGGTTACTAACTATCTAATACTAGCTTATCTTAGCTATATTAGGCCATTACCTAGGTTTCTGAGTAAAACCTTACTAATACCTACTCTATCCAGTTATAGCTAGTACTTATACTTATCTACAATCATATAGAACTTACCTTAACTAACTATCACTACCACTTAGTATAACTAACTAATACCTTTATATATTATACTAACTGGTAACAATATATTAACTAATGTTACTAACTAAACTAACTAATAACTATACACTAACTAATACACCTGAGTCTACACACTTAACCCCTCACTGCTCCCAATCCTACTAGCTACTGCAATCACCTACCTTAAGCAAGTGTAGGATACTAACTCAGAGACCCCTCTCTTACTAGATACACATAACTAGACTAACACATACACTGATACAATGCACACTCACACACTGGACAGGAATACACAGGCATGCTCACACTAGCAGACACTCACCCCCTAGTTACTGATACACACACCCACACTACTACACAAACACATAAACACACTGAAATTCCCAGGTACTGAACTCCCCAGCTACCCATCTACACACACACAGTCAGTTTAGTGACACAGCACAGCCATATAACCCCCATACTGCTCACTGAACACACAGGTTTTAGCACACTGTCACATTGGTTTTACTGACACAGGTTTTCCCCCTTCCAATTCAATACACTGATATATATATCTTACATTCCACACATTCTGATATCTGTACAGCAACACCTAAAATACTGATACACTCTGCACTCACAGGCACTGGGCTCTAGGCTCATAATGATACACTAGGTTCTCTTATACACACACACAGTTAATTACATATGGACACCCTGGCTATACACCTCTCTTTCTTACTCACTGAATTACACATCCATGTACACACAGAATTCTAAATCACAGCCACACTCACTGACATCTACACCATACATACTGTTCACCTTGACACCCAGGTATTACCTATCTAATACACACAAGATATATCTGACTGATACACATAGGTTGCATACACATAGGTACTGCACCTAAACACAGGGAAAACCTATCTACTGATACATAGGAACTCACAGGTTCCCTATACACTAATACACAGCTACACATATAACTCACAGTATATACACACAGGAATGCAAATCTGATACATAAACCCAACCTCACACAGGAAATTACAGTTGCTCCTCTCCTACAGAATTAATACACACACACTTGAATATCTGCACAGTTTACACATGAACAAATACACACAGATATCCCAGTTGCTCTCTCTCTCCTCCTTCTCACACAGGCACAATAACTCACCCAAATCCAATACACTCATGCACTCATACTAGAACACAGGGTAATTAGGATACTCAAACACAGTTAAAACTGAGCACCTCACCCAGACACAATTTGCACAAGTCTGGACCCACACACACAGAAACAATTCTGCACACTGAGACCCCTCATCTACACACCTGCACTACACAACTGCTGAGAAACCTCACACACATTCTACTACTCAGAACACATATATACATATACACAGTTCTCAACTCAAGTTATCCCCCACACACACACTTTTATGCACAGCCACAACCCTATGCACAGAAATCCACCCGACTGAACAGAGCTTTTCCCCAAATATCATACCCGATACACAATGAAACCCAACCACACTGATATACCCGACTGCACCCTGTTCTTCCCCAAACCTAATGTACAGATGAAAGCCCCCAACACACAATACATATCTATACATATAGATTCATACATCAATATACAGAATTTAGAATACCTAGGTAAGTAAACCCTAAAATCGAATTTATATCTACATGAAAATGGGGAAAAATCTGTCTACAACCAAATCTAGGGTTAGGGTTCTTAATAATTGGGGAAAACCCCATGTGGGTCACCAAAACCAAATCAAAACCCTGGAATTCGAATTACACAGAAAAGGGGGTTCCCTAATGGCCATGAACATCTAAAAATCAGAATTAAAGGAATAGAAACTAGGGTTTTACCTGCAGGGAGATTCTTCTATGAAAGTTCTTCCTTCACGAGTTTCCTTGAGCCAAGTTCCCTGATTTTCCTTGCTTTGGAGGAGAAGAATGGGATCCCTAGGGTTTGCTTCTGAGTCTTGAGGTGAGGGGATGGTTTTAAGAAGGAGGCTAGGGTTTCCTTTCTACATGAAGAATGGGAGGTTTCCTTTATATATAAACCTAGTTCTAGGGTTTCCTTGCACAGCTTTTAGACTAAACCTTTATGTTAAGTCATGTAAATCCTAATAGACTCAGGTTAAGTCAGTCTATGACTTTTGAGGGTTCTATCTTAAATTTAAAAATTCTAGGGTTTGCTAGAATAGGGTTTACAACTTAGGGTTGGTCATTAGGGTTTGCCCTAATGCATTCTAGGGTTGACCTACAATCAATATCCCTAATAATAATATAATAGTTACAAAACTCAGCAATTAATTTAAATTCATAATTATTTAAAATAGCTAAATTACAGAAATACCCTTATATGGAAAAGTGGTAGTGACAGATTCCTGGGATGACCCTTAAGAATATTACTATAAACTCTAATTTGAAATCTGTTTCCACTTGTTCCCGTTTACCCTCACTTGATTATTGTTGAATTTGATTCTTGATGTTCGTTATTGACTTTGATTCTTGTATCGAGATAAATTTTATGGACTGAATTAAGGTATATTCTAATGACATATTTTGATGAGGACAGTGAGAAAGATAACCATCTGCCTTGGTTATGGAGCCTAGAGTTTATTGCAGCTATACTAGATGGCATGACAGAAACGTAGAGACCTGGTTTTTGATGTACATATCTTAGTTATGAAATTTAGAGTTTCACGTAGCTATACTAGTCGGCATAGCAAGAATTCTAGATAACATGATTATAGAGGTGAATATACCTTAGTTATGGACTCTATCGTTTATCGTAGCTATGCTTACTTGTGTGGCAAGGATTCTGAGTAACATAATTTCGGATAGCCGTGTATGATTATCAGATTGTATCTAAATTGGTTATTAATATATAGTCACCATCATTCAACCTTGTTATCATTGAGTATTGTTCCATCACCTTAATAGCTCAGGATAGAGATATCTTTAGTGTCTCTAGTTCAGCTCCTTCTAGAGTTTTACCCTCATTAGTTCCTGAGGTTCCTTAGATAATGTAGTAGTTTAGTATCTTGCATGCAGGTTGTGTCAAGTTGAGTATTAGTGTTGGTTGCTGGGAGTGTAGCTTGTGAGTTTGAGAATGGTAATAGTGTGATAGCAGTGTCTAGTATTTAGTGCAATAGTGGGTAGAAGGTATTTATATATGTTTATATTGCCAAGATACGGGTAAGTATCCTAGAGTGATTGGTGAGTGTTAGAATTGGGTATACAACCATATATCATGATGGAAGGAGTACCTTAGTGGCAAGATATAGAGTACCTCAAGTATTATAGAAGTTTAGGGTACAAGCATCCTAGTAGCTAGTGTACTAGGTATAGAAGAGAAACACGAGTAACCTAGCAAGAGAGTATCGTCTAAGTGTCACATGTAGGAGTTAGTGCCTTATGAAGATAGTGTCAAGACTTGGGTAGGCACCCTATAGAGAGTATTCTAGATTGGTAAAGGTGTACCAATATGGTACATGAGTGTGAGGGGATACGAGTGTTCATTTGTAAAGTAGAATGGTTAGCAGTGTTTAGGTGCCTGTAAGAAATGTGACATATATGAGATTTTATGTATGTTCTAGAGTGAGCTAGAATAAGAATTGACACATTAGTGAATGTGTTCATGTGTCACAGGGACGTATAAAAAATCTGAGTGCTAGTAGAGTACCCTTATAGTTCCAGAATATAGTAACCTAGGAGTGTTAGTACATTATCCTAGGTAGTGTGTGCCCCTGAGTTAAGTGTGTCCAGGACTTAGAACCATAGTATAGCATTAGTATTAGAAGTGGTAACCCTTGATATTAAGTATTTTGACTAGATTGGTGTTCAGTGAATAACTGGTGTAAGTATCCGAGATAGGTAAGAGGTCTAGCTAGGCCACCTATGGCACTATAATTGTCTTGCACTAGCAGAGGGAGACACCCAGTGGGGCATGGTTTTTGCTATGACGGTCGAGGGACCAATGCTACAGGTGTTAGGTTAACAAGTTTTGAGCTTCTCTTTTCCTTTCATTTCCATATATTGATCTATGCGATTCTATAGTATCCCATTATTACATTAGAAATTTTGTGCTATATTATATAGTTAGCAAGTGACCCTGATAGAGACTGCAATATCAAGACTAATAGGATTATAACCATACATATTTGATAACCCGTGAATGATTCCTTTAATAGAATTATATATTATATGAGTTTAGGTAGGATTTTCTTAGACCATGACTAGATGGGGTTTTGACTAAAGTGATATTTATGAGTAAGTTATGATCGTTAGAAGAGAAGAGAAGAGAAGAGATGTGTGAAGGATACCCTATCTTTGAACCATGAGATATTTTTTATTCGTGCCCACTTCCATCCTCAAATTTCAAGGGTAAAATTTTTCTAAGGGGGGAAGGATTGAAACTACCTAATACCGGGATAGGGTATTTTTGTCATTTTATATTGTTAATAATATATACACTATTTAATATAGTTAGTGGTTAGTGTCTTAGCCCATTAGTTAGACTAGATACTAGTGATCCCAATTGGACCCAACAAGACTTGACATGACCATTGGTTTAATTAATTAGATTAGTCATGGTTGACTCATTAGTTAAGGAGAATGAGTGATATATTCCTTTCATTAAGATTAAAATATTTCCCTTAGTTAACTCCTTAATTAAATACCCTTCATGAAAATTAGTTAGGAGCATTTTGGACCATGTATATTGGCCAATAGGTGGGAATAGGGGCCGGCCCTATAATTGAGGTAGGAGAGTCTCTATCCTCCTTATTATCATTTTATTTCATCCCAAAATATGTTCTTCTCCAAATTGATACTAAACACTACTATTCCCATTTCGTGTCCACCCGAATAAATTTATTGGAATTTGACTCATAATAGGTATAACTTCTATTTTCCTTCAATTTTATGGTTAATGTCTGGTATTAGACCCTTAGTAACCCTTCCATGACTAAGGTCTACCTATAGGAGGAAGAATTATGTTCTAATATGCTATATTATAATAGTTACATTGAATTTTGGGGCAAAATTAGGAAAAACCCAAATTTGGACCATTAGGTGTTTGTAGGAATGTTCCCTTGGTGATTTGAGAGGGTGATTCATGTTTTGCAAGGGTGTAAGTATCCATAATTGGATACGAGGAGTGCGTATCACGATACGTCGTGATACAGAGTCGTAGGAAGGGTATTTTAATGTGTATTGGGTTTTAGCATGCCAATTTCTCCATATTATACTAGAATAGTTAATATATAAGTTATGTATACTATATTTGGTGATTTGGATGGGTACCATGAGGTTTGGGATAGTATCTTAGTGTTTGGAGAGCGTATTGCAAGAGTATCATGAGTTTATGGTGAGTATTTTGGTATTGCATACCAAATATTTGATGTTATATATTATTGTGAGTGGGTACTTATTTAGAGGGTTACATATTTAGTGTTATATATGTATATATATTTGTGTATATATATGGAGGTGTATATATGTATTGTATGGGATAAGTGTGTGACATGGATCCAGTATCGGGTAACAGTGACTGCTATATGCTTGTGTGTATGTGCAGTGGGGGGGATACCCTGGTATATAAAAGCAAGTAGTGTTAGATCGAGTGCAGTGCATGAGGTGAGGCATTGTCAGAAGAGCTTGTTGCAGCAATAATTGTAGTTGTGGAGTAGATTACAACAACAGCAAATTGGGTTTGCAGGGGTATATAAGGAGTACACTACATGTAGCTTCTATAAGAGCAGGTTGCAAGTTTTGGTAATGTACTAGGTGCAAGCGGGTGCACTTTGCAGGGTGCTAGTTGCATCAAGTAATGCACCAACATATGTTAGATAATGTATAAGAGGATAGAGCAAGTACCAGTGAATTCATGTGTATGAGGCATAGTATGAGAGTGTTAGGATTGAAACGAGGACTGTGTATTGGTGTGTAGATTGATGGAAGGAGAGTAGGTTAGGTGCACTGTGTGCAGTAAGGAGAATGACTTTTGTGTATTATTTGTGAGTGTGTGATGTGTTTGAGGAAGAATGGCAGTACCTGTGTGTGTGTGTGCCATGTGTGTGTGGATGTGGAAATGATCGGGTATGGCACAGCAACTTGGTGCCCATGGAGCAATAGCAGTATGGGAAACAAGTTGGGTTTGCTGTGTTCAGAAAAATGAAGATTGGGTATCAGTGTACTATAGACAAAGGGGAGTCTAACTGTACAATGTGTTAGATTACAGGTGGTGTGAGTTAGTATCTTTGCACACTATAGGCAGTGCACATGTTTGTTCACTGTTTGTAAACACCTGCAGTCGTATGAGCAGCAGAGGTATGAAGATTTATGCACCATAGCAAGTTGCAGGGGCTTGGGTGAAGAGCAGAAAGTAGGTTTTGAGGTGAGCAAGGGAGTTGTAGTGTAATTTACTCGAGCACTGCAAATATGGTGTTTAAGTGTAAGGATTAGTTAAGTATCACATATTGTGTTCAAGTTGTGTTTCATGTTTGCATATGTGGGTATTGATGCTCAGGTAGTACCAGTATGTGCACTACACAAGGAAGGGGGTTAGCCTGTGCAGACTTAGGCCTGTGAGTTAAGGTCTCGAGTAGACTTTGCTTTCAAGTGCAGTGGAGCAAAGATGTGGAGGCTCAGGTCCATTGATCAGTAAGGAAATATGGGAGCTTACAGAGTGTGAGGATAAGGAGTGATGTTGGTGATTTTGTTCAATAGTATATCCCATCTGATATTAGTTCAAGATTCAGTTAGTATCTTGAGTTGGGTATTAACAAGGTGTGGGTGTCATAGTGCAGTGGTGATGACTGGTGTTGTATTTTGGGGAGGCTAGGAAGATTGTTAAAGGAGAGGATGAGTTACCTAGTATCAGGTTTTAAGGTCAGGTAAGTTGATAGCCAGAGCTAAGGTAATAAATAAGTGTTGGAACATTAAGTATTTTGTACTAAGCTATTTCACGATACCAATGTATTGATATTAGGTAAGAGATATTTGGTCAAGATGCATAGTTGAGATACAAATTGGAGGTATTAGAATAGAGTACTAGGGTTAAGGTATTGCTATACTAAGTAAGGATTAGTATTAGGCATGGGTACTAGATATTTAGACTAATTATTAGATATTTATATATTATGAACCTATATGGTATATTTATAATATTTAGATATTATAACTAACTAGTGTAGCATAAAACCTAGTATAGCCTAGTATTGTCTAGTTTAGCTATATAGGCCAACCAAATAGATAACTTGGAACCCAAATTGGGCAATTGACCTAGTTTAACAAGGTATTGACCTAGTTTTACTCGAATGACATAGTTGACCAAATTTGACCTAGTTTGACTAGTATGACCTAGAAATGGCCTAAAAATCATACTTTAACTTATTTAAGCTTGGTTATCACTTTATTACACCTATTGACATAGAATTTCATATAAAGATCAGTGTGACACCCGTTCAGACACCGTTTTGCATTCGTTGCTCAGGACCACAGGCGAGTACATCTCTTTGTTAGTTTTCTTGTACTTTATAATGTTTATATCACATGTTCTAGAATTGCTATACTTGATTTTGATACACTGTTACACGGGCTGGTATTATATAGATCAAATCAAGATATGTTATTTATTGACGTGTGCATCGGGCATTCCTTGTACTTGTATCTTATCGTATACATCGTGTGCTCCTTGTGCTCGTATCTATTCGTGTGCTCACACTATATTCATGTGCTTCTTGTGCTTATATCATATTCGTGTGCGTAACGTGTCATGATTAGATCCATGAATATTAGTTGGGGTGGAAGAGTAAAAGTTGGTTATATGATCAAACTTTTAATGTATTCGTGTGCATGTCGATTATATACCTCACGTATAATCGAGTTACCTTAGTATACTCGTGTGCAACCCAAGCCGATCACATAACGAACTTATGCTCTAAATCACATAGACAGTATCACTAGTGCTCTTATTTATAGTTCATACCATATTGCTTGTATTTATCTTTTCAGTTATCTATCATGTTTATCTACTTATTTCAGTTATATTTTTATTTTTTAGTTACATGTGCATCTTGTATTCTTTTCTATTAATTTTCATATATGCTATACCATGTATTTATAACTGCTTTTAGAGTTTTGTACTTTGGTCTATATTTTTCAGATTATTATTTAGAGGACTGGTGTCCTACGTATTACGGACTACTACGTATTATGGACCACATATTGGAGAGCTTGCTGAGACAACACCATAGTACAGGAGGACTAGTACCAGCTATTGAGGAGACACTTGGCTAGTATTATTTATTGTGCTGGATCTGTCTCCAAATTCTAGACTATTGGCATATTGTTGATATTTTAGACTTATTGTGTTATTCCTAGACTCATAGACTTGGATATTTTGTTGTGTCTATTCTAGTTTGAGACTTTGTGACTTTTATTCCTTATTTGATATCGTGTCATTTCTTTCTTATGGATATTGTGATTGAGTATTGATTATCACTATATTATCATCTTGTCCTTCGTATGGCATAGATTAGATATCATTGACATATTTCACATACTATTGTGTGAGATGATTAGATAGTATTAGTGATCTAGACAACGTTCTACCTCCGATATTATGGCATAGACTGGGCGTACCCACATACTCGTGCCCTCATACTGGGTACGGGTCATGACAGATACTCAGACTTCGGAGGCTGAAAGTGAGGTGTCCAGCTTTCCGTCCACATCTTCCCATGTAATGCCAGCATACATGGCAGGAGAGGAGCAGGATACAGGACCTAGCAATCAATAATGCGTTAAGGCACTCGAGGTCCTGATGTAGGCTTTGAGCACTTTAATGCAGACTCTGACTCACACAGTCTGGAACTCAGAGAAAACTTGGACCCAACATAGTCGCGTGCCCCAGGATGAACAAACCCTGACCAGAGAACCCAAGAGAAATCTAGCATGGCTGATCCAGCTCCTCAGGTTGCAAGCAGCTAGACCGCACCTCGATCCTCTGTCGCTCTCCTGCAAGAAAACATCCAGGAGACTTTTAGGGACTTGAGTGCCCGCGTTAATGCTCGGAATGTTCAAGATAGGCTCCAGAAATTTGGGATTCGACAACCCTATCCTCCAGAATAGGATAATGTGGTATACCCTCCCAAGTACAGGCCGCTATCTCTGGCTCCATTCGACGGAAAGATATCACCCCATCAGTACATGAGATACTTCTAGTCTACAACAGGCCATTTACCTCAGGATGACATCTTACTCACCAACTTGTTCGTCGGAGCACTATTCGGCATCTCTTTTGATGTTTTTCTAGCCTCCCGGATAAATGCATTTCTTCTTTTGAAAACCTGAAGTCTCTTTTCCTCTCCCAGTTCTATGAAGGAGGGATAAACATGACTATGTCCTCCCTGATGGATATCGCCCAAGGGGACAAGGAACTTACACACAATTATATCGAGCATTTCCGACAGGCGGCGTTGAATTACCTCCTGGCATTCCCGAATCTTCGCTAATGGACACATGCCGAAAGAATCTTCTACCAGCAATAAGACTCTGGATGGCATCTGGCCAATTCATTGACTGGACAATATTTATCATAAGTGTTGCTACTGCAGAGAAGAGCACGAAAGATGCCCGCTTATTAGGATTCCAAGCTCCCAGCATTGAAGACAAGGAGAAGCATTCTTTCGATGCTAACAACAGTCGTGAAAGTTAAGGGAAGCAGGCGCTGACAGTTAACTTGTTCAAAAATTCGACCTCACTTGTTACTAAGCCGGTAGAGCCACCAAGAGTACAGGAGAATTATTCCTTTAATGACGATGATGTCATATAACTCTTCAAAGTATTGATGAAGAAAAATAAACTCCGGCTATCAGACATCAAATGCCCTGATGAAGCAGGCAAGGTGGACAACCCCAAGTACTGCCACTACCATCGATATGTCCATCAAGCCACGTATGATTATTATATATTAAAAAGACACATACAACGACTGTTCGAATTCAAAGCCCTCACTTCTGACTATGAAGACAAGACAGTCATTGTAAATATGGTGTCTCTCTAGTTTGGAACTTTTCCAACAATAGAGACCTAAGATGGTGTCGTCCCCATACCGATAACAACCATGGAGGTCATTAATCTCCCTCCAGCCCCATCAGATGGGTTGGTTTCCCTCACTACTCCAAGAGGCGAAGTCATGTAGGTTCACCCAAACTGCGTCCCCAAAATAATATAGCAAGCAATGCCTTCTATTTCTAAATCCAAAGGAAAGAAGACCAATTCATGTCATACGGTCTCTTAATCTACCGATCCAGAAGAGGACGACGAGTATCAAATCAAACATTTAAAAATTGAACCATGGGCTCAAAAACTGGAGTCACTATGGGAACTGCATTTTGAATAACGGGAACCCCCTGCTGAGGACGAAGTTGTACGAGTTGATTTGGGTGACGACGTTGCTCCTAAACCCATCTTCATCAACAAAAACCTCTCAACATAAGAGCGTAAATCCCTTGTTCAGCGGGTGAGGGAATACATCGACATCTTCACATGGAACTACGAAGATATATCGAGCTTGGATCCGCAAATCTTAATGCACAAGCTCAATATCCCGCCAAACGCCAAGCCTGTAAAGCAGCAGCAACGGCAATTACGCCCAGATATTATGTACGCCATTGAAGCAGAGGTGAATAAGCTAATAGAAAACATCTTTATCCGCGAAGAACAACATCCGGATTGGGTGGCTAATATCATTTCTTTTATAAAAAAGAACGATAAAATCTTAGTCTACATAGACTTTTGTGACCTAAATACGGCCTGCCCAAATGAAGAGTTTTCTCTTCCGATCACGGATGTAAAGATCGACTATACTTGCTGCTTCGAGTGTATGTCCTTCATGGACGGATTCTCGGGCTATAACCAAATTAAGATATTTTTTGACGATGAGAAGCATACGTCGTTCTGGACGCCAATAGGAGTGTACTATTACACCATGATGTCCTTTGATCTGAAGAATACAGGTGATACATACCAATGATCTGAAGAATGCAGAAGCAATATCTTTTGTGACCATCTGCGCAAGACAGTGGAATATTACGTCGATGACATCGCTGTCAAAAGCCATTTTTAAGACGATTATCTCCATGACCTGAAGACGGTGTTCGAGTTAATAGGAGCCCACCAACTCTAGATGAATCCCACCAAGTCATTCTTGGGAGTCTCCAGCGGCAAGTTTCTTGGCTTTATCATAACTTTAAAGGGTATTCATATTGACCCTGAGAAGACTAAGGCCATCCTGGACATGCAGCCTCCGAAGAACCTATAAGAACTCCGTGGTCTGCAGGAAAGACTAGCCTACATCAACCAATTCATAGCCAATCTCTCCGGATGATGCCAACCCTTCACTCATCTCATGAAGAAGGGAGTCTCTTTCGCTTGGACGGAATAATGCCAACAACTATTCGACGACATTAAGAAATACCTCACAAATCCCCAGGTTTTGGTGGCCCTAATCATGGGAAAGACCTTCTTGCTCTACGTTTGGGCAATGGATCATTCTCTCGGCACTCTTCTTGCCTAAAATAGCGACAAAGGCTATAAGCAATCTCTACTACCTCAGTAGAATGATGATCAACGCAGAACATAGATACAATCTAGTCAAGAAAGAGTGTCTTGCTCTGGTATTCGCTATCCAAAAGACTAGCCATTACTTGACGGGGCAAACTATCCATGTGATATCTCGAGTGAACCCCTTCAGAGTCCTCATGACCAAGTCCAGGGCACTAATCTCTCGTCTTGCCACATGGACAATCCTATTGTTGCCTTACGACATGATGTTTGTCCCGCATAAGTCTGTCAAGGGCCAAGCATTGGCCGACTTTTTGGCAGCTCATCCGGTGCCAAAAACTTTAAAAATCTACAATAAAATTCTCGATGAAGTGTTATAGTCTAACACTGCCACAACAGGAGGATTAGTTTGGCGAATATTCTTCGACAATGCTTCAAAAACTGGGCCCAAAGGCAATATATTCTTTAGAGTAGGGGTAGTGTTGATCTCTCCCGACGACCTACTCATCCATCATGCATACTCACTTACGGAGCCGTGTTCCAATAATTTGGAAGAATACAACGCTCTCATCATTGGGCTACAACTGGCTAAACAATTAGAGGTTGACCTCCTATAAGCCTATGGCGACTCCAAATTAATCGTCAGGCAAGTCCGTAGGGAATACGAGGTTCGCCATGAAGATCTACTCCCTTGCCATCAAACAGTCATCGACATGATTTCCACTTTTATGAAATTCTTTATAAAACATGTGCTGTGACTGCAAAATATCGAGGCTGACGCACTCACCGGTCTCGCTGTTTCTTTAGCAACTCCAATCAAAACCCACCTATTGATCATAGTAGTGGGACAAGAGCTGGTATGCCAAAAGAATAACTTATGCTTAAGTCCTAGCCACTCTATGGACGCATATAGCCATGTCAAAGATTGGAGGCTCCTATTTATAGACTACAATGTCTACGGAATCCTTCCAGATGACATAAAAAAGGCTACTTACATTCGAAGATGCTCCCTCCGGTTCTACTATGATACAACCACTAAGATGTTGTACCGAAGTTCCTATGATTGGCTCCTACTACGGTGCCTATAAGACGCCAAATCAAAGCATGCTCTCCGGGATGCCCATGATGGCGTTTTTGGTACACACCAACCCGGCCCTAAGCTACAGGATCGTCTCTGACGCATAGGCTATTATTGGCCTACAATAGTGGAAAAGGATATCAACTATGTGAAAAACTACAAGATATGTCGAATACATGCAGATTTTATCCACTAACCATCAAACTTCTGCCCATTAATTTTACGATAAATATCGAATCCAAAATGTAGCTTCGACCGCCTACAATCCAGCAGCAAATGGATTAGCCGAAGCATTCAATAAGACAATCATCAAGCTCATCAAGAAGTTTGTTTCTACCAACAAACATGATTGGAATAAGAAGCTGGGCGAATGTCTGTGGGCCTATCATACAACGGTCCACACACCGACTAACAGCACGCCATTTTCCTTGGTCTATGAAAGTAAAGTGGTACTCCCTTTGGAGACCCAAATCCCTTCTCTCTGGGTAGCCCTTACACACCAACTAACCATTGAAGACAATCATCATCGATGCTTGCAAGAATTGGAAGCACTCGATAAAAAATGCCTTTTGGCTTAGCAGCGCATCGAGCTATACTAAGCATGACTTTCCGGCGCCTTCAACAAAATGGTCAAAGAAAGAACATTTCAAGTGGGCAACCTAGTCCTCGCAGTAAGAAGACCAATGATCATGACCTACAAGAAGGCAGGAATTTTCAACCCAAGTGGGAGGGTCCCTTTTGTGATGGAGACAGTTTACTCCAACGGCGCATACAGGCTAGCTAAGCCCAATGGTAACTTGCTCATGATGCCAATAAAGGACAAGTTCCTAAAGAAGTACTATGCCTAAGTTAGGCACACTAAAAAAAATTTGAATAACAATATGTGTCATTTCTATCCCTAGCAAAGGGACACAGAAATATAATATTCACGGCTGATGTCTTCTCCAACAAATTATTTTCGTCCGTAGCATGCGAACAAATCTGTTATCTGTACTCGGGAGTCCCGAGTACGCAATGGGTAATAGATCCTCAAAAAAAATTCTGAAGGCAAAGGGTTCACGTCCATATCACCTCTGAACCATGAGTCATTCTCTCCATTAAGAGAAGATAGTTACATCCATACTACCTCTGACTCATTCATTTTATTGTTATCCCTACAAAAAATTTCTACAAAGCAAGTAGTTCACATCCATATTACCTCTAAACTATGAGCTGCTCATGAAAGCAGTCAAGTCCATACTACCTATCACGACCCGCACCCAGTATAGGGGCATGAGGGAGTGGGTACGTCCAGCCTACGCCACAGCATCGGCGGTAGAACGCTGTCTAGGTCATGATACAATCTAATCAAGCTGTCACGACCCGCACCCGGTTTAAGGGTGCTAGTCGGAAACAACGTCCAGCCTACGCCACAGAATCGGTGGTAGAATGCTGTCTAGATAATCTATCTAACTATGTAATGAACCACCAATAATGATAGTATACTCAATCACAGAACTAAGATAGAAATGAGCATAAATCAGATAAAGAATAGAATAGTCACAATACAACTCATGAGTCTAAAATAAGATATCAATTAGTCTGAAGAAGTAACAAAATAAACTGGAGACAAATCCAGTACAAAAAATACTACGAAGCTACAACTCCAGGGTCAACTGTCTCAGTTGGGATAAGTCCCTCTTGAGCCAGGGTCTCAGAATCTAAACCCACAACATCCTGGGGTCCATAATAGGTAGGGTACCATTCCTCAGTGTCATCTGGAAAAATATATCCAGTCAGGAAAGGAGCAGAGTATATCTCTAATAAAAGTTCTAATTAATAATAAAAAGTATGTAACAGTAAATAGCTGTGGATAAACAAGATGCACAATAGATACAAGAGATATATATACAATAAGAAAATACTGGAAATAAATACAACAATGAACAATATGCCAATGAAACAAATATACTAATGACTAAGTGTGTGAGTACTAGCTTAAGATGTGATCGGCTTGGGCAAGATGCAATGCGGCCTGGCTAATCATACGTGCGGTGTATGATCAACACTATTCAGTAATCAGTACTTTATTCAATAGGGATATTGATCACATATCTATACTAATACTCCCCACCCCCGACTGGTATAATAGATCCAACCACGGTATATTATGGCACGAGATTCCCTAAGAAGATAGCTAGTCTTTCCGAGAATCGGTGTCTGTACATGTACAAGATAACCAATGAAATAATACTTACACCATATACCAAGGAATAATATCTCATGACGAGATCCGGATATACCAATCCGTATAACCATAGTGTCAAGAGAACATGGATATCTACACTAGATATAATGAACATAGAGGATATCATAAATGAGAAACTATCAGAGAATGTACTTGCCTGAAGTCCAATGAATAGTCTCACAGATGTCTGACTCGATGTCTCGAAGACCTAGATATGAATACAACATCAATACAAGGCCCCAAAAAGAGAACAAGTTAAACTAGTCAACTTCTAGGTCAATAAGTCAATTCTTAGTCAAAAGTCAACTATGGTCAACTCTAAGTCAACTATGGTCAACTATGGTCAAACCAAGGTAACTATATATTTCTAAGTTGTACAAGTCTAACACAAAAATCTCGTGTCAAAATACTAAAATCTAAGTCATAGAAACTACATCCTAAAATATTAGGATACCGTATCTTCGGATACGTGAATCCAAGGTAAACCTCACAATACACATATATCAACAATAAAGTATAATAATATAGAATATTAATTACAAACAATTAGGAACCATGGTTTTGAATCAACTTGGTATCCACACAAAGTCACAAACTTGATACCCAAATCCCGTATCTTGAGTATCCCACTTACCTTGGTTTCCACAAGGTAATGCTCAAGATACCTTGATATAGTAATCACCCTCATACATAATATAATATATATATACTAATATTATACAATTAAGAAATATAACAATACTAGTATTATATCTCACAATTAATACATATATATATACATATATATATATACATATATTTATATATATATATATATATATAATATATAAACTATATACAAAAACTGCCTAACTGTCACTGAAAGCAGTGTTGAAAAACACTGATTTTTCAGTAAACAGACCTTCAGTGACAGTTCAAGCTGTCACTAAATCGCCGTCGCTACTGCTGCTGTGTATTTGCACTGCTGCCACCCTTTTGGTGACAGTTTTCAACTGTCACCAAATCGATCGTCGCCGCTGCTGCTTTACTTCCCGCCTGCTGCTACGTATTTAATGACAGAATCTATCATTAATTCCGCCATTAATGCTACAGCGGCTGCTGCTGCTGCTGGATATTAATGACAGAATCTGTCATTAATTGCTGCTGTCGCTAAAAGAAAAATAATAATATATATAACCTATACATATCAATATATATATATAAATCAATTAAATAAATATATACTTATATATATATATAATCCAACACATATATATTATATATAGCTATGTAAATAAATACCAATAGCTATAATACACATCCTATGTACTAATGTACATATTACAACATGGTTAAAAGTACACATACATAAATATGTTAATAAATATACATCCATTCATATATATAAATAATCATATAATAATTATAAATAATATAAGTACTTAATTAAACACATATATATATATTTTATAAAATATTTTCATATATTTTATATTCTTAACATAATTTGTAACATATATAAATGCATGTAAAAGAAAGCTACATATATATTTATACATTATATTAGTACACATATAATACATAGATCTATGCTACCATAAATACCATAATAAATACACTATAATAAATATATAACATCTATATATATACTTAATTATAATTCAAGAATTAAAGCACAAATAATTAGATCTACACATAAACACACCACAAATGGAGAGTAGCAACCGTATCCTACTAGATCTAGGATACCCATGCGACACGAGTCCAACACACAACCAATTGCACCCCGAAGGACACAAGCAAGTCACAAATATTATTTATGAACAAAACAAAGTGTCAAATGTAGATCTATGTGTCCGTATCAAAATACGACATGTACAAAGTCCCGTGTCGGAGGGAAAACCCCCAAACCAACACGTATTACCAAATTATTGGGATATGACCTACACGTACCCAATTGTGGACACGACACTAGCCCCAAACACATAAACACATGCCCAATTGATCTATAGGATCAATTGACACACACAGCAAAATGTTAATTCGGAATTCCCCCAAAATTGCCACAAAAAGTACCATAACTTTCTCCATGGGTCTCCTATGAACACAAAACCAAGTCCTATGGGTAGTACATACATATGGATTGATTTTCCATGATTAAATCTCAGATTGAGATGAAATTGCCTATTGGGAGATGGATTCTCAATGAAACCTCCAATTGAGATAAAATTACCTCCAAATTATAGATCCTTGCTCCTCTTTGTAGATCCTTGCTTCCTCCTTCTAGATCCTTGCTTCTCAACTCTTCAATGGTGATTTGGAAAGGAATTGGAATGAATTTGGTAGGGTAATAAAATGGAAATAAAGGAAATTTGGTAGTGGAAAATTCTAGATCTAGATTTGGGAATAAAAAAGAGAGGAGAGAGAATTCCCCCCCCCCTCTTTTAATAGGTCGGCCCCTACCCCTTCCTCAAGTAATTATGAAATGTCCAATATACCCCTTGGGGCCTCTCATGAAGAAATAATTAAGGAAGGAAGCTTCTAGTCTAATGATTTAATTAATTTAATCCATCTCCTTAACAATGGGCTTTCTAAATGGGCCAAGTCTAACTAATTAATTCATGTTGGTCCATGGGTCCAACTAAACTAGTTAGGTCCACTCATACAAGTCCAAAATAATTAAATAATATCTAATAATAATTAAATTATACAACAAATAATCATTTATCATGCACAATATTTAATTAAATAGAAAAAGACTAAAATACCCTTTCCTAGAAAATGTGGTAGTGACAAGTCTACCCTCCTTAAAATAATTTCGTTCTCGAAATTCAAAGACAAAAACTACCCCCAAAAAATCACAAACAGAACTTAAGAATCACAACTAACTAATGAATAGAACATAACTAGAAAATAACATACCTCAAGGTACAAACAAATATGGATAACGCTCTCGCATGTCATCCTCTCTCTCCCAGGTAGACTCCCCCGGAGAGTGATGCCTCTATGTGATGCGTATCAAAAAAATAGTCTGGTTCCTCAATACCTTCTCTCTTCAATCCAGAATCACAACTGACTGCTCTGGATAGCTAAGAGTAGGGCCCACCTCTATCTCCGAGTGATCCAATACATGACTTAGATCTGCCACGTATCGTCTCAACTGTGACACATGAAACACGTTGTGCACTCCCTCCAATGCAGGTGGCAAGTCTAGTCTATAAGCAACTGCACCGACCCTCTCTAGAATAGTGAAAGGTCCGATGAATCGCGGACTAAGTTTTCCGCCTCCACCGAAGTGAATCGTGCCTCGGGTCGGAAAATCCTCAGAAACACCAAACCACCCACCTAGAACAAAATACCACCTTAAGAACTTAATCTATAACAAACAAGAACAAACACAAAACAAAATCTAAACTATACCTCAAACTCCAAAGGTTTTCGATGGCTATCGGCCCAATGCCGCTATCTGTCCTGCGCCACTCGAAGTCTGTCTCTGATCAACTGAACCTTCTCTGCTGCATCCACAACCATCTCTGGCCCAAGCAAAACTCTCTCTCCAACATCGTCCCAAGACAAAGGAGTACGACACCTCCGACCGTATAGAGCTTCAAAAGGTGACATCTCTATACTGGCCTAGTAACTGTTGTTGTAAGCAAACTCTACCAAATGGAGATGGTCCTCCCAAGAACCCCCAAAATTTAGTACACAAGTGCACAATATATCCTCGAGAGTCTGAATAGTCCTCTCTGACTGCCCATATGTCTGGGGATGATATGCAGTACTGAACTTGAGCTGAGTGCCCAAACTCTCCTGCAAACTCCTCCAGAAATGAGAAGTCAAACGACTATCCCGATCTGAGACTATGCTGACGGGAACTCCATGTATCCTAATGATCTGCCTCACATACATCTCTGCCAGCTTCTCCGTAGACAAACCCACCTTGAAAGGTAAAAAGTGGGATGACTTGGTCAACCTATCAACAATAACCCAAATCGCGTCTTTCCCTCCTGGAGATCGTGGAAGTCCGGACACAAAATCCATAGTAATGTATTCCCACTTCCACTCTGGAATGGGTAATGGCTGAAGTAAACCTTCTGGCCTCTGTCTCTCGGCTTTCACCTGCTGGCACACTAAGCATCTGGATACAAACTGTGCCACTTCCCTCTTCATGCCATACCACCACACACTCTCTCGCATATCCCGATACATCTTGTTAGCACCTAGATACATGGAATATTGAGAGCGATGCGCTTCCTGCAATACCTCCTCTCGTAACTCCCCACTAGGCACACACAATCTAACTCCATGCCTCAAAGATCCATCCTCTGCAATAGTGAAATCATCCTCCAATCCTGTTCTCACCTGAGCTCTGATACTCCTCAGAGATACATCATCATACTGTGCTGCCTTGATCCTGTCCATCAAATTTGAGTGTATCTGCAGTCCCCACCCCAGCATAGCACCACCAGGAACAATTACCTCAATGCCTAAGCTCTCAAAGTCCTCCAACAAATATAGATCCTGCGTCAAGAACATAGCTAGCGGATACCTGCTCAAAGCATCGGCAACTACATTGGCTTTCCCAGGATGATATTGTAAAGAGATACCAAATCCTTCATCAGTTCCAACCACCGAAGCTGCCTCATGTTCAACTCCTTCTGCGTGAAAACGTACTTCAAGCTTTTGTGGTCTGTGAAGATCTCTACACGCTCTTCGTACAAATAATGTTTCCATAAGTTCAGAGCGAATATGACGACTGCCAATTCCAAATCATGGGTAGGATAGTTCTTTTCATGAGGACGCAATTGCCTGGATGCATAGGCAATCACTTTCCCATGCTGCTAAAGAACATAACCCAAACCCTTCCCTGATGCATCACTATAAATAGTGAAACCTCCGGACCCTGATGGCAACGTCAAAATAGGAGAAGACGTCAACCTCTTCTTCAACTCCTCAAAAGCAACCTGGCAATCCTCCATCCAAACAAACTCTACATCCTTCCTTGTGAGTCTGGTCATCAGCTCGGCAATCCTCGAAAAATCTTGCATAAACTTCCTGTAGTAGCATGCCAATCCCAAGAAACTCCTGAACTCTGCTACAGAACTCGGAGTCTTCCAAGATTCCACTGCTGAAATCTTCTTCGGATCCACTGAAATACCATCACCAGTCACAACATGCCCCAAGAACTCCACCTTGTCCAAGAAAAACTCACACTTGGACAACTTCCCATACAGCTTCTCCTTCCTCAGCACATCCAACACAATCCTCAAATACTCCTCATGCTCCTCCGGTGTCCTCGAGTATATGAGTATGTCATCGATGAACACCACCACGAACTTGTCAAGGTACTGGTGGAACACCTTGTTCATCAAGTTCATAAATACCGCCGGTGCATTAGTCAAACCAAACGGCATCACCATAAACTCGTACTGACCATACCGAGTTCTAAAAGCAGTCTTCGGTATGTCCTCCGGCTTCACCTTCACCTGATGGTTGCCTGATCTCAAATCTATCTTAGAAAATATCTTCGTACCACTCAACTGATCAAACAGATCATCAATCCGTGGCAAAGGATACTTATTCTTGATAGTGAGATTATTCAAAGCCTTGTAATCAATGCACATGCGCACCGATCCATCCTTCTTTGGTACAAACAATACCGGGGCTCCCTATTGTGAAGAACTCGTTCTGATAAACCCCTTATCCTGCAACTCGTCCACCTGCTTCTTCAACTCGACCAGCTCGCTGTTGTTTACTCTATAGACATGCTGCAAAATTGGTTCTGCACCTGGCACCAAGTCTATAGAAAATTCAACATCTCGATCTGGCGGCAATCCTGGCAATTCCTCAGGAAACACATCAAGAACTCTGCTATCAACGGATGTGGCAACTCCTTGTCTTCCACCATAGCTCCACAAATAATGCCTTCTTCCTTCTCTGCAGCTCCTCTAGCAAACTCGAACTCTGGATCTCCTGGCGGACTAAACAAAATTCTACCTCCTCTATAATCTATGCTAGCACGGTGCCTACTCAACCAATCCATCCCGAGTACAATGTCGTAGCTCGGAAGTGGCATTACAAGTAGACACGCACTCAACTCCTGGCCTCCCAGAGTAACTCTCCGATCCTTGCAAATATCATTAACCAGGATAATGCCTCCCCCGGTCATGATCTTGCAAGTCCTAAGCAAAGACTCAGCTACCAAACCATGCTTTAGAGCAAAAGAAACAGATACAAAACTATGGGAAGCACCACTACCAAACAAAGCTAAAGCTGGAATGGAATCAAGAAGAATAGAACCTGCGATGACATCTTCGGTGGTTTCCTTCTCTTCGACGGTCATAGCAAACACTCATCCCTGTCGAGCACCTCCCTGTTGCTGATGTTGGACAAAACGCTGCTGCTGCGTCGGAAGCGGTCCCCTCGGCTGTGCTGCAGGTGGTCTCGTCTGTGCCCTCGGAGCTGGAGCTGCTCCTTGAACTGCACGACGAGGACACTCCCTCGATTGATGTCCTTCAGTACCATAATACAAACAAACTCCTAGCCTCCTCCTGTAAACTTTCCAGATGTGGCCGGGCTCCTTGCAGTAGTTGCATGGAGCTTGTTGTAACTGTCTCTACTGCTGAGGTGCCTGGTGAAAGGGTGCTCTAGCTGAAGTCTGGTTCTGCTGTGGCTGCTGGAAAGATCTGGACTGGAAATGAGGACGTTTGGCAGATACTGTACTGTCGTTGGCCCCCAAAAAAGAATCACGGTCTCTCTTGGTCTTCAAACCCAACTCTCGCTCAACCTTGCGTGCCTCCGCAAGTATCTCCGAGTATGTCTCATAAAAAGATGGAATATGAATCTTCACTTTCCAGTTTAGACCCTCACGAAAACGAATAGCTCGCACCTCCGGCTCTCTCACCAGATACTCTGCAAATTGGCTCAACCTACCGAACTCTGTAGCGTACTCCTCCACAGACATGCTCTCCTGAATGAGACTCTCAAACTGTCTCCCCAAGTCTAGCCTGTCTGTCCGCACAAAAAACTTCTTCTTGAAAAGGACCTTAAATACCTCCCAAGATTATCCTGCGTCAACTAGAACCGGCTCATTCCTGAACCAAGTGCGAACGACGTCTAACAGTTAAAGTCCTACCGCCTCAACCTTCAGATCCTCAGAAAGACGGAACACCCTCATAAGACGCTCAATGTCCTCGAGCCAATCATCAGCATAGACGATGCCCTCCGTCCCTTTGAAAACCCTAGGCTCCAATTTCTTAAAGTCCTGAATGTTGCCTGGCCGAAGCTGAGCAACCTGAGGAACAACCTGTTGCTGGATCGAAACTCCTCTCTCAACTACAGCACGAGCAAGATGATGAGCACTCTCGATGCCCTGCCGTAGAACGTCGGTCTGCCTCTGATGTGCCTCTGACAGAGCCCTCTGTGCCTCGAGCATCTCACGAAATAGTGTAAACATCTGTGACGCCTCTGCTGGTACAGGAGGTGGAGGTGGAACCCCTCAGATACAGCTGGCACAGTCCTCTGAGTAGGTGGTGGACCTTCGAAAGCAGCTGTCACTCCAATCACCGGAGAAGTGACTGGTGCAGGCCCTCGGGATGTCGAAGACCTCTCAGAAACTGCTCTCCCCTGCTGCGATCTAGTCTTAGGCGGCATCCTGAGACAAAGCGAAAGAAAGAATCAATATGGCACAAGATGTAAGACATCAAGGAAAGGACAGATTAAGAGATCAAGTATCAATATCAAAGGAGAATAGTTGAATCAAAAGAATTTTTCTAGATGTGATTGAGTATCTCAGCCTATATCCTATATCCTATCGCAGGCTCGCAATAGTACAACTAAATTATCGCACTACCACGACATCACATACTTTGTGAAGCTGGACCTGCATGGGCCACCACCAAAAACGTGTCACGACCCGCACTCGGTGTAAGGGTACTAGTCGAAAACAACGTCCAGCCTACGCCGCAGAATCGGCGGTAGAACGCTGTCTAGATAATCTATCTAACTATATAATGAACCACCAATAATGATAGTATACTCAATCACAGAACTAAGATAGAAATGAGCACGAATCAGATAAAGAATAGAATAGTCACAATACAACTCATGAGTCTAAAATAATACATCAATGAGTCTGAAGAAGTAACAAAATAAGCTGGAGACAAATCCAGTACAAAAAAATACTACGAAGCTACAACTCCAGGGTCAACTGTCTCAGTTGGGATAAGTCCCTCTTGAGCCAGGGTCTCAGAATCTAAACCCACAACATCTTGGGGTCCATAATAGGTAGGGTACCACTCCTCAGTGTCATCTGGAAAAAATATATCCAGTCAGGAAAGGAGCAGAGTACATCTCTAACAGCAGTTCTAATTAATGATAAAAACTATGTAACAGTAAATAGCTATGGATAAACAAGATGCACAATAGATACAAGAGATATATATACAATAAGAAAATACTAGAAATAAATACAACAATGAACAATATGCCAATAAAACAAATATACTAATGACTAAGTGTGTGAGTACTAGCTTAACATGTTATTGGCTTGGGCAAGATGCAAAGCGGCCTGGCTAATCATACGTGCGGTGTATGATCAACACTATTCAGTAATCAGTACTTTATTCAATAGGGATATTGATCACATATCTATAATAATACTTCCCACCCCCGACTGGTATAATAGATCCAACCACGGTATGTTATGGCACGAGATTCCCCAAGAAGATAGCTAGTCTTCCCGAGAATCGGTGTCTGTACATGTACAAGATAACCAATGAAATAATACTTGCACCATATACACCATATACCAAGGAATAACATCTCATGATGAGATTCAGATATACCAATCCATGTAACTATAGTGTCAAGAGAACATGGATATCTACACTAGATACAATAAACATAAAGGATATCATAAATGAGAAACTATTAGAGAATATACTCGCTTGAAGTCCAATGAATAGTCTCACAGATGTCTGACTCGGTGCCTCGAAGACCTAGATATGAATACAACATCAATACAAGGCCCCAAAAGGAGAACAAGTTAAACTAGTCAACTTCTATGTCAGTTAGTCAATTCTAAGTCAAAAGTCAACTATGGTCAACTCTAAGTCAACTATGGTCAAACCAAGGTAACTATATATTTCTAAGTTGTACAAGTCTAACACAAAAATCTCGTGTCAAAATACTAAAATCTAAGTCATAGAAACTACATCCTAAAATATTAGGATATCGTATCTTCGGATACGTGAATCCAAGGTAAACCTCACAATACACATATATCAACAATAAAGTATAATAATATAGAATATTAATTACAAACAATTAGGAACCATGGTTTTGAATCAACTTGGTATCCACACAAAGTCACAAACTTGATACCCAAATCCCGTATCTTGAGTATCCCACTTACCTTGGTTTCCACAAGGTAATGCTCAAGATACCTTGATATAGTAATCACCCTCATACATAATATAATATATATACTAATATTATACAATTAAGAAATATAACAATACTAGTATTATATCTAAAAATTAATACATATATATATATATAAATATAATATATAAACTATATACTAAAACTGCCTAATTGTCACTGAAAGCAGTGTTGAAAAACACTAATTTTTCAGTAAACAGACCTTCAGTGACAGTTCAAGCTGTCACTGAAATGTCGTCGCTACTGTTGCTATGTATTTGCACTGCTGCCACCCTTTTGGTGATAGTTTTCAACTGTCACCAAACCGACCGTCGCCGCTGCTGCTTTACTTCCCGCCCGCTGCTGCGTATTTAATGACAAAATCTGTCATTAATTTCGCCATCAATGCTACAGCGGCTGCTGCTGCTGCTGGATATTAATGACAGAATCTGTCATTAATTGCTGTTGTCGCTAAAAGAATAATAATAATATATATAACCTATATATATATATATCAATATATATATATATATATATATATATATATATATATATATATATATATATATATATATATATATATATATATATATATATATATATATAAATCAATTAAATAAATATATACTTATATATATATAATCCAACACATATATATTATATATGGCTATATAAATAAACACCAATAGCTATAATACACATCCTATGTACTAATGTACATATTACAACATGGTTAAAAGTAAACATACATAAATATGTTAATAAATATACATCCATTCATATATATAAATAATTATATAATAATTATAAATAATATAAGTACTTAATATGTTAATAAATATACATCCATTCATATATATAAATAATCATATAATAATTATAAATAATATAAGTACTTAATTAAACACATATATATATTTTATAAAACATTTTCATATATTTTATATTCTTAACATAATTTGTAACATATATAAATGCATGTAAAAGAAAGCTACATATATATTTATACATTATATTAGTACACATATAATACATAGATCTATGCTACCATAAATACCATAATAAATACACTATAATAAATATATAACATATATATATATATACTTAATTATATTTCAAGAATTAAAGCACAAATAATTAGATCTACACATAAACACACCACAAATGAAGAGTAGCACACCGTATCCCACTAGATCTAGGATACGCATGCGACACGAGTCCAACACACAACCAATTGCACCCCGAAGGACACAAGCAAGTCACAAATATTATTTATGAACAAAACAAAGTGTCAAATGTAGATCTATGTGTCCGTGTCAAAATACAACATGTACAAAGTCCCGTGTCGGAGAAAAAACCCCCAAACCAACGCGTATCACCAAATTGTTGGGATACGACCTACACGTACCCAATTATGGACACGACACTAGCCCCAAACACATAAACACATGCCCAATTGATCTATAGGATCAATTGACACACACAACGAAATGTCAATTCGGAATTCCCCTAAAATTGACACAAAAAGCACCATAACTTTCTCCATGGGTCTCCTATGAACAGAAAACCAAGTCCTATGGGTAGTATATACATATGGGTTGATTTTCCATGATTAAATCTCAGATTTAGAAGCTATTTTAAGGGAAAAACTGAATTATATCTATTGGGAGATGGATTCCCAATGAAATCTCCAATTGAGATGAAATTGTCTCCAAATTGTAGATCCTTGCTCCTCTTTGTAGATCCTTGCTTCCTCCTTCTAGATCCTTGCTTCTCAACTCTCTAATGGTGATTTGGGAAGGAATTGTAATAAATTTGGTAGGGAAATAAAATGGGAATGAAAGAAATTTGGTAGTGAAAAATTCTAGATCTAGATTTGGAATGAAAAAGAGAGGAGACAGAATTCCCCCCCCCCCTCTTTTAATAGGCCGGCCCCTACCCCTTCCTCAAGTAATTATGAAATGTCAAATATACCCCTTGGGGCCTCTCATGAAAAATAATTAAGGAAGAAAGCTTCTAGTCTAATGATTTAATTAATTTAATCCATCTCCTTAACAATAGGCTTTCTAAATGGGACAAGTCTAACTAATTAATTTATATTGGTCAATGGGTCCAAACTAAACTAGTTAGGTACACTCATACAAGTCCAAAATAATTAAATAATATCTAATAATAAGTAAATAATACAACAAATAATCATTTACCATGCACAATATTTAATTAAATAGGAAAAGACTAAAATATCCTTTCCTAGAAAATGTGGTAGTGACACAAGCTCACATGGATATCCAACTCCATACAGAGACACGGATAATCACAATATAATATGTACAACATACTCAATCACATAACTACAGTACGATAAGATCTCGAAGAAATAAGATAAAATGCAACACAAGTCAAAAATAGAAGTAGTCTTAACTCAACAATAAATCCAAGTCTGAACAAGTATGCCGGAGACAAATCCGGTACCAAAAATAATCTGCTAAAAGAACTAGCTAGATATCTAGTGATTTCGGCTACACCTCCCAGAATCATAACTTAACTACCAAGTCCAAGTCTCAGCTACTCACCCTGTGGTCCATAAGTGTCGGACACCAGTCCTCTAGGCATAGTCTGGAAAATATTTTTCAGTCAGAAAGGAGCAAAGTACATCTCAAATAACAGTTCCATTTAATTGATAAGGACTATAAAGCAATAAACAGATGATGCTATATACTGAGAGAAGACAGTGAATAAATACAATGGCAAAATAAAGAGACAGGCAATATAAAGATACAGACAATATAGGCAATATGATACAGTCAGTGCATATGTGAAATAAAGAGAACAAGGTACAATATCATATACGGGTGATGTAGTATATGATCTAAAATAGAGAACTGCAAATATTCTAAGTGTTTGAAATAGTAGTTTCGAAATGTGATCGTCTTGGGACTTGTACGATTGCTATATGGCCTGGCTAATCATACGTGAGGAGCATGATTAACACTTACATTGTTCTATACTTGTATAATAGGAATATGATCACATTTCTCACTAACTACTTTTCCACCCCCAACTAGTACAGTGGATCCAATCATGACACGTCATGATACACGATCAATGTCGAATATATCATGTATAAGGTCTAAATATCAATATCGTATACAATGTCAATACGAAAATCAATGTAACATCTCATGACTGCAGATCCAATCTATATACTAGTCCATGTAGCACAGTATCAAGGATCAGATATAATATTTCAAGATACTGAACTTATAAAAATTATCAAATAATTGGAAATTATCAGAGAATGTACTCGTGTTGGGTCCTTAGCTGGTAATACCAATGTCATGTTCTAGAGTATCGCCTGGATGAACCAACAGTCCTATAGACATATCACAAATATAATATTTGTATCAGATCCTACACTAACACACAATCAAAATACATCGAACTCAGGGGCTATGCCAGGTGTGGCACTAGTCAACTAGGGTCAAGTGCACTAAGTTGCACGGGCGTCGCGTCTGTGATTGCTGGGCAAGACAGACGATCAAAATTGTACGGGGCTCGTCAGTACGTCAGTGTACGTGTGGCAGTCAACTAACAGTTCACAGGGTCATAGGTCATGTGTAAAGACGGGGTATCCGTAATTACACTTGGGTCGCCTATAATATTTATCAATAGACATTATCATTAAATACAATACATATATGTCACGTCCCAGTCCCAAAAATACGTAGGACTAGGACACGTAAGCATGCCAGCCGCATGGATATGGCAACTCCAATATATGGAAACCAAATCCATACGTTCGCTGTAATATGAATATAAAATCCACAAGTAGTATAAAATGTAATACAAGCCACAGGGTAAAATCTAAATCTCATCCACCAAAATCATATAGAAATAAATAACCAGTATCTATGAAACTAGATCTCAATAAGAAGTATCTAAGGATGATAGTTGGATGGAAACAAATCCACTACCAACTCGAATATAAGAGCAAATACAATATGAGTACAACACCACAACACAATATAAGAATACCAGCTATCCATCACAGCTCGAAGAGAAGACATCCTCGGATCACATGTAACCATCCAAATATGCGCTCCTGCAAATACTCAAGAAAAGATACACCTGGCAGCGGACCAGGTCCTCAGAGGGACGTAAGAAGATACAGAAAATACAAGCCAATTTAAATACAGTAAACATGCATATGTTTTGAAAATAGATAAGTACGCTGTACAAGACAATCTATATGAATGCAAATGAGGATAACTTTTCGACGTATGGGCAAGGGTAGGCTACTTGATCTATCTCATAACTCACACACACGTCAATGGACATCAGAAATTGACATACCGCGGGGGTAGCGACCAGCGAGACTCCAGAAATCGACATACCGCGGGGGTAGCGACCAGCGCGACACACGCCCGTAGTGCGAGCTATATACTACAGTTTACCAGAGTGGTTAAAAGCCCATACGCCTAATGATTGTCCTCTATGATACTAGGTGCTATGTGTGTGTCAACATATCTAATACATAGTAATGACTGGAGAAAAACTACACAAGCAAGAACTATACAGAAATGAAATAAATAAACAGAAATATAAATAGCATACAAAGTACTGTAAATAATTTGGCAAGGTATCTTGCCTGGGGTCCTGCTGCTGGTATGAATCAGAGTCCAAGTCACAGTCCAAACAGCCTATGTACTACAAATTTATCACGTCAAAAGATAATTTATTTTAATTTATTTAATTCTGGAGTAATTATTCTAAAATTCTATTTTAATCTTATTATTCTGATTTTTATGTTAATTCCTAAATTTTGTCCAAAAAAATGAATTTTATCAACTCGAGACTCATGGCACGCAAATCGAGGCAATCTGTTGACCAAAAAGTCAACCGATACAAACTCGACTTTTATGCAAGATTTCCTGTAGATTTCAGCATCAAAAACATACTGGAATTTACGGCTCTTCCGAATTCAAATTCCTTTGGGAATTATGGCACATACAAATTTTGTATTGTGCACCGATGGTTAAATTCTAACCTAGAAGTTCTACAGAATTAACAGTATGTAAATACTTCGAAATAAATTCTGAGAAAAATATATGTCGATGATCTCGACATTAGCTTTCCGAAACTTTAAACGGTTCATGATTCTGATTCCTGATTCTCCCGGAATCGCGAAAACATCAAAATACGTCTATTTTCGGACATGCTGTGCTCTACAAATTTTCCAGAATTTAATACTAATAATTTAGAAAAAAAATTTATATAATCAGAAACCTAACCTCATTATCATTCTAAGAAAAAAACTGGAGCGCGTTTGGAGTCCGAAGCTAGGAGATATCGTCTTTTTAATTCGTCATAACTAGTAGAAAATGAGGCTGAATTTATGACTAATTTTGACTATTTTTGGACGAAAAAGAGAGGAATTTGGGGAAGAAAAATATGAAGGATGAGGTATTTATAATGGTGGACACTACTTAATTAAATACGACTAGGATTGGTTAATTTGGATAGGATTATGATGAATTTAAATAAGGATAGGATATACATTAAGTTGCTTTCCTAGTAGGTTCAGGATTTGAATTAATTTAAAGTAGAGTTTGAATCTATCTCAATAATTTATAATCTTGAATATAATTAAATATAATACAAATAATTTATAAAATCTTATTAATATCTATTAACACTAAATTAACATCTATCTAATATTAAGACTATATATATCCAAATAAATCCTAAATAATTTTAAAATCTAAATAAATTTCTTAAAATTCTAAATAAATTACAAAAATATAATTAAATATTTTAAACTAAAATAAATATTTGGTAGGAACGACATGCAAGTATGGTCGCATAGTAAATCATAGAAGTCCTAAAAATTTATGTTTTCTAAGTTTTAATTACCAAAAATTCTTGAAAAATCTCCAAAAATTTAAAATAACCATAAATAATTCTAAATGAATATTTATATAAGTAAATATACTAAAAATTTTATTTTCTAATTAACTAAGAGAATATTCTAAATAAATTCAACATCTATAATAAATATAATAATATAAAATATACACAAAATACCTATTTTTGGTGAGGGAGTTTACAATCTACCCAACTTACAAAAATTTTGTCCTCGAAATTAAAATAGACCATGGTTTCTCTCTATCTAATCTCACTTGATCACAATCTAAAAGAATTTACCTCAAGTTTAATAATGCAATTTCTACCCAACTTAGAATTTACCCATCTATCACATAAGGCTCTTACACTTAAGAAAATATTCCTCAATTTATTTTCTCATGTCATTCAATCCTCAAAACTTTAACACCAACTATATCATATGTGATATGCCGTTAATCAATTATGAAAGATAGTCACCAAATAATGTGATTGGCCTATGGGGTATATCTTGTACTATCCATGTATCACTTATATCCAAGCACGAGATTTCGTCTTTCCGAAACAAGGGAAGACGGAAAGCAATGGAAAAGAGTTCAAGGAGGGGTAATAGAATGGAAGTATGGGAATTAAAGCGTTTAAAGAATTCAAATGGGAATTGTCAAGACAGTTGTGGATTGAAATCTTAATTTGGTAATTTTCTATTCGCATGCTCACATCGGTACAGTTATGTACTTGATATGATATGCTTTGTCGTATCTAGAGGGTAAGTATATTTGTCTACTGGTCCACTATACATCTCAATCCACATAAAATACTCTTGCGAAGGGCGAATCAAGCGCATTATGGCTAGCTAGACCAAAATACACTGATTCTGATTAGACAATTTGTATTAGTGTGGTTGATCAGGCCCCAATAACACATATGTCATGAACAAGCTCGATATAAGATTAAGCTTGCAAAAACTAGGCTATAATAGCAGCATAATTCAAGGTAGCACGGAAAATATAACGCTGGATTATGATATGAGAAGTTATAAAATAATTCAAGTTCGCAAAAGCAAAAATAACATAAGCAATAATAATAAAAGACTCTACAATCTATACAGTTATCATACAACCTCCTTATCTAAGTCGCTAGTCGACCAAATAGGGCAAGGACCTTTAAATTCTATGGTCTGAATAAACACTGTCGTCTTTTGCTAGCATGGGATAAATATCATTCGGTTACACTTCAATTAATAGGTCAAAAGACTATGTGATACTAGGTGTCAAACATTATGGTAAAACTTCTAACTAACTCTAGTAGTGTCTATACTACTCTCAAGTCTTCTTAATACATCAAGGGGTAATAGTATAACAATCTAAAGATAAGGAATTCTAGGTTCACTAGATATTCTAAACTTAGTGGTGTGTCTATATTCTCGTTGTATTCTTAATAGGTGTGCTACCATAATTATCATCCTAATAATAGGGGTTCCTATATTCTAGCAGAAGGCTATACTCAAAGAACTATTAGGGAAGTACAGGAATCAAGCATGATACAATTGTTCAGATAGAATGGATTGGAAGGAAAGCGAATCATAGTCAATTGTGGATGAGGTCCTATACTCTATTCCTAGGTGCAGACTTGTTCGGTACAGTAATGTAACCGAGACAATATGCTCTCGACCTGCATGGGCCACCACAAAAATATGTCACGCCCCAGTCCCAAAAATACGTAGGACTATGATACGTAAGCATGCCAGCCGCATGGATATGGCAACTCCAATATATGAAAACCAAATCCATACGTACGCTGTAATATGAATATAAAATCCACAAGTAGTATAAAATATAATACAAGCCACAGGGTAAAATCTAAATCTCATCCACCAAAATTATATAGAAATAAATAATCAGTATCTATGAAACTAGATCTCAATAAGAAGTATCTAAGGATGATAGTTGGATGGAAACAAATCCACTACCAACTCGAATATAAGAGCAAATACAATATGAGTACAACACCACAACACAATATAAGAATACCAGCTATCCATCACAGCTCGAAGAGAAGACATCCTCGGATCACATGTAACCATCCAAATATGCGCTCCTGCAAATACTCAAGAAAAGATACATCTGGCAGCGGACCAGGTCCTCAGAGGGACGTAACAAGATACAGAAAATACGAGCTAATTTGAATACAGTAAACATGCATATGGTTTGAAAATAGATAAGTACGCTGTACAAGACAATCTATATGAATGCAAATGAGGACAACTTTTTGACGTATGGGCAAGGGTAGGCTACTCGATCTACCTCACAACTCACACACACGTCAATGGACATCAGAAATTGACATACCGCGGGGGTAGCGACCAGCGAGACTCCAGAAATCGACATACCATGGGGGTAGCGACCAGCGCGACACACACCCGTAGTGCGAGCTATATACTACGGTTTACTAGAGTGGTTAAAAGCCCATACGTCTAATGATTGTCCTCTATGATACTAGGTGCTATGTGTGTGAACATATCTAATACATAGTAATGACTGGAGAAAAACTACACATGCAAGAACTATACAGAAATAAAATAAATAAACAGAAATATAAATAGCATGCAAAGTACTGTAAACAATTTGGTAAGGTATCTTGCCTGGGGTCCTGCTGCTGGTATGAATCAGAGTCCAAGTCACAGTCCAAATAGCCTATGTACTACAAATTTATCACGTCAAAAGATAATTTATTTTAATTTATTTAATTCTGGAGTAATTACTCTAAAATCCTATTTTAATCTTAATATTCTGATTTTTATGTTAATTCCTAAATTTTGTCCAAAAAAAACTGAATTTTATCAACTCGAGACTCATGGCACGCAAATCGAGACAATCTGTTGACCAAAAAGTTAACCAATACAAACTCGACTTTTATGCATGATTTCCTATAGATTTCAGCATGAAAAACATACTGGAATTTACGGCTCATCCGAATTTAAATTCGTTTGAGAATTATGGCACATACAAATTTTGTATTGTGCACCGATGGTTAAATTCTAACCTAGAAGTTTTACAGAATTAACAGTATGTAAATACTTCGAAATAAATTCTGGGAAAAATATATGTCGATGATCTCGACATTAGCTTTCCGAAACTTTAAACGGTTCATGATTCTGATTCCTGGTTCTCCCGAAATTGCGAAAACATCAAAACACGTCAATTTTCGGACATGCTGTGCTCTACAAATTTTCCAGAATTTAATACTAATAATTTAGAAAAAAAATTATATAATCAGAAATCTAACCTCATTATCGTTCTAAGAAAAAAACTGGAGCGCGTTTGGAGTCCGGAGCTAGGAGATATCGTCTTTTTAATTCGTCATAACTAGTAGAAAATGAGGCTGAATTTATGACGAATTTTGACTATTTTTGGACAAAAAAGAGAGGAATTTGGGGAAGAAAAATATGAAGGATGAGGTATTTATAATGGTGGACACTACTTAATTAAATACGACTAGGATTGGTTAATTTGGATAGGATTATGATGAATTTAAATAAGGATAGGATATACATTAAGTTGCTTTCCTAGTAGGTTCAGGATTTGAATTAATTTAAAGTAGAGTTTGAATCTATCTCAATAATTTATAATCTTGAATATAATTAAATATAATACAAATAATTTATAAAATCTTATTAATATCTATTAACACTAAATTAGCATCTATCTAATATTAAGACTATATATATCCAAATAAATCCTAAATAATTTTAAAATCTAAATAAATTTCTTAAAATTCTAAATAAATTACAAAAATATAATTAAATATTTTTAACTAAAATAAATATTTGGTAGGAACGACATGCAAGTATGGTCGTATAGTAAATCATAGAAGTCCTAAAAATTTATGTTTTCTAAGTTTTAATTACCAAAAATTCTAGAAAAATCTCCAAAAATTTAAAATAACCATAAATAATTCTAAATGAATATTTATATAAGTAAATATACTAAAATTTTTATTTTCTAATTAACTAAGAGAATATTCTAAATAAATTCAACATCTATAATAAATATAATAATATAAAATATACACAAAATACCTATTTTGGGTGAGGGAGTTTACAGGTGGTGATGGGCTGGAGGAGGGTGGCAATGGCAGCGGGGAAGGCGGAGCTAATGGCCGGAGAAGAGGAGATGGGATGGCCGGAGAAGAATAGTGGGAGGGGTGTGACGGGGTCGTGGAGGAGATGGAGGAGGAGCGGGATATCGGAGCTCGGGATGGGGTAGTGGTGCTGCGGGCTGCCGGAGAAGCAGCGCCGGAGTTGGAGGGAAGAGCCGGAGTTGCAGGTCGGGCTGCGGGGTGGCTCGCTCGACTGTTGGCCGAAGGAGAAGCTGGAGGGAGGGAGATCGGCTGAGATGCAGTGGCGAAGTCGGAGTAGATGCAGGGAGGAGGAAAGAACAGTGGAGCAGGGTCGGTGCAGCAGGCCGGGACTCGGGGTGGCTGCTCGGAGAATGGAGTCGAGGAAGAAGCAGTGAGCGGTCGGAGCTCGGCCGGGCCGGGGTCGAGGCTTGGCCGGGTGAACAGTGAATCAGTGGTTTAAATTCCCCCCCCCCTCTTTTTAATTTAAAAAGGAGAAGAAGAAGAAGAAGAAAGAAAGAAGAAGAAGAAGAGAAGAGAAAGAAAAAATTTTGGGAAGGATTTTTCCTACGGTTGAGGCTTGTGAGAAGGGAGAGAAGAGAGAAGATGGGGGTTTCCCTAGGTTTGGGGATTAGGTCATGGTTGGGAAGAGGGTGTGATGGGACATTAAATAGGATGGTGAGTGGGAAATGAGTGGTGTTGATGCACCCATTTTGAATGGGTGGTCAGGATTTGACATGGAGGAATTCCTTCATGTAAGGATGAGGGTTGTTGACTAGTCAATTATTTGGGCTCTCCATTTGGTTTGAACCAATGGGGTGTTGACACCTAATGCAATATTTGTTGGCACATACACATAAAATGATGAAAATTTGGTTGGCGATTTGGTGTTTGGTGTTTTGTAGGGTGAGGGGATATTGTATATTTTGTATGGGCTTAATTAATGGGGTATTTGGATTAAATCGGGATTAAACGGGATTAGTCAAAATGGTATCCCTAATTTAGTTAGAAATAAATGCAAGTGGTGTTCTAAAATTAATTAGGAGTACATGGGGCCAAAATTAGGTCGGGTCACAAATATCATTAGTGAAGAAGACTCAGAACAGAATATTACCCTAATTTGGGTTGCACGAAAAATGGGTCAAGATTGCCTTCAATTTTAATTGGAACGCACAACGATACAAAGTTAGAATTTATTTAAAAATTAAATAAACGTTCGCGACGAATATTATGCGGCTAAAATGAAGCACCAAAGAGCATAATTATGAGTTACAAAAAGGTCAGAATGGAAGGCGGGCACGTCTAGGGCAAGGTTGTGAAATTTGTTGGAAGGCAAAAGCTAGGGTAGCGCTCCAAATATCGAAGCAACGGTAAGGCGCAACAATTAAATAAAATTACAGTAATTAATTACTACCTCGACCAATTAAATTCTAAATAAAACAATTAAATACATAATCCCATAATTCGGTCACGTGTTCATCTAGTGGGCTTCTAGGTCAAGTCTACCAGCTCAAACATTAATGAACATTATATATAATAATATATTTAAATACACATCTCACACAATTATTTAAATTAAAAACTCACAAATTTTAAATATATATAAAAGTCAAAAATACCCTTGTTTTTGGAATGTGGTAGTGACAAGTCTACCCTCCTTAAAAGAATTTCGCCCTCAAAATTTAAAATTCTCATAGTAGTATTTACTCATACACATTATTATTTTCCATCAAAATTTAAATTCATCAACCACAAAATCAGGAAGTGATCCACATTGTCATTTCACGATTTTCAAAATTCTGTAATTATCGTATTCCTGAAAATCCTCGAATTAAAAATCAAACTCCATTTTTTATCACAATTTCCTCCAAAACTTTTAAGTTAATAATTAAATACTCAAAATTTAATATCTAGTCCTCAAATTTAATTTCAATCAAAGCATATATATAAAATTGAAATCTCGTCCCAAAAAGTTTGAATTCAAACACTAATCCATCAATGATCTTATTCCTTGGTTCCCTTTTCCTCAAAATACTCAACAATGCGATACTTATGGATTCTTAAAATGCAACATCCATAATATAAAATTTTAAATTTATAACTTGCAATCAAATAAATATATGATAATCTCCCAAATTTAATAACCAATTTAATCATATCATAATCTTCCTAAAATTAATAAATCATCAATTATGCCATGTTAATTTCTTAACACTTCACTTAAATTAATGTTCATCCTCAAAATTTAAGCATCTTGTCTCTCTTGTCAAGTCATAACCTCTTCATAAATCTACTATGGTCAACCCCAATAATCACAGTCTACAAAAATTTTACCTACAGGCATTCACTATGCAATCTAAGAAAAACATGTATGGTTATGGTGTCTTTTGTCATGGTATTGCAGTCTCTGTCAGGGTGTACTACTAACTACATTCTAACAAGAAAATCATGCATACAAACTACGGTACTAGGGAATCAGTCAATCAATCAAATAAAAAGGAACAGAAGAAAGAAAAGAACAGAACCTGCTAACACATTACCTGCAGTATCGGTCTCCTCGACCGTCATTGCAAATGCCCCGCCCTGCTGGGGTGGTTCCCTTCGTGGGTGCTGAGCAATATACGGTTCCACAGGTAGCCTAACTGGATCTCTATAATTTGGAGCTGCGCGCTGGCCGGAAAGATAAGGGGCTAGAAGACAATCCCTTACTCGATGTCCCGCAGCGCCGCAGTGCAAACAAAGTCCTAGCCTCGTTCTACAGCTCTCCCAAAGGTGACCTGGCTTCTTACAGAAATGACAAGTCTGCTGTGTCTCTCTCGGAGGCTGCTGCTAATCCTGCTGAACACAAATTGGTGCCTGGTACTGCTGTTGATGCTGAAATGCCCATGATTGTTGCTGAATATGAACTGGTGCCTGGTACTGCTGTTGATACTGAAATGCCCATGGCTGTTGCTGAATGTGAACTGGTGCCTGGTACTGCTGTTGATACTGAATATGGGGACGCTTGGCCGGTCCTGCGCTACCATTCGTATCTCCAGAAATATTGTGACTCCTCTTAGGCCTGAGATCCAGATCCTCTTCTGCAATCTGGGCATCCATCAAGATACCCTCAAAGGTAGTAGTACGACGACCAGAAGTGCACGATCTAATCTCTCTCGTCAGCCCCTTTCTAAATTTTTGGGCTCGATCTCCTCGATCTCGAATTATAGGCGATGCAAAATGGCTCAATCGACATAATTTTACAGCGTACTCGTCGACCGACATGTTTCCTTGAACCAAGTCATGAAACTGACTTTCCAAGGTTCCCAATGCCACGTCGGGAAAGAACTTCTCCTTGAAGAGCTCCTTGAAAGTCTTCCAAGTAAGTCCTTGTGCAGTAAGTCACGGCTCCGTGCGATACCATGTGAGTGCAATATCGAACATCTGACTGTCGGCCGCCACTATCCATAAGCTCTCTGGAATTTGGGCCAATCGCAGGCTCCTCTCTATGTCCTCCAACCAGTCGTCAGCATAGAGTATCCTTTCGATACCCTTAAACTCTCGAGGCATCCTCTTGAAGTCCACTATAGTGCCTGATCTCTGCTATTGCTAGCCAGGATACTGCTGGTATTGAGCTACTCTCTCCAAAGCTTAGAGAGTCACCTGATGAGCGTTCTCCATGCTCTCTCTTATTAGCTCAGTTTGTGCCTGGTGCGTTTCTGCTTGCACCCTCTGAGCCTCAGCTTGAACTCGTTGAGCGTCTGCCGTCACTCTTTGGGCATCTACCATGTCCTGGATCAAAGTAAACATCTGTGCCCCGTCAATAGGAAAACCTCCAGAAATCGAAGTCGGTGGAGGAGGAAGGTTGTCCGTCACAGCTGCGGTAATCCTCTGGACAGGTGGGGGAGGAGGATCCCCGAAAAGTGCAGATACTCCCACATGCATCGGAGATGTATGAGGAACTACGGATGTCTGTCCATCAGGTGGAGAGGTGGCAGACCCCTCTAAAGCTGATGCTCCCACTCTCATAGATCGTGTCTTCGGCGACATCCTGAAGACAGATCCAAAGAATCAATTAAGGCAAAAATGCGATATCATCTAGGAAGGACAGTAAAGTTCTAAAGAAGCAACATTCAGAAGGAATAAGGATAACAAGATAAATAGATTGGAAACATTGCTAGTTATGATTGCATAGGTCAATGATGCATCCAAGGTTTGATATCCCTTTAGGTACCACAGTTCTACTACAGGCAAACTCACTGCTAGCTCTCTTGCCTACTGCAATTGTTGATACTAGTTATTCTTATCACTCAAGTGCATATCAAATGCAACACACCATACTGAATACTGCTCCCTCTAATATAACCCTAGATGGACACCCAAGTCAGTTTGTAGTACAATCTCAATCATGCTCAAGCCAACAAATTCTTATACATGCACCTCATCTACTTATATACTAATATATATCTCTTCCACTATAAAATTTTATACTCAAAATAAAGTCCTCAAAACTAACTCCTCGAACAATTTAAAGTAAAATGCATATACTTTCCTCAAAGTCAAATATTCAAATACTGAAACAAAAATTTAATCACTTCCGAAAATCCTTACAGCCTTGGCTATGTTTATTGAATTGAATCTGAATCCTCAAAAAAAATTTAATAACATAATATCTCAACTCTTCAAAATTCTTAAAAATTGAAATTCATTTTCGATCTTCAAATTATAATTTAAATCCACATCTTGTAGTCCAATAGCTCTAATGTTAATCTTTCTCACTGTCCTCATCAACATGTGTCATCAGATGATACCATAAATTAGCCCGTAAAATTTATCTCAAACTCTACAATGACACCAAGATCTCAATTTACTAACTGATCAACAAGAATCAATTTCAATATCAACAAGTGAGAATGGACGAAAACAAGGGAAATGTTTTAAATTGGAAATTATAATAAGATTCTCAGGGGTCATCCCAGGAATCTCTCAAGGAATTGCGATTGAGTATTCGCTCTTATCCTAGTATCCTATGTCCTATATCCTATCGCAGGCACGCAGTAGTACAACTGAGATGTCACACTACCACGACATCGCACAACTTGCGAAGTCTGACCTGCATGGGCCACTAATAAAAAATGTGTCATGACCCGCACCCGGTATAGGGGCACGAGGGCGTGGGTACGTCCAATCTACGCCGCAGCATCGACGGTAGAACGCTGTCTAGGTCATGATACAATCTAATCAAGCTCACATGGATATCCAACTCCATACGGAGACACGAATAATCATAATATAATATGTACAACATACTCAATCACATAACTACAGCACGATAAGATCTCGAAGAAATAAGATAAAATACAACACAAGTCAAAAATAGAAGTAGTCTTAACTCAACAATAAATCCAAGTCTGAACAAGTATGCCGGAGACAAATTCGGTACAAAAAATAATCTGTTAAAAGAACTAGCTAGATATCTAGTGATTTCGGCTAAACCTCCCAGAATCATAACTTAACTACCAAGTCCAAGTCTCAGCTACTCACCCTGTGGTCCGTAAGTGTCGGACACCAGTCCTCTAGGCATAGTCTGGAAAATATTTTTCAGTCAGGAAGGAGCAAAGTACATCTCAAATAACAGTTCCATTTAATTGGTAAGGACTATAAAGCAATAAACAGATGATGCTATATACTGAGAGAAGACAGTGAATAAATGCAATGGCAAAATAAAGAGACAGGTAATGTAAAGAGACAGGCAATATAGGCAATATGATACAGTCAGTGCATATGTGAAATGAAGAGAACAATGTACAATATCATATACGGGTGATGTAGTATATGATCTAAAATAGAGAACTGCAACTATTCTAAGTATTTGAAATAGTAGTTTCGAAATGTGATTGGCTTGGGACTTGTACGATTGCTATATGGCCTGGCTAATCATACGTGAGGAGCATGATTAACACTTATATTATTCTATACTTGTATAATAGGGATATGATCACATTTATCATTAACTACTTCCCACCCCCAACTAGTATAGTGGATCCAATCATGACACATCACGATACACAATCAATGTCCAATATATCATGTACAAGGTCTAAATATCAATATCGTGTACAATATCAATTCAAAAATAAATGTAACATCTCATGACTGCAGATCCAATCTATATACTAGTCCGTGTAGCACAGTGTCAAGGATCAGATATAACATTTCTAGATACTGAACTTATAGAAATTATCAAATAATTGGAAATTATCAGAGAATGTACTCGCCTTAGGTCCTTAGCTGGTAATACCAATGTCCTGTTCTAGAGTACCGCCTGGATGAACCAACAGTCCTATAGACATATCATAAATATAATATTTGTATCAAATGCTACACTAACACATAATCAAAATACATCGAACTCAGGGGCTATGCCAGGTATGGCACTAGTCAACTTGGGTCAAGTGCGTCAAGTTGTACGGGCGTCGTATATGTGATTGTTGGGCAAGACAGACGATCAAAATGGTACGGGGCTCGTCAGTACGTCAGTGTACGTGTGGCAGTCAACTAACTGTTCACAGGGTCATAGGTCATGTGTAAAGATGGAGTATCCGTAATTACACTTGGGTCGCCTACAATATTTATCAATAGACATATATCTTTAAATACAATACATATATGTGATATACCAATAATTACGTAGAAAATATGTATAAGTGTATATCAATAAATAGAAATATATATTATATATATATATATATATATATATATATATATATATATATATATATATATATATATATATATATATATATATTCAGTATATATATATATTCAGTATATATATTCTTAAAAAATGGTTGTTATGTATAAATGTGTTATGTATACATATGTTAAATATATACATAACACATTTATACATAACAACCATTTTTTAAGAATATATATACTGAATATATATATATACTAAATATATATATATATATATATATATATATATATATATATATATATATACTAGTGAAAATATACATATGTTATATTTATATATATATATATATATACACCAATAAAAATATACCTATACCATATACTATATATGTGCATATATATATACCAAATTACAATTTTATATATGCAACATATATATACATACCAAAATTACATACATATATATATATATATATATATATATATATATATATATACTAAAAATACGTATTTTATTACACATATTCTGTGTGAAAATACCAAATTACATTTAATAACATATACTATATATATATATATGTATATATGTATATATGTATATATATATACCAAAATACGTACTAATATATATTATTTAATACGTATATACAATATATATTGAATACATATGTATAAATGGAGAAATACACGAAACATACATACATACACACACACACACATACACACGTACATATATACACATACACATATACACACATACGCATATACACACATACGCGTATGCGAGGGGAGGATCGAACCTGAGCGTGCACGACGTCGGCGAGGACGACGACGACGAGGCGGTGCTCCTGGTGGAATAGCTCACCGAAGGGGAGCTGATCATGGAGGGCTGTGTGGTGGTGGTAGTTGATGAAGATGGTGCCGGTGTTTCTCGTGGTGGTGACGGGCTGGAGGAGGGTGGCAATGGCAGCGGGGAAGGCGGAGCTAATGGTCGGAGAAGAGGAGATGGGATGGCCGGAGAAGAACAGTGGGAGGGGAGTGACAGAGTCGTGGAGAAGATGGAGGAGGAGCCGGATGTCGGAGCTCGGGATAGGGCAGTGGAGCTACGGGCTGCCGGAGTAGCATCGCCAAAGTTGGAGGGAAGAGTCGGAGTTGCAGGTCGGGCTGCGGGGTGGCTCGCTCGACTGTTGGCCGGAGGAGAAGCTGGAGGGAGGGAGCTCGGCTGAGATGCAGTGGCGGAGTCTGAGTAGATGCAGGGAGGAGGAAAGAACAGTGGAGCGGGGTCGGTGCAGCAGGCGGGGACTCGGGGTAGCTGCTCGAAAAATGGAGTCGAGGAAGAAGTAGTGAGCGATCGGAGCTCGGCCGGGCCGGGGTCGAGGCTTGGCCGGGTGAACAGTTAATCAGTGGTTTAAATTCCCCCCCCCCCCCCCTCTTTTTAATTTAAAAAGAAGGAGAAGAAGAAGAAAGGAAGAAGAAGAGAAGAAGAGAAGGAGAAAAGAAAAATTTTGGAAAGGATTTTTCCTACGGTTGAGGCTTGTGAGGAGGGAGAGGAGAGAGAAGATGGGGGCTTCCCTAGGTTTGGGGATTAGGTCATGGTTAGGAAGAGGGTGTGATGGAACATTAAATAGGATGGTGAGTGGGAAATGAGTGGGGTTGATGCACCAATTTTGAATGGATGGTCAAGATTTGACATGGAGGAATTCTTTCATGTAAGGATGAGGGTTGTTGACTAGTCAATTATTTGGGCTCTCCATTTGGTTTGAACCAATGGGATTTTGACACCTAATGCAATATTTGTAAATTAGCCCCCTAAAATTTAGGTATTTGCACAGACACATAAAATGATGAAAAATTGGTGGACGATTTGGTGTTTGGTATTTTGTAGGGTTAGGGGGTGTTGTGTGTTTTGTATGTGCATAATTATTGGGGTATTTGGATTAAATCGAGATTAAACGGGATTAGTCAAAATGGTATCCCCAATTTAATTAGAAATAAATGCAAGCGGTGTTCTAAAATTAATTAGGAGTACATGGGGCCAAAATTAGATCGGGTCACAAATATCATTAGTGAAGAAGACTCAGAACCTAATATTACCCTAATTTGGGTTGTACAAAAAATGGGTCAAGATTGCCTCCAATTTCGATTGGAACGCACAATGATACAAAGTTAGAATTTATTTAAAAATTAAATAAATGTCCGCGACGAATATTGTGCGGCTAAAATGAAGCACCAGAGAGCATAATTATGAGTTATAAAAAGGTCAAAATGGAAGACGGACACGTCTAGGGCAAGGTTGTGAAATTTGTTGGAAGGCAAAAGCTAGGGTAGCGCTCCAAAAATTGAAGCAACGGTAAGACGCAACAATTAAATAAAATTACGGTAATTAATTACTACCTCCAACAATTAAATTCTAAATAAAATAATTAAATACATAATCCCATAATTCGGTCAGGTGTTTATCTAGTGGGCTTCTAGGTCAAGTCTACCAACTCAAACATTAATGAACATTGTATATAATAATATATTTAAATACATATCTCACACAATTATTTAAATTAAAAACACACAAATTTTAAATATATATAAAAGTCAAAAATACCCCTATTTTTGGTATGTGGTAGTGACACTACCTCTGACTCATTTTCTTTTCTCTCCACAAAATACCTCACCATAGTCATAATCAACCACAAACAAGTTTGCTTGACTCTCGGTGCTGCACCAAAGTATCTTTACCATCATAGATGATATCTCCACCAAACTTCCTTAATAGAATCGCTCTAGCCTATCACGTTAATACTACATCTGATAAGGCTTAGCGTAATCGTCGTTTTGATGTTATACTACGTCTATATTACCTCTGGTATAATACGCATAGCCAAGATATCCACAAGAACAAGAAAAGTTCCAAACAGGAAAGAAGGCAAAAATTTTATTATTATTCAAGATCATGAGTATATATGGAAGTCTATCACATTTAAGGATTTTTTATTACTATTCAAGATCACGGGTATAATTGAAAAGAAGGAAACCCCTCTATGCTATTCCTGGTACCGACACGTGTAAAGCTGGCAGCTCAACACATTCTTGGTCATCACTTCAGCAAGACTTCTTAGTGCAAGCCACAGTAAGAGAATAGATTCTATACTGATGGATAGCAAAAGATCTTGCAAAGCAGAGCCAAGAGACACAACTATATCGTATGAAAGTACGCAACTAGAAATTTGGATTAGGAAAACTAGCCCCGCCACTTCCACTCAGATGGGCCGCCAAGACGACACCCGTGATCCAGCCATCACGTCCTGGCCGTATATAGAGATAAGCTACAATAAGCTAGGACGAAAGATCATGGACAACCTCTCGGATAATGTGTTTGTTCACCACGAACAACGGTGACTATGATATCCTTCCATACTCTATCATAACCAAAGCAATTCGAGGCAGCCCATGCACGAACGAGCACACATAAGTCAGAATGATTGAGAGAAAATACAAAGGCGCACGTCCTCAGAATCATGCGCCATTCATAAAACCAACTAATTATGCACTCAGAGAAGACGCGCATAGGCACCAAGTCCCAAACACATACATATCGCCACTACAGTACAAAGATAATCGTAGCCATGAAGAGGCAAATATGCCCATGCAGCATGGTTGCGCATCAGTTCTCGGCGCATGCTTCAGGTGAGTGTCCAAAGACGCCATCACCTATGCCACCAAAGGAGAATTTGGCCATAATCGCATCTTCATGTTTGAGCCCTTCGACAAAGAACATGCACATCAGGCCGTGGACAGTGTCTGAGCGTGAACTGGCGATATATCACCCATACAAGTAGATAGTGCCAAAGTGTTCGCCCCCTGGATCCTAGATGTAGAAGCATTAAAAATCTACACCATGCTCCAAAATGGTCCACAGTCAAGTGCCAAAGAGATCCGGGGTAATGCGCCACCAACAACATGAGTAGTTTTTCCATGTGCCAAAGCAGTGCTAGTGTTCCCAAGTGCCAAAGTAGTGCCATGCGCCACTACTTCTCTAGTGTTCCCATGCGCCAGCAGTGCCATGCACTACTACTCCCTTAGTGTTTTTCAAGCCCCAAGTGACTGCAGTTCTAAGGTGCAATCATAACCATTAAAATTAAGGCCTGACATGTGTCACGAGTATTATGGGCATCAACAATTCCAGATACTAACTTACCATATGGCAGCCTTAATATTGCACGTGTCAGTAGGAGGACATGTGCCAAAATATAATCCGCACATGTATGCGCATAAGTGAAGATTTCTAAAGTCTATAAATAGTGGGCGTTTCTCACATGCAAAAAAGGACCACGAACAAAAAAAGGACCAGAGACAAAAAAGCACCACCATCATGAGAAGGAGAAGAAGATAAAAGCATCTACAAGCCTCGTTAACTTCGTTGGTCCCAGATCATCAAGGGAGTAAAAGAATTATTGCAGTGCTCGATCTCTACCATCATACTTGCCCATATTTTTTTATTGTACTTAGATCCTTCTGTGTTAGGGACTCCCTTGTACTGTTTGTTTGTTCCCAATAAATAAAAAAGTTTGTTCAACTTTACACCCAAAACCCTTTATTTTTTGGCGATGTCGACACCAGATAGATATATACCAGTTGAATATTCATCCAAATGCCACATTGGACAATCAATAACAATGATAGTTTCATCTAGATGTCATGGAAGCCATCGAGACCGAAGTCAAGAAGCTTATAGTAAGGGCTTTATTCAAGAACAATATCCTAACTTGGTAGCAAATATTGTTCAAGAAATATAGAAAAAGATCAGAGTCTAAATTGATTTCCACAATCTAAATATTCTATGTCAGAAAGACTAATTCCCTCTATATATTTCTGACATAACAATCAATAATACCAGTGGTTTTGAGCAGATATCATTTATGGATAGCTTTCTAAATATAACCAAATCAAGATGTATATGAATAATAAGAAGCACACATCATTCCAAACATAGTTGGGGGGTGCCTTTCGGACTAAAAAATATCGGTGCTACATACCTGCAAGCTATGAGCACATTTTTCACAAACATTTGTACAAAATGGTAAAAATTTTGTATAGACGATATTGATGTCAAAAGTTGTGACAAGCAGGGTCAACTTCAAGATTTTAGATTAGTTTTTGAATTAGTGTGTGCTCACTAGTTTAAGATGGATCCAACTAAGTGTTTCTTAGGAGTCTCTAGTGGCAAGTTCCTTAGGTTTGTCATCATGTCAAGTGATATTCATCTCGACTCGATCAAGGTCAAAGCTATTCTTGATATGCATCTCTCGAAGAATTTGAAGAAGCTTCGAGGATTCCATAAAATATTGGTGTACATCAAATTTTTTATATCAAATCATTTTGTTCGGTGCTATCCATTTAACGAACTTATAAGGAAAGGTGATACATTCGTCTAGAATGAGGAATTCCAGTAGGCTATTAAAGATATTAAGAAATATCTTATTAATCCACTAATTATGGTGGCTCCTATTATAGGAAAACCTTTCTTATTATATGTTAATATAATAGAGCACTTTTTAGGTGCAATGTTAGCACAAAAGAGCGATGACGACCATGAACTGGTGATATTATATTAGCTGTATGATGATCGAAGCTGAACACAAGTACAATCCTGTAGAGAATGAGTGTCTATATGATTGGCAAGATGATCGATGTTATCTGTGGAATAAATCCCTTAAGGGTTATCATGAAGAATCCAAGTGCGCTTAACTTTTACATGGCGATGTGGGCAAAGCTGCTATCTCTGTACGATATGTTATTCGTCCTATAGAAAATAGTTCAACGACAAGCTTTGGCAGACTTTTTGGTGGCTCAACCCATTTTAAAAATATCAAAGTTGTATGAAAAAAATCCCAAACGAATTGCTAGGGTCTAACATATCATCAGATGAAGCTATTTGGCAAATATTCTTTAATGGTACATTAAGAACTGGACCAAAATGGAATATATTACAGGAGTGGGGATAGTGATTATCTCTCCTAATAACCTTGTGATACATCGTGCCTATTCTTTCATGGAACTATATTCTAATAATGTAAAAGAGTATAATAATTTCCTTATTGGACTCTAGTTAGTATGTCAACTGGGATAGATTACCTTGAGGCTTATATTGATTCTAAGCTGATTGTTAGTCAAGTTAGAAGTGAATATGAAGTCATGTACGAATACCTTGTTGTATACCATCAAGCTACTCTCGAGTTGCCTACAAATTTTAAAGGATTCTACATCGATCATGTGCCTTGAATATAGAATACTGAAGGAGATGCTCTATCCAGACTTGTAACTTCTCTAGTTATGCCCGTCAAGATGCAATATTCAGTCACAGTAATCGTCCGACAATTAATATGTGCTAAGAATAATTTGGACATCCATCAAAGTTATACAATGAAGATATACTTTGAACCACGAGACAGGAGGTTTCCCCTCATAGATTACATTGTGTACCAAATTCTTCTATATGATCCGAATGAAGCAGTTTCTATTCAGAGACAATCCCTCAGATTCTACTATGATATAAAAATGAAGATATTATATCATCATTAATATGATAGAATTTTGCTTCGATGCTTTTCCATCTCAAAAGCGAAAGACCTCTTCGAGAAGCTCATGATGGTACATGTGGTGCACATTAACCGAGTCCTAAGTTTAGGATCGTCTTAAAAGAATGGATTATTATTGGCCTACCATAGTAGCTGATGTCATAGGTTATGATAGAAAGTGTAGGGCATCCTAAATTCATGGAGATTTCATACATCAACAATCAGAGTTTTTGTACGGGACGACTGCTTCGTGGCCATTCAAAGTATGGGGTATTGGCACATTGGTTCTATCAGTCCCCCTTTAGTCAAAGGACATCGGTTTACTCTAGCAATAACCGATTACTTATTCAAATGGGCAGAAGCTATTTCACTCAATGAAATGAAGCCAATGTTATCAGCTTTGTCTTTTATGTTATATACCATTTGTCATTCCCCGAAGGATTATACATTACAATGGACCACAGTTTGCAAACCATGCATTCTCTTGATTCTGCGACAAAAACCATATTTAAAATATATCTTCTACAACATACAACTCTGACACTAACATGTTAGTAGAAGATTTTAACAACACCATCATCAAATTACTCAAAAAGTTTATTTCGTTTAATAAGCTTGACTGTAATAAGAAGATTGTGAATATCTATAGGCTAACCAAACAATGGTGAGAACCACAAATGGTAGTGCGTTATATTCCCTGGTTTATGTATATGAAGCATTTCTTCCTCTAGAAATCTATATTCTATCTCTTAGAGTGGCCTTCCAATGAATTGACTATGAAAGACAATGATCGCTTACGGTTGCAGTAGTTGGAAACACTTGACGAGAAATATCTAAAAGCTCAACAACATATAAAAGGTGAAAGAAAGGATATTTTAATTGTGTGACCTAGTCTTAGCAGTGAGAAGACCTACGATCATAACACATAAAAGCAAAGGCAAATTCCAAGCTAAATATGAAGGCTCATTTGTAGTGGGATCAATGTAGTCCACTAGAGCTTACAGGCTTGCTAAATTCAATTGTGACTTGCCCATGATGCCTATCAATGACAATTTTTTTTAAAATATTATGTTTAATATAAGTTGGATTACAATTATAAAATAAAGTGTGTAGTATTATATTTGCAATATAAATATTGATACATATTTCTCAAGCTATCATCCATCTTCAAAAGTCTTGAATACGCCATGTATAATAGATCCATAAAAAAGTTCCCCAGTGGAACTGTTTCTCAGATCCTACGAGACATTCTCATTAAGATCACAGCTCAACTCTTCTACACAAAAGCCTATCTTTGTATTCTAGTTGGCCTGCAAATTTCTTATTTTTAATCCCAGGTTAATTAGGAATAATCTTTTTTGTGAGATGCTCTCATTAAATTCTATTACTAATCTCTAATTGGGTTAGTAATATCCTTAGAAAATAGTCATGTCCATTTTACTCCTATAAACTATTTTTCTTCGACTAACATGCCCGAAACCACTATTAGTCAAATATATTCCCCTGTAGAACTCTTTGACATTTTCTTCCATGTCTATATAACTATGAGAAGAAAAGTTTTCTTTAATCCTATTTTCCATGTCTATATTATATATCATCTAGTAGAACTTTACTATCATCTTTTATACCTTTGATAGTTCATTCCTATTCCCCTACAGGTTAAGCTTTGTTATCATGTCCATATTATCTCTTAATAACTACTGTCTTAATCAAACACGCAAACAAGTTTGGCAAAAAGAGAGAGACTTTTTATTTTCAAGCGTAAAAAGAAAGATATAAAAGTGGTCTTTTGAAAACAAAAAATTACAAACTAATATGGAGGCTTAGATAATTCTACAACTCCCCCCTTTAGAAAGTTTATCTCGGAATCAATTTAGGATTAATCTTTCGTTTAACGAGTTTCTTCATTTTTATACTTGGCTAGAGGAGCATACTTTGTAGTTATCGCAGCCCAAGCTTGATCAAGTTATGTATCAGTTCGCTGGAGAGTAGTAAGTTTCCTACTTACTAGTTGGTATTGTGTAGATTCTCGGTGGAGGTTTTCCATCAAAATTACTATAATTTTTTGAGACTATTGGATGGAGTCTTCCAGTTTCGCTATCTCAGTAGAAAATTTTTCTTCTTTAGAAGCATACAAAGTGAAGGAACAAGTTGTGAAAATCCATTCTTCATTAAGCTTGTTCTTGCACTCATCATATATCTTCTTCTTTTTGAAGTATACTTGAAGAGATTGGAGCTCCGTGGTTATTTTATCATACAGTTTAGCAATAATAGGAGTCAAGTTTCCTCGACACAGCTGTAGAAGGTGGTCCACTTATTTCTCAAGCATATCCAAAAATAGCTATAATTCTTGAGCTCGAATTATTGCCAAAACTTCTTATTGATCTAATATGGTAAAGGATGTGACTTGGATCGTGACTAGTATGTTTAGATAAGAGTATGAACTTGGAGTCAGAGGTACTTTTAGCAACAGAGTTCTTTGAGGAGGAGGTGGTAGTCTCATTATGACCATGCTATTAATACAACCACATCAGTTGATGACTGTGCTGCAAAGGATGAAACTACTAGGAAGAAACATTTTTAATAATCATATTAGATTATTAAAATAAAGTATTTAAGATTAGATTATTATATCTTCAATGAGAGAAGGAAGAGGAGGAGCAACAGTCTCCCTGGCCACTTTAGACATCTATGGATCATGAGGTTCAACACACACTAAGTATTAGAATACAACCAGTTCATTGGTTGAAGGTCCCTCAATAGTAGCCTCCACATATTCAGCAGAAGCTTTAATAGTTTCTTGAGCAGCGACTTCAGGGAGTTCTGGTTCAAGGGAGGGATCTAGCTCTTGACTTATTGTACCTATAGATCATTGAAACAAATGTGATCAGTGCAAATTTATATAAAGCTAGAAAGTAATCTAGTTGGAATGGGTAAAATGACACCTTGGCCTATTGCAGCCTAGGTTGTCATCATCATGACTCAGGCTATAGCAGCTTGAAGCAAAGTAGTTTGTGTTGGTGTAAGTTAACAAAGAATTATACCCAAAGTTGTTATCGATGGGACTTATTCTTTAACAACCTCAAAAGCCTTTACAGTTGGTTGCAATTCAGATACAAATACTATTTTATGGGTAAAAATGGGACTTAGCATGCTAGCCACTCGTTCCTCTACCACCTCTGTATCGGTCACCTCTTATTCTTCTGCCACCTCTGTATCAGTCACTATTGGTTCTTATACTATCTCAATAACCACTGGATCAGTAACTAATTATTCTTTATCCCTAGGTGACTCTTCAGGTGATGATTCAACAACTTCAACTACTGTACTTCTGGATTACATAGTCGTTGGGTACGTTGTCACCTTCGTTGGTATTGGTTGTAGGGTAGAAGATGATTCAAGAAGTATAAATGCAATTGGTATGTTACTCCTAGCCATAGCATTTAAAATTGGGTCTACCTCTGGAGGTGGAGGTATTGACGTTATTGATCCTTTAACGGGAGAAGAAGTGTGTGTATTCCTTCTTGAAGTAATTGTAGAACTTGTGCTTTAAGAAAAAGGCTTTTTAGCTATCTTCTTCCTCTTTGCTGGTGGTTGTACGTCTGTATTGGAGGATTCATGTATGCAAGATTTAAGAGGAACTTTTATGACTGATACTTGTTCTTCTACAAAGACAACCTCAACAGGTTCTCTCAACTTGATGGTTCGTTCGTCATCAGTATCTTTATAGGATGGGTCAAAATCTTTATAAGCCAGATCAGTAGAGGAGGCGTGCTCTTTCCCTTTCTATGATAGTTGAAGTGGCACTTGATTTTCCTCAGTTTGCTTCAATTTCCTAGGACCCATAAGTTGTCTCTCATGTTGAAGCCCTTATAGAACATATTGATTGTGCAATAGAAGTTCGTATAAACCAAAAGGGTGTACAACGGAGCATTATTTTCTAGCAGGGTAAATTGGGCCTTTGTGTAGCAATTTTAAAAGAAAGATACTTTATACCTATCCTCGGTTCAATGCTCTTCTAGCGCCTAGCAAGGTATGATGAGGCTTTTTTGAATTTTTATATTTACATACGTATGCCTCTCTTTGAATGGATGACTGGTCAAGATTGCATTCATATTCAGGATAGTATAATGCTAGCTATCACATTAAATATACAAAAGGGATTTCAACCCTTGGAAAGTTTGAATGGTCTTACGGCTTGCTGGCTAGTAAATTTATAAAGAAATATAGTCCACTATTCAATATGCATACCATTACCGAAAGAAGAGCAAGTGGATAATAGAAAACGAGTCTGATAGCTTGAAAAAGTAGATTCTGATAAAGCTAGTCTGCTAAACTCGAGCCCCCTGGAATGACACATTTGCGAAGCCACAATGAGATTTATCATACCACTGCTGCTTCGTCACAGAGGGGATATACTAAGTATAGTTATGGTTTATATATATATATATATATATATATACAGAGAGAGAGAGAGAGAGTAGGGATCAAGATCCCCCATTTTTGCATCCCCCAAGCATCCTTCCTACTCACACCGTTAGATGGTGCTTTAAGTCATCTAATCTTAACCATTGATTTATCAACGATTAAGATTAGATGACTTAAAGTACATCCAACGGGTGTGAATAAGGGGATGCTTGGGGATGCAAAAAGTGTGTGGATGCATATATATATATATATATATATATATATATATATATATATATATATATATAAAAACATGGGTAAATGAGATATGAGCCATAGAGTTCATATTCCAACATGAGTCATAAACATGTGGACCAATAGGAATAGGCTTCCATATCCCATGTGCACTAGTACACTCTATTCCTATTGGTCCACATGTGCATGTCTTATGTAGGAATATAAGCACTATGGCTCATATTCTGTTTATCATATATATATATATGTGTGTGTGTGTGTGTGTGTGTGTGTATGTGTGTGTGTGCCTTTCATGTATTTCCTTCTATCTCAGAGAGCAAAAAAAATTCTTTCAATTCATCCATCTGGCATATAATCTCAATGGGGAGGATGGGCATGGTAGTCTTATGCCAGATCTTTGACTCCTTTGGCTGCGACTTGAAGAGGTTGTTGGACCAACCAGTCAATGACTAACCTGATTTTGATATTCGACCAACCACGTCTTGATTTGACTTGATGCAATGTGTCACAATGAATGCATCACATGAAGACAGTGTAACCACCACCTCCGGGTGTTTTTATAATTGGTTATAATTATATAGATATATCTAATTTGTGTTAGTTATAATTATATTTGTATTGGTTAGAGTGATAGCTAGTTAGCATGGACTAGTGTTAATGGACTTAGTTAGTGCCATATATGTTGGTTCATGACTTAGGTGATTAGACTTAAGTAAATTAGTTTATGGATAGAATATTCCCTATAAGTTTTAGAGGTGCTTTTCTTAATTAATTAGGTTTTATTCATGACAAATGGAGAGGGATATACTTGACATTGTGGCATGATCGAACCCTACTATAAGAGACAAGTTCTAATTATGGTTCATCCATTCATTTTATTTCACTCATTAGCCTTTTTTTTTTCTAAAACCTCTTCGTCCCCAAGCAAACCCAATTTTTTACCAATTTTACTCAATCCAGTTCCAAATTCACTCATTCTCATCACCATAGAGATCTAGACGATTGGAGATCAAAGAGTACATCGGAGAGGAGCTTGCAAAGAGGAGATTATGTCCATTCCTATCCCTATGTGTCCATTTGGAGGAGTTTCATTGGGATCCAACTCCCAATAGGTATAAATCTCACCTTCTCTATCAATTACAATGGTAGATTACTCATTTGAGACTCTAGGAACCCACACATGGCCATGACCAACACATTAGGCAAAGAAATATGTGGTATTGTCCCCAAATCTAGGAGATCCATGTATTTTTGTGTCCAAATTAGAGAAATTCCGAATTTGGAATACCAAGTATTTGTCATATGGTTATTAGGTTTATTGGTGTCTAATTACTTGTGTGAGGGTGTGTATGTGTCCACAATTGGATACGTGTAGGCCGTATCACGATACTTCATGATACGGGAAGGTAGAATTGGGTATTTCTTTGTATGGGTATCCTAGTGTATAATTTCCCTCTTATTGTATTATATTTAGCTATTTTAGTTATTTAGATGTTATATTTATATATATTATAATATGTTCATATGATTTGGGGATGAGAGGCTTGGTAGGGATAATATGGGAGATAAATATCATGAGTATCATGATGCATGGGTGGTGACACTAGGTATTGCACACCATGTGTTTGATGGTAATGTTTGGTTGGGTGTGTACACTATGCAGTGCATTGTGAAGGACTAATATGGTGTAACAAGTAGTGTGTGAGGTTGCAGGAGGGAACCTGGGTATTCCCAGGTGAATAGTCAGTGAGGGGAAACAATCACTATTTTAGTATATCATGAAGGGGTCGGGGAGTGTTGTTTGTTCCTGAGTGTGGGCAGGCAGTGAGTGGCTGATATTGTATTCAGGTGAAGCATTGAATAAGAGGAATTACCTGTGTCAACCAGTGAGGCTTGGGTTGTTCAGTTCAACAAGTCAAAAGGAAGGGCAACTACAAGATAGGTGAAGTTACCTGATACTACACTGTGCAATATCCAGTGGCTTTACCTGCAGGAGCAAGTGCTCACAGCAAGGTAGTACCAGTATAAGCACAACAGTGCTCGAGTAGAGTTCAGATAATTGGTGAAGGGGGTACACTATAGGAGTGTGGTCCATTTGTGCTAAGTGTACAGATATAGGGGGTGTGTGTACAAGCACCCCCTGCACAAGCACACAACACAACCATACACATCAAGTTGGGGCACAGGTTGGTCTGCAGGCATGAAGACAGTTGAGTGTAGGTCTGAACTTGAGTGTGAGGGTTCCCTGTAAATTCAGATGGAGGAGACTGCAACTTGTAGTAGTTGTTGACAGCATTGCCACTTTTGGCTCGAGTATGAGGAGCAATTGGAGGTTCAGGTCAGAAGGAGCGGTATTCTGTGTAAGTTGGAGATGGAGGTGTTAAGTACAGGTCTGGAGCAGTCCCCGTTGAAGCAATGCATACTTGTACACTGATCGAGTGGTGAAGCTTGCACATATGAGTATATGGCTCGGGCTAAGGGGAGTGTTCAGTCAGTGAGGGGTGTCTTGATTAATCAGTGAGGAGTGGGTAGATTGGAAGCAGCATGAGGCATATTTGTGGGTGAGTGTGTATCTGAGATACATTAGTATCTGGCCTGGGTCTTGGTATGTTCAAGTGAGTGTCAGTGTGGTAATAAGGTAATAGTTGAATGTTAAGGTTTTAGGTAATGGTGTAGGGTATCCTAAGATACTAAGTTATTAATGAGATACCGTAAGATATAATAGTATATATATATATATATATATATATATATATATATATATATCAAGTACCTAATGACTAGTATAGCTAAATTACCTATGATTATGAACTAGAAACCTAGGATTAGCAAGGTATTGATTATAGGCCAAGGTATTAGTAGGAATTGTAGGTAATAGTATATATTATAGTATAATAAATTGGAAACCCATTGGAATGGCCTAGAGACCTAGAGATAACCTAGTAACACCTAGTGTTAGCTAGTATGACTTCATAAATTAATGTAGAAGCTAGCCTTGAACCCAAATTGGAGTTTTGACCTAGTTTTGACCTAGAAATCTTGTTTAAACATGTTTAACCATATTTATGAATATGAAACACCTGTTTGACATGTAATTTTATATATAGGTTGTCACGCCCCGATCCTGGAGGACCGAAAGTCACCACTGGACATGATATCGTAAAAGCCTAAGTTACGCTTGCACAAGGCCAAGGCTTGAACAATAATAAAATAAGCTATTTAGAGTTAGAAGCTGTCACCACCCTATTTCCAGAGCCGGATATTTTTTTTTATTTTTAATTTAGTTAATTGTGCATTATTTTTTATTAATTGTATTTATAATTAATTAATGATTGTATTATATTTTTATTGATTGTTTTAGGATTTTGGCTAGCCTGGACCCATGTCAGACCTTAGTGGACCTATGTCCGACCCAGCCCGCACCCTTGTGAGAATTATTTTGGGGCTTAGAAATATTTATTTTATTTTTAGAAGGTTAGTGGGAGAGATTTGGAGTTAGTTTGAGTATTTTTGGAACCCGAAACCCAAAACCGAGTTACGGGAGGGCATTTTGGACCTTTGTACATGTAAACCCCCATTTTTATGTGTGGCCGGCCCCCCTACCTACCCATTCCCATGCAAAAACCAGCAGCAGCCCCCCCTCTTTGTATTCTTCTTCTTCTTCTTCACTTCTTCTTCTTCATTTCTTCTTCTCCACTTCTTCTTCCTTCTTCCTTCTTCTCCAAGGTGAGTTCCCTCTTCCATTTTTCTTCTTTCTTCTTCCATTCCTTCTCCTTATGCTAGCCCTAACCTTGTTTTTCCCTAACCTAGGTGTGAGGAGCTTAGATCTAGTGTGGAAGCTAGAGTTGGTGGCTTGGAGCTTGAGGGAGGTGATTTCTAGGGGTTGTGAGACTTTGGCCTTGGGATTCCAACTCCCAAGAGGTAAAACCTAACTTTCCCCTTGCTAATTATTTTTGTGTAGTATAATTAGTGTTGTAGAACCCTCCTAGACCCTAAGCCTAACCGTAGGAGGAAGTTGGAACTAGTTTGGGTGAGTTTAGAGACTTTAACACTAGGTTTTGTGTCAATTTCGGGTGAAATCCGAATTTGGCCCAATTTTGGGTGATGCCCTAGGTTAGACAGACCTAGGTAGACATTGTCGGGTGTCTAGAGGGTGAGTGAGTGTCTCCGTTTGGACACGGGAAGTCGTATCGCAGAGAAACAGGGCGTTTCGGGCAAAATTGGGGCTTTTCGTCGTCGCCGATTCTAAGTGCGTGTGCGTTTTCGCCACGGGCCTAGAATCGATGCGGTAGCATTTTTTCTAGGATCTAGGCATCGTTTAGAGCGCGTGGGTAAATTTTGGGCCGATTCCGAGTTCGTTTGGTGTACGTTTCAGGAGGTTTTCCGAGCCGCGCACCACGTGTTCGTCGAAATGACCGAACGGCCATTTTGACTTGGTTTCCTCGTTTCGGGCTTGTGCGCGCGTTGGGTTAGTATCGGGGAGTATGTGCTAGAGTTTTTGAGTTATATTTTATATATTTTAGGGTGTTGGTGAGTGTCGGGGTCGTTGGGCGTGAGTGGGGCGTGTTGTTTGTGTGTTGTTATGTGTTGTGTTGTGTTAGTGTATATGTGTCTATATATATATATATATGTATATAATTATATGTATGTGTGTTTATGTATACATATTTGTATATATATGTGTGTATTTATATCTATGTGCTTGTGTGTGTACATGTCTATGTGTATATATATATATGTATGTGTAAGTGTGCTTGTGTGTATATATATATATATATATATATATGGTTGTATATATATATATATAGATATATGTATATATATGTGTGTCTGTATGTGGTTGTGTGTGTGTGTGTGTAAGAGTGAGAGGGGGGTGGACTGAACAGCAGCAGCAGCAGCATTCAGCATTTAAAAAGCAGCATTCAGCATTTAAAAAGCAGCAGCATTCAGCATTTAAAAAGCAGCCTTCATCATTTAAAAAGCAGCAGCAGCAGCAACATTTAAAAAGCAGCAGCAGTAGCAGCAATGAAAAGCAGCAGCAGCAGCAGAATAAGCAGCAGCAGCAGCAGTGAAAAGCAGCAGCAGCAGTAGTAAAAAGCAGCAGCAGCAGCAGCAATGAAAAGCATCAGCAGCAGCAGTTTTAAGCAGCAGCAGCAGCAGCAGGGTAAGCAGCAGCAACAGCTAGCAGCGAGCGAGGGAGAGAGTGATATGTATAGATATATATATATCTATAGTTAGATAGATAGATAAGTTAGATAAATAAATAGATAGATAGATAGATAGATAGATACATAGATACATAGGTAAGTAGATAGCTAGATATAAATAGATAGATAGATTTATGAATAGATAGATATCTAGATACTATATAAATATTAGATGGATAGGTAAATAGTTTGATACATAGATAGATAATAGATGGATAGTTAGATAGATAGATAAGTAGTTGATATCTAGATATAAATAGATAGGTATCTAGTTAGATAGATATTAGATAGGTAGATACTAGATAATAGATAGTTATATATATAGATACTTAGATAGATAGCTAGATAACTACATAGTTATTTAGGTAGATAGACAGTTAGATATCTAGATAGATATATTTATATATTTGAGAGTAAGGTAAGGTAAGGTAAGGTAAGGTAAGGTAAGGTATATAGATATAAGGTATGTGTATATGTGTATTGTGTGTATGTGTGAATATAGATACATATAGCTATGTAGATACTTATATGTGTTAGATATATGTATAATAGCCTATACATATAGTTATATAAAGGTATAGAGACTAGATATAGATATATATGTATTGAGAATGGGTATAAGGTAAGGTATATGTGTGTTGTGAGATATATATATAGATATATAGGTATATGCCTATATGTATTAGATATCTATATTTTAGCCTAGATTATAGCTAGATATATATGTTTATGCATAGTTAGTTAGCTAGAGGGGTAGTCGGATTGAGTTTAGAGCGGTATCTCAATACCTTGAGATACCGAGGTATTTCAATACCTTAAGATAACCAAGGTATTGGGTTTCGAACGGGGTTTTTGAGCAATAGCCTAGGAATAGTATTGGAGTAATTTTTATATGTATATGTGTATATATTTACGCGTGCTAGCATAGGTTTTAGAGGGTATAGGCGGGGTATATAGCCTAGGTTGAGGTATCGGATACCGAGGGTATCCCGGTATCTCAAGGAGGCGAGTTTATGAGTTTTCTAGCTTAATGAGCTCGGTTTGACCTAGAAATTCATGAGCACCCTAGTTTGACCCAGACTTGACCGTAGTTGACTCGGTTGACCGCCAAAGTCAACTTTTGACCTAGTTTTGACCTAGAGTTGACTTTTTGGACCCAGAGTTGACTTTTTAACCCAGATTTCACCGGTTTGACTCGTTTGACCTAGAACGACCCTAGAAGCCTATTTTTTAGTTATTTTATATCTGTTTAACTCATTAGAACCATGTTTAACCTTGCTTTTCGCATTAGGTCCTTGCGACACCAGTTCGGATCGCCAGTTGCTCAGGACGTCAGGCGAGTACATTCTCTGATAGTTTTCATTATCTGATGATTATTATGATTCAGCTTCTAGTATAGTATCATCTGATTATTCTGGCACAACACGGGACACTGACTGGTATTTCTGGATTTATTTACTTGCGACACGTACATTTTATGTTTCTGGCCTCTATTCTGGAATCACTACTGGCATCACCTACAGGCATCACCTACAGGCATCATTCATGTTCAGGCTGGACTCATCTTGATTTGCGTGTCGGGTCTTGGATCCACTTGTATTAGTCGGGGTGGGGAAATACTCGAGTAGACATGTAAACATTCCCATCTGGAATCATCAGGCATTACTCCCTCTGGTCTAATCTGGAATGATAGCAGCCGCGCACCCAGTGCGCGGTGAGCCGTACTTACCCCTAGCCGTTTACATGTCGAAACAAGTATTTCAAAGACACCGAGTTCATTCTTTATAGTCTGGACTCTCATACATTTCTTGACTTATCTCACTTACATGTTTCTGGACTTGACTCACTACATGTTTTTCATGCTGGACTCACTACACGTTCATGTGCACGGCCTTGATCTTAGCTTAGATTTCTTGTATCTTGCAGTTATTACTATCTTGCTCTGATATCCATGCATCTTTACCTTTATGCACCAGTTATACATATTTCCTTGTTTCATACTTGCTTCATTCTTCTTGCTACTTGCTATAACTGTTTTATAGTTTTTATCATTTAAATGGAACTGCTGTTAGAGATGTACTTGCTCCAGTCCTGACTGGACATATTTTTCAGAGTATCCGGAGGATTGGTGTCCGACGTTTTATGGACCTGAGCCTGTCAATGGTGCAGACAGGGACCCTCTAGTTTAGGAGTAATTTCCGGGTTGGTAGCCGGGATCACTAGGACTTTGTTGTTGTTTTTATTAGCTTTAGCACCGGATTTGTCTCCGGTTTTGGATTGAGACCTTGTTTGTATATTATTTTTGGATGTTGTATTATTATTTTGATGTTGTGGTTGTTGTAGTAGTTGTTGTTGGTTAGACTTTATAGTTGTTAGATCTCTGTGTTATCTTATCGTGCTTAGATTCGTGATTGAGTATATTGTGATTATCATTTGATATTTGCTCCTCCGTTTGGAGTTGAGATCTTGACAGGTTTATATTTTGATTGTGTGGTTGCCCTCCTTTTGGAGAGGTCATGCCCGATTTTTGTGTGATATTATTATCTAGATAGTTGACCTAAACAGCGTTCTACCGCCGATGCTGCGGCGTAGGCTGGACGTACCCACGACTCATGCCCGATTTTTCGGGTGCGGATCGTGACACGTTTTTGGTGGCGGCCCATGCAGGTCTCGATTCGCAATTAGTGCGATATCGTGGTGGTACAACAACTTAGTTGTACTGCTGCGAGCCTGTTATAGGATCTAGGATCTAGGATGAGAGTGTACTCAATCACGACTAGGAACAATTCTTATCTAATTATTCTGAAATTGTTTCTTTTGAAATATTACTGTCCTTTCTTGATGATATCGTATCTTGCGCCGTATTGACTTCTTTTGATCTGTGTTCAGGATGCCTTCGAAGACACGATCCCATCGTACCGTTCCAGCAGTTGCTACTGAGAGGTCTGCTACCTCTCGTCCAGCCCGTATTCAGGCAGCTGCTACCGCTTCACTCACCACTCCTGCGGTTGAGAGATCATCTGCTTCTCTCGGGGATTCTCCTTCACCTGTCGATCCGAGGACTACCCCAGTCGTTCCGGTGGTTCCTCCACCACTTCCTGCTCCAGTAGATGCCGCACAGTTATTTGCATTCTTCAGGGAGATGATGGACACGCAGCACCGTCAGGTGGATGTGATGAGGCTGGGCATTGAGAACGCCCACCAGGTGGCCATGACAGCAGTGGATAGGGTGGCACAGATTCAGCCATAGGCAGATCAGATTCAGCATCCGAGGCCGGGCAGTATTATCGACTTTCAGAGGATGTGACCCAAGGAGTTTCGTGGTACAGAAGGGATCCTGTACGCGGATGACTGGATAGAGCAGATCGAGGGGATCTTCAGGCTGGCACAGATTTCAGACAGCATGCAGATAGAGGCAGCGGGCAGTCAGATGTTCGACCTCGCTTTGACGTGGTATCGCACAGATACGAGGATCGAAGCGCCAGGGCTTACTTGGGAGGCTTTCAAGAGGCTTTTTAAGGAGAAGTTTTTCCCAGATGTGGCGCTCAGTGCTTTAGAGAGCCAGTTCGAGGCACTCGTCCATGGGAGCATGACAGTGGACAAGTACGCAGCGGAGTTCTGCCGTCTGGACAGATTTGTAGATGGCTTGAGTGAGGCAGCCAAGGCAAAAAAGTTTCGCAAGGGCTTGGTTATGGCGGTCAAGTCTTTGACCAGGAGCGACCGCGAGGCGACTTTTGAGCAGATAGTAGGAGATGCTCAGAGAGCAGAGGATGACTTGGAGCTCAAGTCCAAGAGAGGCAGGGATGATTCAGGCAGTGCCAGTGGTAGTGCGGGACCAGCTAAGCGTCCCTATGTGCAGAAGGCAGCGCAACAGGGTCAGGATCAGAGGGTGCCCACTTGTGCCTACTACAGGAAGGCAGGACACACCTGGGATGTTTATAGGAGGAGACTGAAGGTGTGTTTGTTCTGTGGATCCGCTGCTCACCAGATGCGAGATTGCCCTACTGCACCTCCATTGGGTGGAGCACAGGATCAGAGAGTTGGAGCTAAGCCATCTGTGGCACAATATCATGCCCCGCACCAGCAGAGGGATACACCCCAGCAGGGCAGGGCAGGGCTTATGCGTTGACGGTCGAGGAGGCCGATGCTACGGGTGTCGGGTTAGCAGGTCTGTCTCTTTGTTCTTCTTCCTGTCCTTTTCCATTCCTTGTGGTGTGCTTCATTAGTACCTGTTAGACTTTTCTTTGTGCTATGGTAGATAGTGTAGTGACCCTGATTAAGACTGTGATAACACGACCAGTAGGACCCTGATTTTGTATGTTGTATAGGTAGAATTTCTTAACTGTGATTGTTGGGGGTTTGACCTAGAGGAGTGTGATTGACTTTAAATTTCGAGGACGAAATTTTCTAAGGAGGATAGGCTTGTCACCACCCTATTTCCAGAGCCGGGTATTTTTTTTTATTTTTAATTTAGTTAATTGTGCATTATTTTTTATTAATTATATTTATAATTAATTAATGATTGTATTATATTTTTATTGATTGTTTTAGGATTTTGGCTAGCCTGGACCCATGTCAGACCTTAGTGGACCTATGTCCGACCCAGCCTGCACCCTTGTGAGAATTATTTTGGGGCTTAGAAATATTTATTTTATTTTTAGAAGGTTAGTGGGAGAGATTTGGAGTTAGTTTGAGTGTTTTTGGAACCCGAAACCCAAAACCGAGTTACGGGAGGGCATTTTGGACCTTTGTACATGTAAACCCCCATTTTTATGTGTGGCCGGCCCCCCTACCTACCCATTCCTGTGCAAAAACCAGCAGCAGCCCCCCCTCTTTGTATTCTTCTTCTTCTTCTTCTTCACTTCTTCTTCTTCATTTCTTCTTCTCCACTTCTTCTTCCTTCTTCCTTCTTCTCCAAGGTGAGTTCCCTCTTCCATTTTTCTTCTTTCTTCTTCCATTCCTTCTCCTTATGCTAGCCCTAACCTTGCTTTTCCCTAACCTAGGTGTGAGGAGCTTAGATCTAGTGTGGAAGCTAGAGTTGGTGGCTTGGAGCTTGAGGGAGGTGATTTCTAGGGGTTGTGAGACTTTGGCCTTGGGATTCCAACTCCCAAGAGATAAAACCTAACTTTCCCCTTGCTAATTATTTTTGTGTAGTATAATTAGTGTTGTAGAACCCTCCTAGACCCTAAGCCTACCCGTAGGAGGAAGTTGGAACTAGTTTGGGTGAGTTTAGAGACTTTAACACTAGGTTTTGTGTCAATTTCGGGTGAAATCCGAATTTGGCCCAATTTTGGGTGATGCCCTAGGTTAGACAGACCTATGTAGACATTGTCGGGTGTCTAGAGGGTGAGTGCGTGTCTCCGTTTGGACACAGGAAGTCGTGTCGCGGAGAAACGGGAGTTTCGGGCGAAATTGGGGCTTTTCGTCGTCGCCGATTCTAAGTGCGTGTGCGTTTTCGCCACGGGCCTAGAATCGACGCGGTAGCATTTTTTCTAGGATGTAGGCATCGTTTAGAGCACGTGGGTAAATTTTGGGCCGATTCTGAGTTCGTTTGGTGTGCGTTTCAGGAGGTTTTCCGAGCCGCGCACCACGTGTTCGTCGAAATGACCGAACGGCCATTTCGACTTGGTTTTCTCGTTTTGGGCTTGTGCGCACGTTGGGTTAGTATCGGGTAGTGTGTGCTAGAGTTTTCGAGTTATATTTTATATATTTTAGGGTGTTGGTGAGTGTCGGGGTCGTTGGGCGTGAGTGGGGCGTGTTGTTTGTGTGTTGTTGTGTGTTGTGTTGTGTTAGTGTATATGTGTCTATATATATATATATATATATATATGTATATAATTATATGTATGTGTGTTTATGTATACATATTTGTATATATATGTGTGTATTTATATCTATGTGCTTGTGTGTGTACATGTCTATGTGTATATATATATATGTATGTGTAAGTGTGCTTGTGTGTGTGTGTATATATATATATATATATATATATATATATATATATATATATATGGTTGTATATATATATATAGATATATGTATATATATTTGTGTCTGTATGTGGTTGTGTGTGTGTGTGTGTGTGTGAGAGTGAGAGGGGGGTGGACTGAACAGCAGCAGCAGCAGCATTCAGCATTTAAAAAGCAGCATTCAGCATTTAAAAAGCAGCAGCATTCAGCATTTAAAAAGCAGCCTTCATCATTTAAAAAGCAGCAGCAGCAGCAGCAGCAGCATTTAAAAAGCAGCAGCAGTTGCAGTAATGAAAAGCAGCAGCAGCAGCAGAATAAGCAGCAGCAGCAGCAGTGAAAAGCAGCAGCAGCAGTAGTAAAAAGCAGCAGCAGCAGCAGCAATGAAAAGCAGCAGCAAGAACAGTTTTAAGCAGCAGCAGCAGCAGGGTAAGCAGCAGCTACAACTAGCAGCGAGCGAGGGAGAGAGTGATATGTATAGATATATATATCTATAGTTAGATAGATAGATAAGTTAGATAAATAAATAGATAGATAGATAGATATATAGATACATAGGTAAGTAGATAGCTAGATATAAATAGATAGATAGATTTATGAATAGATAGATATCTAGATACTATATAAATATTAGATGGATAGGTAAATAGTTTGATACATAGATAGATAATAGATGGATAGTTAGATAGATAGATAAGTAGTTGATATCTAGATATAAATAGATAGGTATCTAGTTAGATAGATATTAGATAGGTAGATACTAGATAATAGATAGTTATATATATAGATACTTAGATAGATAGCTAGATAACTACATAGTTATTTAGGTAGATAGACAGTTAGATATCTAGATAGATATATTTATATATTTGAGAGTAAGGTAAGGTAAGGTAAGGTAAGGTAAGGTAAGGTATATAGATATAAGGTATGTGTATATGTGTATGTGTGAATATAGATACATATAGCTATGTAGATACTTATATGTGTTAGATATATGTATAATAGCCTATACATATAGTTATATAAAGGTATAGAGACTAGATATAGATATATATGTATTGAGAATGGGTATAAGGTAAGGTATATGTGTGTTGTGAGATATATATATAGATATATAGGTATATGCCTATATGTATTAGATATCTATATTTTAGCCTAGATTATAGCTAGATATATATATGTTTATGCATAGTTAGTTAGCTAGAGGGGTAGTCGGGTTGAGTTTAGAGCGGTATCTCAATACCTTGAGATACCGAGGTATTTCAATACCTTAAGATAACCAAGGTATTGGGTTTCGAACGGGGTTTTTGAGCAATAGCCTAGGAATAGTATTGGAGTGATTTTTATATGTATATGTGTATATATTTACGCGTGCTAGCATAGGTTTTAGAGGGTATAGGCGGGGTATATAGCCTAGGTTGAGGTATCGGATACCGAGGGTATCCCGGTATCTCAAGGAGGCGAGTTTGTGAGTTTTCTAGCTTAATGAGCTCGGTTTGACCTAGAAATTCATGAGCACCCTAGTTTGACCCAGACTTGACCGTAGTTGACTCGGTTGACCGCCAAAGTCAACTTTTGACCTAGAGTTGACTTTTTGGACCCAGAGTTGACTTTTTAACCCAGATTTCACCGGTTTGACTCGTTTGACCTAGAACGACCCTAGAAGCCTATTTTTTAGTTATTTTATATCTGTTTAACTCATTAGAACCATGTTTAACCTTACTTTTCGCATTAGGTCCTTGCGACACCAGTTCGGATCGCCAGTTGCTCAGGACGTCAGGCGAGTACATTCTCTGATAGTTTTCATTATCTGATGATTATTATGATTCAGCTTCTAGTATAGTATCATCTGATTATTCTGGCACAACACGGGACACTGACTGGTATTTCTGGATTTATTTACTTGCGACACGTACATTTTATGTTTCTGGCCTCTATTCTGGAATCACTACTGGCATCACCTACAGGCATCACCTACAGGCATCATTCATGTTCAGGCTGGACTCATCTTGATTTGCGTGTCGGGTCTTGGATCCACTTGTATTAGTCGGGGCGGGGAAATACTCGAGTAGACATGTAAATATTCCCATCTGGAATCATCAGGCATTACTCCCTCTGGTCTAATCTGGAATGATAGCAGCCGCGCACCCAGTGCGCGGTGAGCCGTACTTACCCCTAGCCGTTTACATGTCGAAACAAGTATTTCAAAGACACCGAGTTCATTCTTTATAGTCTGGACTCTCATACATTTCTTGACTTATCTCACTTACATGTTTCTGGACTTGACTCACTACATGTTTTTTATGCTGGACTCACTACACGTTCATGTGCACGGCCTTGATCTTAGCTTAGATTTCTTGTATCTTGCAGTTATTACTATCTTGCTCTGATATCCATGCATCTTTACCTTTATGCACCAGTTATACATATTTCCTTATTTCATACTTGCTTCATTCTTCTTGCTACTTGCTATAACTGTTTTATAGTTTTTATCATTTAAATGGAACTGCTGTTAGAGATGTACTTGCTCCAGTCCTGACTGGACATATTTTTCAGAGTATCCGGAGGATTGGTGTCCGACGTTTTATGGACCTGAGCCTGTCAATGGTGCAGACAGGGACCCTCTAGTTTAGGAGTAATTTTCGGGTTGGTAGCCGGGATCACTAGGACTTTGTTGTTGTTTTTATTAGCTTTAGCACCGGATTTGTCTCCGGTTTTGGATTGAGACCTTGTTTGTATATTATTTTTGGATGTTGTATTATTATTTTGATGTTGTGGTTGTTGTAGTAGTTGTTGTTGGTTAGACTTTATAGTTGTTAGATCTCTGTGTTATCTTATCGTGCTTAGATTCGTGATTGAGTATATTGTGATTATCATTTGATATTTGCTCCTCCGTTTGGAGTTGAGATCTTGACAGGTTTATATTTTGATTGTGTGGTTGCCCTCCTTTTGGAGAGGTCATGCCCGATTTTTGTGTGAGATTATTATCTAGATAGTTGACCTAAACAATGTTCTACCGCCGATGCTGCGGCGTAGGCTGGAAGTACCCACGACTCATGCCCGATTTTTCTGGTGCGGGTCGTGACAGAAGCAGCGACAAAATATTACAGAAATTGAATGAACACAATGGTATAAGAAAACAATATGTTTATTAATTTTTTTGGAAATGATTACAAGGTTGTTATTACTTTGCCAATTGGCCTACAACTCACATGAGCTATATATAATACACTTACATCGTTCTATACATTACATCCCTTTATACAGAAATCATCTCAAAGCTTCTCAATGCCTCTCATAGCATCTCCTAATTTTGGCTCCTGAGGATGAGGATCTAATATTGCTTCCTCGAACAATAAGCACCTGCAGACAGAACTGGTGGGGGGTCAACACTTTGGGGAAAGCCCTGGTGAGTATAAAAGTGACTCGGCAAGAGCATCTCACCCCAACATACATGAATACTAGCAGCTATGACACAGGGTTCCGTTCTGCACTAATGGACACAACACCCTAATAGATCTGAAGGACTATCCCTCAGGGTTCTATCACAATCTCTTCAGGACCGACCGATTTCCAGTACCCCAGGAACCGTTCGAGTGCCCCACCTTATGAACAAGTTATCCGAGGCCGATGCATGACATGAACTTTTATCAGATAAAATATTAAAAGCACAGTTCTGAACACAATCACATTATTCCATCTTCTATTTACTCATCTAATAGCTATAATCTACTAGATCCCAAGGACCATACCTCAGGGTGCACTATTAGTGCCTTCTTTTATCTAATAGCACACCCCACTAGATCAGAAGGACTATACCTCAGGGTACGTTATTAGTGCCTCTTATCATTTCTTTATAAGACAACCATTTTCCTACAGATCCATCTTTATAACAGCGATAACGAAAGAACGTAAAACAATCTCTAGTTGAACAAGCATGGCAACAGTTCTGCTATCTCTTGTTACTAAGCATGTATTTCTATTCTTGTTTAGCATATGACAAGGGATATATTCAAGCATACTTTTACTCTTATTTATTAGCAATATGATAGGACATGCAGAACATCTTTTACTCTTATTCATTAACATAGAAATGGTTCGTTCAATAGCAGTGACAGTATAACTGAGCATGTAACATTCTTCTATTGACTTAGCATAGCAAGAGTTATTTCATTGACGAGCATACAAGTTCCCTTATTAAGCATCCAGGGTCAAGTTTTAGCATTCTTCTTTATAAACATTAATCTTCTTAGCAATAAGAAACTATAAAACCAGATTCTTTATTAGGCGTGAAAGAATCAGATAATGCAGTTCTGCCCACTCACCAAGATCAATCGTCTTTTGTTTCTACAATAAGCTCTTCGTAAAGGCTTCTTCTACTCACTACCATATTTTTAGATAAGGTTATTTTTTATCATTTGTTATTTATTATATTTAGTGATTAAATATTTATATATTGTGCTACTAATTATTTATTATGTCTTGTACTATTTATTTATTAGTTAGTGGGCTAGCCTATTATTTGGACTTGTCACTAGTGAACCCAATTAGATTAGTCATGAAACATTAAGTCCAATATTGGATTAGGCCCATTAGACTCTTTTCCTTTATTTAATTAAGGATATTAGATTAGTTTCATATAGAATTAGAAGCTTTCTAATATAGCCCTCTTAATTAATTCTTTATAACTAATTAGTGGGGGGTATCTTGGACATTGCATGTTACTTAAAAAGGGGGGAAAAGAGTCCGGCCATAGAAGGGAGTCTCTCTCTCTCTCTCTCTCTCTCTCTCTCTCTCATTGGTTCATTTCTAATTTGATCCCTAATTGTGTTCTTTCCCAAATCACATCATCCCTCCACCAAATTTACCCTATTTCACTCTCATTCTCTTCCATTTACATCATCTAAGGAGCATTGGAGATTGGATTACAAGGAGAACTTGAAGAAGGAGGAATTGACAAGGAGCTTGTGTCCTGATTGTGTCCTATTGAGCATTTTATTCGGAATCTATCTCCCAATAAGTAAATTCTAATTCCCCCCCAATAATTTAGACTCTAATTCATTCATTTGACCATTAAAAAATCTTCCATAGCTTAGAGCTACCCATAGGAACAAGAACTAGGTTCATAGGACCCCGATTATGATTTTTACATAAATTTTTATGCCCTTTTTTAGGGAATTCCGAGATTGGTGCATCAAGTGTTTATCATTAAGACAATTAGGCCTAATTAGACTTAGATTGATAGTGTGGGACTAGATACTTGTCCACAATTTAACACGAGTAGAGCGTATCATGCTATTTTGTTATATGCTATGATACGGGGGCTCATTTTGGGAGATTTGTGCATGGTAGTGTAATTACTATTCAATTTTTTTTATAAAAAATAACTTTAGTTGTATATAGATGTAATTGAGATGTATAATTAGTATTAGTTGGTTATTGGGATTTTTGGTGCTTTGGGTGAGGTTGTGTCATACCATAGTATGAGTATCTTGATTGTATGCTCAAGATGTTCGATAGAGGGACATTGTCATTGCGCATATTTATAGGTATGTTACTAATACACACACACACACACACACACACACACACACACACACACACACACACACACACACACACACACACACATATATATATATATAGTGCATATGCTTACTAAATTAGATGTGTAGTGTGTGTGTGTGTGCTTTTGTAAGTGACTATGACTGTGTGTGTGAGCACAACCAATACACTAATTTTATGAACTGTGACATGTCACTAAGTATGTCAGGAAGTGCACCTACGTTTTTGATTGGGCAACTACATACACATGGTTAGATGTATATATATAAATATGTATATGGTTATGTGTACTTGATGAAGGATGTGCTTGTGTGATTAAATGGGAAGAGGAGAGTAGTTGGATGTGAACTTAAGAGGTATCAGAACATAACAAGTTAAGGGGGCAGTGTATCAGTGATGTCGAGTTCTATGAGATAGAACAAATGACAGCAACTGTATCAGTTGTCAAGGAGGGAGGAAATAGGTATCAGTGCATTTGTTCACTGATTGGTATCAGTAGTAGCAGTGGTACACTATTGTGTATCATACTGTTTTGTATCACACTAATGGGGAAAACATGATCAAGTTTTAAGAGATAGAAGTGTGCCTGTGTAAGTGATGAGGAGTTTGTGTCTGTAGCAATGGGCAGTGCACTGATGAACTGAGTCCAGACTTGGACTGTGAGCTAATATAGAAATATAACCCGGGTGAGGGGAGACAGACAATTGGTGTATTAAAGTTGGGGGTTTAGTGTTGTATTGTATGTAACGCCCCGCTCCGAACGGTTACTTATGGAACACTACGCTGCTTCGACACGGTTGAGAATCGAGTCTCGGGGAAACCTTACCACCAAATCAACACGGACGAAGTGCAATGAACCCTTCGAATTAATCGAACAGCTTCTATTAAAATAAGTGCAAGAGTTTTCGTTGGTTGCTTTGCTTTTTGGTTTTGTGTTGCTTTGTGTTTTGAGTTGCTTTCGATGACTTGGTTTTCATGATTTCGCCTTCTCGCTTGCGCGTTCTTTTTGAATCGTAAGGGAAAAAGATCGAAGTATGCTAACCAAGTATTGTTGCATTTTCAGGACGCATAACCAAAGAGTGAACGTCGCTTAAGGCTTCCCTATCCTCTCGTTCGATTGATTCGGTGAGTGGCTTAGGCCCTTCGATGAATCTTTCAGTTCACATGCCTAAATGAAAAGAATCTCTAGTTCACTAAATGTTGCCTCACTAAAAAGATAAGCTAAAAAATAAACTACATGCTATAAATAGAGTTCTGCTTTACTTCAGTTAAATGTTGCCCCTTACTTACTTGTTGCATCACTATATCGTGCATTGAACATTCATGGTTAGTGTTGTGTCAAGTTTAAAAGAAGAAATGAGAAGAAGATAAGTCTAGTAGTCCGCCCTGACGTCCGGTCCTACGGGATCTTGGGGGGTATGGCTATTAGATTGTTATATGCTTGCTAATGTTGTGCATCCAAAGAAGTTGATTTATAAATGTTTGCTTGCCATGCATGGGTCTCGGACAACTTGTGCACAAGGTAATAGTCTCTCGATCAGTTTCTGGGGCACTGGGAATCGGTCGGTCCGGAAGGGATTGTGTAAGCACCCTGACGTCCGGTCCTTCGGGATCTTGGGGGGTGTTGTTGTCCAATAATGGGGAAACTCATGGACCGTCATATTGATAGGGCGCATGCTAGGTTTACCTTCTTGCATACCTATTATTTGTGACATCAGAAGATTGATACATAAGTTTATGCACATATATAAATTGTGACTAACTTGTGTGTCTGCTGTAGGGATAACCGCTCGGCCGTGGGTAAGAAATATCATATGCATATGTTATATATTGTCTATATTTCCTTGCATGAATTATTAAAATAAAACTAGACAACCAGAAAGATCACCTAATAATGGTAGCTTCATATGCTTTACTTAGTGTGAATTTCTAAGGTGAGTTCGGCCACGGTCGCTCACCAGTACATGTGGTAGTACTGACCCACGTTTGTGGGAAATATCCAGGTACTGGAAGCGAGAGTTTGGCAAGCATCCTGAACCTGAATCAGCGTGTGTGCACCCTTCCTTAGGACTGTGTTCGTGCTGCTTCCACCGTTGCTTACCTCTCCAGTGGGCTACTCCTCTTCTACTAGATATTTTATTATTTTGGTCCTACTACAAGGATGTAATGTAATGGGCATTATGGCTAGTTTTGGGAATGTAAAAAGAGTTGTAAGCCTTCTAAGGCATATTTTGTAACTCAGCCAAGCAAGCACTTTGTAATCCAAATCTTCAGTATTCAATAAAATAAAAGTATTTTGTGTGCTATCAAATATGTTCAACTTTGGTTCTCTGCGTTTTACTCTGTGCCTATATATGTATATTTTCGTCTAACTTGTGTCTTGTGCAGGTACATTGCCTGGTGCAAGCGCAACTTAGGCTTGCACGGCATCGTGCCCAAGCGAGGACGAATGGTTCCGTAGGGACCAAGCGAGGACGATCGGCCCCTACGGGATCGGGACGCGACAGGTGGTATCAGAGCACGGCTTTACGTCCTTGGTTTCTTCAAACATCGTCTTCGAAAAATGATATAAGTTTTCAAGCGATTTCAAAAAGTCCCGAATTTCAAAAATTGATTTCGAATCTATAAGAAGTAAATCGTGTGTGAAAGGTCCCTAAGAGTATAAAAACCCAACGTCCCATGCAATAAGTCCATATTACATTATGAGACTAATGCAAGCTACTCTCTTTTGCAGCGAAGATGACAAAAACAGGTGCTAGTAACCCTGAGACATAGCGCGCAGCTAGCGTGAGCGATGATCAAATGGATAGACTGATTGCAATGTTACAGAATCAAAATGATCATCATCACAACAAGAACGATTCGAGGCTCAGCAGCAACGAGCAGATGCTAGAGCCTCGGCACAACAAAAGCAGCTTGACTCCCTGACTCAAATTGTGACCACACTAGTAGCACACAATGGTGCATCGGGCACCGCCGCAACACCTGTGACTGCCCCAACCATGCCTCAAGATGCAGGATTAGCAGAAACAAATGAGCCTCATCGCGCGACCGAAAAGTCTACCTTTAAAGGCGCTGAGTTCCTAAAGTTGAACCCTCCGGAGTTTGAAGGCAGGACCACGCGGGATAAGGTGATGGACTGGGTCGCAAAGATGGAGAGCTTGTTTAGCTTTGCCTCAATACCTGCAAACAAGAGGGTGGCGTGCGCAGATATACAGCTGCGGTTACGTGCACACGATTGGTGGGAAGTCAAGAAAGCAGACCTCGCCACCAAGCATCAGGATGGTAGGATCACTTGGGGAATGTTCAAGGAAGCATTTCTTGCATATTATCTCCCACCAGCTGTCAGGCAGAGAAAAGAAGACGAGTTTACCGAACTTAAGCAAGGGAACATGTCCGTCGAAGATTATGAGTCAGAATTTTCCAAGCTTGCTAAGTTCGCTAGTTCAATGATTCCCGACGAGGGAGCCCGCACACATCGGTTCATAAAAGGCTTAAATGATAATCTGAGAAAAGATGTTATGAACCGGGAGTGCAAATCATACATCCAAGCATTTGAGGCAGCGGTGCAAAATAAGCAGTTTATGCCACAAAGTGCTCAGGAGAAGGCACCCGCTCCTCGAAACCCTCCTGCTAAACGATACCACAACGGCGAGAAGAAGGCCGACACAGAGAAATAGGCCGATGCCAGTGGGAACCGAAGAAAAGTGTGCAACTACTGTGGCCGTCTGGGTCACATAAAAGAGACTTGTTATGCCTTCAATAGACTGTGTTATAAGTGTGGGCAACCTGGCCATGAGTCACGGAATTGCCCGAAGAGGAAAGTCACTGAGAACCCAGGGGATGATGCAGGTGTAGAAACTCATACCCCTCCGGGTCCTGCTCTTGACCCAACTGATCAGATAAGAAGGCCGAGAGTATATCAGTTGAATATTGAGCGTGATGAGAGTGGACACGATGTTGGTGAGTCTGTTTCCTTTGATCTCTTGATGCATCATATATCGCCTTCTTGATTTCTTAAGTTTCGTGGACGAAACTTCTTCTCAGTGGGGTAGTATGTAACGCCTCACTCCGAACGGTTACTTATGGAACACTACGCTGCTTCGACTCGGTTGAGAATCGAGTCTCGGGAAAACCTTACCCCCAAATCAACACGGACGAAGTGCAATGAACCCTTCGAATTAATCGAACGGCTTCTATTAAAATAAGTCCAAGAGTTTTCGTTGGTTGCTTTGCTTTTTGGTTTTGTGTTGCTTTGTGTTTTGAGTTGCTTTTGATGACTTGGTTTTCATGATTTTGCCTTTTCGCTTGCGCGTTCTTTTTGAATCGTAAGGGAAAGAGATCGAAGTATGCTAACCAAATATTGTTGCATTTTCAGGACGCATAACCAAAGAGTGAACGTCGCTTAAGGCTTCGCCATCCTCTCGTTCGATTGATTCGGTGAGTGACTTAGGCCCTTCGATGAATCTTTCAGTTCACATGCCTAAATGAAAAGAATCTCTAGTTCACTTAATGTTGCCTGACTAAAAAAGATAAGCTAAGAAATGAACTACATGCTATAAATAGAGTTCTGCTTTACTTCAGTTAAATGTTGTCCCTTACTTACTTGTTGCATCATTATATCGTGCATTGAACATTCATGGTTAGTGTTTGTGTCAAGTGTAAAAGAAGAAATGAGAAGAAGATAAGTCTAGTAGTCCGCCCTGACGTCCGGTCCTACGGGATCTTGGAGGGTATGGCTATTAGATTGTTATATACTTGCTAATGTTGTGCATCCAAAGAAGTTGATTTATAAATGTTTGCTTGCCATGCATGGGTCTCAGACAACTTGTTCACAAGGTAATAGTCTCTCGATCGGTTTCTGGGGCACTGGGAATCGGTCGGTCCGGAAAGGATTGTGTAAGCACCCTAACGTCCGGTCCTTCGGGATCTTGGGGGGTATTATTGTCCAATAATGGGGAAACTTATGGACCGTCATATAGATAGGGCACATGCTAGGTTTACCTTCTTGCATACCTATCATTTGTGACATCAGAAGATTGATACATAAGTTTATGCACATATATAAATTATGACTAACTTGTGTGTCTGCTGCAGGGATAACCGCTCGGCCGTGGGTAAGAAATATCATATGCATATGCTATATATTGTCTATGTTTCCTTGCATGAATTAGTAAAATCAAACTAGACAACCAGAAAGATCACCTAATAATGCTAGCTTCATATGCTTTACTTAGTGTGAATTTCTAAGGTGAGTTCGGCTACGGTCGCTCACCAGTACATCTGGTAGTACTGACCCACGTTTGTGGGCAATATCCAGGTACTGGAAGCGAGAGTTTAGCAAGCATCCTGAACCTGAATCAGCGTGTGTGCACCCTTCCATAGGACTGTGTTCGTGCTGCTTCTACCGTTGCTTACCTCTCCAGTGGGCTACTCCTCTTCTACTAGATGTTTTGTTATTTTGGTCCTACTACAAGGATGTAATGTAATGGGCGTTGTGGCTAGTTTTGGGAATGTAAAAAGAGTTGTAAGCCTTCTAAGGCATATTTTGTAACTCAGCCAAGCAAGCACTTTGTAATCCAAATCTTCAGTATTCAATAAAATGAAAGTATTTTGTGTGCTATCAAATGTGTTCAACTTTGGTTCTCTGCGTTTTACTCTGTGCCTATATATGTATATTTTCGTCTAACTTGTGTCTTGTACAGGTACATTGCTTGGTGCAAGCGCAACTTATGCTTGCACGGCATCGCGCCCAAGCGAGGACGAACGGTTCCGTAGGGACCAAGCAAGGACGATCGGCCCTACGGGATCGGGAATGCTAACTATGGTATTGAGAGTGAGGTGTTTGAGTATCAATGAATATGTTACTTGGGGGCATTAGTACCAGTGTCAGTAACTAAGGTACTATACATAGGCTAGGGTATTAAGTTAATAGATATTAGTTAAGGTATTACTTATCACTAAGGTAATGACCTAGCATCGACTAGTTTACCCTTGTGATCCACCTAGAGGCTAGAGTTGGACCTAGAATGAAGGTAAACAACTAGTATGACCTAGTTTGACAAGCCTTGACCTAAAAAAATCATATTTAGTGTATTTTAGTGCAATTATCATTTCCTTACACCCAATGACATGATATTTTATATATAGGTTTGTGTGATACTAGCTCGGATATCGATTCATAGTTGTTTCTTAGGACCACATGCAAGTACATTCTCTGATAGTTTCCTTATTTGATACTCTCTATGTACATGTATTTAGTATTGAGATATTTAATTCCTGATACGATGGTTATACGGATTGGTATACGTGGATCCCCGTAATGAGATATTATTGATGTGATTACTCAGTGATCATCATGTCGCACTTCATGATTACTCAGTAATTACTGTGATATCTTCGTGATTATTTAGACCGTGATCATAGTGCATGATATTTTAGACCGTGCATCGTGACATACGTGTTATAACGTGTCATAATTTGGATCTATGTACTAGTCGGGGGTTGAAAAAGTATTAGGGGATATGTGATCATACCTTATAGCCCATAATTTAGTGTAGCCCGTGATTGTTCTCATTTTAATTCTATTATTTACTATGATACTCTTTCTTGTAATACTTACTAGTTTAGTTACGTCCATTATTTATTTTTGTTGCTATTGTTGTCTCATAGTTTCTGTCAATTATTGGAACTGCTATTGAGTTGTACTTCGCTCCAATCCTAACTGGATATATTTTTCAGATGATTGATTAGAGGATTGGTGCCCTACATACTATAGGCCACAGGATGATGAGCCAGTTGAGTTAGCACCTATTAAGCACGTTGAGATAGTACCAACAATCGATGAGACTTAGCTAGTTTATTTATGATATTGTATATGTTAGTTAGACACTATTGGCATATATTATTTTGAGATCTTTGTGTTCAGATTAGGCTATTGGACATGGACTTGTGATGTATTGTGACTCTGTATTTCTTTCCTTCTATTTCATATTGTGACATATCTTTCTCTAGTTTTATATTTTGATTGAGTATTGATTACCATTATCATATTATCATATTGTCCTCCATTTATGAGTTGAGATATCTTATCAAGTACATTATATATATTGTGTGAGATATTTAGATAGATTATTGACCTAGACAATATTCTACCGCCGATATTGCGGCATAGGCTGGACGTACCTACGTATTTGTGCTCCTACACTGAGTGCGGGTCGTGACACATTTTTGTGGTGGACCATGCATGTCTTCTCTAGGTAGTAGTGCTCAGACTTTGAGTATTACTATAAGCCTGTTATAGGATATAGAACTAAGGATATAGGATGAGAGGATACTCAATCACAACTAAGAACATTTCTAATATATTGAAATAATTATCTTTATCATTCCGAATAATTGCTTTATTTGAAATATCAGTCTTTCTTTGATGCTATCGTATCTTGTGCAATATTGATCCCTTTGTTTTTAATCTGTCTTCAGGAAGCCGCCGAAGACCCGATCCCACTACTCTGGAGTAGTTTCAGCGAGGTCAGTTACTTTGTTACCTCATTGGCAAATAGCAGCTCCTGCTCCACCTTCCCCTCAGAGGGTTTCTTCACCGGTTCAGGTGGGGACTTCAGCAACAGTTTTTGGGGGTGCTCCACCTCCAGTTTAGAGGACGGTACCCGCAGTTTCAGAGGAGCTTCCACCACTCCCAGCACCAGTCGACGTCGCACAAATATTTGTGCTATTTTGGTAGATGATGGAAGCCCAGAGGGCCCAGGCGGAGGCTCAGCACCTCCAGTCGGATATGATGAGGCATGGGATAGAAAATTCCCATCAACTAGCCCTTACAGCAGTAGACAGGGTTGCTCAGCCACATGTGGTACCATTTTATTCTGCCCTATAGCAGCCGAGGCCGGGTACTATTATTGATTTCAAAAGGATGGGTCCCAAGGACTTCAAGGGCATATAGGGGATCTTGTACACCAATGATTTGATTGAGGACTATAGAAGCATAAAAAGTGCGCTTAAGTCAGATGGTACAGTTTTCTATAAAATGATCCAACAAGTAGAAGAATGGTGCACTTTCTACTTATTCCATAAGAGAGACGCGTATTTTCTACTTTGGCACACTATCTTTTATTTCAGAGGATGGTGCATTAATCAAAGGGAAGAAAAGTGATGCACTTTCTTCATACCACGAAAGATGGCGCACAAACGATCATATATCTCTCAAGCATTTAATACAGCAGATTGACAGCAGACATATACAGAAACTAAAGAGTCAAAAGTCATCATTACAGTGGAGAGATGGTACGGAAACCTAGATTGTCGTTTAGCGACCCAGCCTCAGTGTCATTCTCAACAAAAGTGTGTCGTTGTGAGACTTCTCAAAAGTGCATCGTTGTGCCACTTCTCAAAAGTGTGTTACAGTGCCACTTCTCTCAAAAGTGTTCCACGGTGCCACTCTTTCAAAAATGTGCCAGTCTTCAGACGACTTATAAACTGCGCATGCTATCCACCAATAGTGAGCAGTTATAAGTACATTTTATACGTGCCATACTTCTCGTGAAAGGTGTATAAATAACTGTCCCCCATGACCTACGCTTTCCTAGTATAGGAAGCTATGTGTCAAGTAGGCAGCAAGTTATGCACCCACTCATGCAGAATGTGGCATATTAATCCACTAAAAGTGTGTGCACAATGGTAAAACAATATTGACGTGCAAAGTACATGCATATTCTCATAACCGCACATAAGCTCTATATATATAGGTTCTTTGCAACCTAGACAGGGATCGATCAACAGAGCACATATCGAGAGAGATACCGACACATACCTACATATAGAGGGAGCAACCTATACTTACACAGAGAGGAGAATACACAGAGATAGAGAAAAAGAAGCTAGAATTCTCAAGTCCTTGAAATTCAAGAGCAGAGCGAGAGAAATAGAAGATTTTACATGCCCCTGTGCCAAAGCTTTCCTATTGTTCAACTCTCCAAGTTATTTTCAGCAATCTTTAATACTTCCAAGTTCAAGAGCATGGCGAGAGAAATATAAGCTTTTATGTGCCCCTGTGCCAAAGATTTTTTATTGTTCAACTCTCCAAGTTGTTCGCTGCATTCCTTTCAGTTCTTCGTTGTTGTGTGCCAGTTCTTTGTCAACCTGTTCTTTTCTTCACCGTCGAGTGGTCCAAGGAGTAAAGTGTTCGTTAGCAGATCAGATCTCTATAGCTATACTTTTCCAAAATCAAAGAATCAATTATACTTAGATTCCAGTTTAGGATCTTTATTTGTACTTTTCTTTCTTTTTAATAGTTTGTAACACAAAAGTTTCGTATAAACTTTTTCTCGCAAACAATGATGGCGACTCTGCTGGAAATTTCCTTCTCCTCTATCGAGAAGGTGATAGTTCAACTCGACACTACTTCGGTCAGCTAGACGCAAAAGACCTTGGTCGTAAAGTTCGACCAACATGCATATAAAGAAATGCTCCATTCTGGGGGTAGTGTTCGTCCTTCATCAGCACTCAAGTCGAGGAAAGAGCATTCGAATCAACGAGAGTTTCCCTGTCAAATCTGCTCAGATCAATGACATGGTGGATAATTCCCTTGCGTTGAACAAGGGTTACAAATCGTGCAACTCGCGCAACTTCAAGCAAAGGGTGATCCCCACCCAAGCTTCTGAATTTCTTGCGTTGAACAAGGGATACAATTCGCGCAACTCGCACAATTTTGAGCAAGGGGTGATTCACACCCAAGTTTCTCAAATTGTACATATTCTTTGCGAAACAAGCAAGGTGTCACCCCACTTTTCCAAATGAGGGTATTTTGGTTATTTTGAATATCTATTATTCCTAGTGATTAATAATTATTATAGTGCTATTTAATTAAATTATGATTGGTGTTATTTACTTATAGTTTGTGGACTAGCCTATTAGTCAAACTTGACACTTGTAAACCCAATTAGAATTGGCATGACAACTTGTGAGCCCAACATGGACCAAGCCCAAAAGACCCATTCCCACTAATTAATTAGGAGGATTAGAGTTAATTTGTATTAGTTAGAAGCCTTTTGAATTTACCCTTTCCTAATTAGCCTACATGACACCAATGGAGGGCTAATTAAACATTATTAATAGCTTGGAGATGGGGAAAGGGGCCGGCCACAAAAAGAGACTCTCTTCTCTCTCTCCTCTTTATTTGTATTTATTTTAGATCTCCAAATTCATAGACCCCCAATTCTCTCATTCATCCATAAATTCACCGTCAATTCATTTGTATTCTTCCTCATTTTTATCCTTCAAGGAGCTTTGGAGCTTGGAGTAGCAAGGAGCATAAGAAGAATGAGTTTTGGTGGAGAGATCGTGTCTGGATCATGTCCATTATGCTTTTTATTAGATCAGGGTTGTGGAACTAGATACATGTCCACAAATTGGTACGTGTAGGCCGTATCATGGTATTTTACGATACAGAGTGATACGGAGCCTATTTTGGGTGTTTTGCATAATTTTTCTTCAATACATGCTATAATTAGTTATAATAGCTATTATTATATGTAATATACATATGGGAATCGTTATTTGTGGAGAATTCGGCTTTTGGCACTCCCATTGAATAGGTATCACAGTGTATTATATACATATAGCCTATCAAGTGTTTGATCTAATGATTTATAGTGTGTATGCATATATATATATATATATATATATATATATATATATATATATATATATATATATATATATATATATATATATATAACTATACATATGCATATATGTATTTGTGTGTGTAAGGTGTGCTTTGGGGTGTTAACATTGAGGTGAGGAAGCTCAGTATGATTAAGATTTTGATGTGGCAGTTGTGTGCCAACTGTGAGGGTGATTTGGAGGGTGAATATGGTTATATATGTGTTCAGATATTGTGGGAAAGTGTTTCAGTTACTGTGTGTATCTTATTTGTTCAGGTGTGTGTGTGTGTGTGTGTGTGTGTGTGTGTGTTGGTTTTAGTATCTGTGTTGTGTGTTATGGGACAATGGAGGATTATTTCAGTAAAGGACATCTGTGTGTGTGTGTGTGTGTGTGTGTGTGTGTGTGTGTGTTTAGGTGTTGAAGTGTGTGTGTGTTTAGGTGTTGAAGTAAATAGAGCAAGTACAATGCAGTTCCTATATTTACAGTGATATTTGGTTGCAGCAAGGTGTATCAGTTCACACACTGATGGGAGGTGCACTGAAATGCAATAAGGGTATCAGTATTTGTTCTGGCAATGTGAATGTACAGATGAGTTTTGGGGAAAGTAATTGGTGAGTATCAGGTATACAAATGACAGTTGGGTATGTTAGTAAAGTTAGTATTATTAGTTAGTGTCAGTGAGTTATCATTAGTGCTATCAGTTAGTTAAGCATTAGTTGTATTAGTTGTGTATCAATTAGAGGTTAATAGTTAGTAAGTGTTATTTCAATGTCAGTTAGTAAATAGTGTAAGATTAGTTTTAGTCATGGTTGGGTTGTAAGTCATTAATTAGAAAATGGTTATGTTAGAAGTAGTGGATGGTAAGTGACCGTTAGAACAGTTTGCATGTTAATATTAGTTATTGAATTAATAATCATTAGTATAGTATAATGTTAGTTAATATGTATATATAGCAGTTGGTACAACTGAGATTAATTAGTTGATAGTTTATGGGTTAGATTAAGTTATCAGTTAATATAAGTATGTCTGCTAGCGTTGATACATGACCGTTAGTTAATTACTTGATTTTAGTTAAGGTATTAACTATAGCCAGGTAATGACTTAGGTGGGACCTAGTATAACTAGTATAAGGTAATTAGAGACCATTATACACCAACTAACCTAGAATTGACCTAGAAGCATGTTAGTGCATTCTTTAACTTGTTTCTCATTCACTTACACCATTTATTATAATTTTTCCTAAATAGGATTGTGTGACACCAGCTTGGGTATCGAAATAAACCCTTTTCTCAGGACCAGAGGCGAGTACATCTCCCTGTTAGTTTTTATTTTATGATAGTGTATATATCACTTATTCTAGAACTGTTTACTTGATTCCGACACAGTGGCTATGCGGACTGATACTAAATGGATCATGTGATGGGATGTTATCACCTACCGTGTTCAGCAGGTACTCCTTTACATATATTTTATCGTGTGTATCAGGTATTGATTATCATGTACTTTGTGTTTACATACTGCTTGTGTTCAGTGTGCTTATATTTGTGTTCGTAATATGTCATGATTGGATCCATGAGTATTGGTAGGTGGGAGAGTAGGAGTTGGTTATGTGATAAAGCCAGTATATTCTTGTATATGCCGACTACATATCACAAGTGTAATCAAGTTACCATATTGTATTTGTGTTCAACCTAACCCGATCACATAACGAACTTGTACTCTTTGGCACTTTAGCTAGTTTATCTATTTTTATTACTTGCAGTTATTTTATATTGCCAGTTCTTTCATTCTAGTATTTTACATGTTTGCTCTAGTTTATTTCCATTTCCTATTGCTAGTTACCTTGTATTCTTTTCTATTATTTGTCATATATGCTCTACCATGTATTTGGAACTGCTTTAAGAGTTTTGTACTTTGCTCCTTTCCTGATTGGATTTTTTTCAGATGATTGGCTAGAGGAGCTGTGTCTCACTTATTACGGGCAACATGATAGTGAGTCATTAGAGGATACTCTTCTAGAGTAGGAGTGACCTAGGAGGCCTAGTTATATATTTTTGAATATTGTAGTAGTCTCATTTCTAGACTCGTGGCATGTATATATTATTTTGGGAGTGGCTATGTCTAAACTTATAGATTTGGACTTGTGGATGTATTGTGACTCTTATTTTCTCTTTTTTATTCCATATCGTTCTTTCATCCTCCTTTAGTTTTATATTATGATTGAGTATTTTTACCATTATCATATACCATATTATTTCTCCTTTTGGAGTTTATATAGCATGACAGGTACCATTTTATATATCGTGTGTGATGTGTAGATAGTTATATTGACCCAGGCAGCGTTCTACCACTGATGTTGCCACGTAGGCTGGGCGTTGTTCACTATTCGTGCCCTTATTTTGGGTGTGGGTCGTGAAATATTTTTAGTGGTGGCCCATGCCGGTCCAGAGTCGCAACAAGTACGATATCGTAGTAGTAATCTAAGGCTGAGATACTACTACGAGCCTGCTTTAGGATATAGGATATAGGCTGAGAGTATACTCAATCACAACTAGAAAACACTTCCAAATATTTGCTTTTGCTATCCTTATCTATCTGAATGCTTGACTTTACTTTGAATAATTATGTCCTTCTTTGATGATATTGTATCTTACTCGATATTGATTCCTTTGTTTTAAATCTATCTTCAGGATGCCGCCTAAGATGCGATCCCAGCGCTCAGGTGCAGTCAGTGAGGTCGGTCACTTCGCTGCCTCCGAGTAGGGATGTACCAGCCACTGCTCCATCAGCTTTAGCTCAGAGGGCCGCTTCACTGGTCCAGGTGGACGTTACAGCAGCAAATTTTGGGGTGCTCCACTTCTAGTCCAGAGGACAGTGCTGACAGTATCTTTGGAGCTTCCACCTCCACCACCAGCAGTTGATACGACTTAGGTGTTTGCTCTCTTTCAGCAGATGATGAAGGCACATCGGGCTCAGGCAGAGGACGACAGTCAGAGGTCATGAGGTGGGGCATTGAGAATGCCCACCAGCTTGCACTTGCCGCAATCGAGAGAGTCACCTTAGTCCAGCCTCAGGTGGCACCACCTAAGCCTATCCCGCAGCAGCCGAGGCTGGGGACTATCATACATTTCAAGAGGATAGGGCCTAAGGATTTCAAAGGCATTGAGGGGATTATATATGTTGATGACTGGATCGAAGACTTAGAGAGGAACCTGCGTCTAGTGTCGATTCCAGAGAAGTTATAAGTAGAGACCATAGGGAGCATGATGTTTGACATCGCATTAACTTGGTTCAGGATGGACCCCAGGATCTCAACACCGATACTTACATGGGAAGCTTTTAAGAAGCTTTTCAAGAAAAAGTTCTTCCCGGATATGGTTCTGACATCTCTAGAGAGCCAGTTTCAGTACCTCATCCAGGGGAGCCTGAAAGTGGATGAGTATGTGGCTTAGTATTGCAGATTATGCCACTTTATGGAGGGAGAAAATCCTCGGGAAAAGGCCCAGAAGTTCAAAAAGGGTTTGAACAGGGAGATCAAATCCCATACTAGCGGATATCGTACCACTATATTTAAGGAGATCCTGGCGTAGGCATAGAAGGTGTAGGATAATTTGGAGCTTGGCTCCAAGAAGATGTGGGATCCTTCAGGAGCCAACAGTAGTGCGGGTACAGCAAAGTAGCCTCATTTTTGGTAGCAGCATCAGAGACACTTCCATTAGCCGAGGCAGCAATTTCCCACACCAGCTAGAGCGCCAGTACAGTAGGTATACTAGATTCAGAGGCTTGCTTAGCCAGCTACTCCTTGCCCATTTTGCAATCAGCTGGGACATGAATGAGATGGGTGCAGGATAAGATTTGGCCAGTATTTGTTCTGCAGATCAGGAGACCACCAGTTGAGGGCTTGACTTAGGACTCCAGCTCATCTATCTCAAGATGGGGACCTGGCACTGAGAGCACCTATGAGACCACTGGCGGAATAGTAGAGAGGACTCTGTTGCCGACACAGCAGCAAAGGTTCGTATATCACCACCAACAGTAGAGAGGTGCGCAGTAGGGGCGAGCTTTCACCTTGATCGCCAAGGAGGAGGAGCCAATTGGTGATGTCATCTCAGGTTCAGTCTATCTTGATTATTTTCTAGCTCATACTTTATTTGATTCCAGTTCTTCATATAGTTTCGTATCTGTATCTTTTGCTATGAAGCATCATCTTTAGACTGAACCATTGGTGAGGACTTGCAAGATCACGACCAGGGGTGGCATTATCTTGGTCAGTGATATTTACAAGGATCGAAGAGTTTTCCTGGGAGGTCGATAGTTGAGCGTGTGTCTACTCGTAATGCCACTTTTGAGCTACGATATAATACTCATGATAGATTGGTTGAGTAGGCACTATGCTAGTATCGATTATCGTGGAGCCAAAGTTTTGTTTCAGACACCATGGGAGCCAAAGTTTGATTTTGTCAGAGAAATAATAGAGCAGAGCGAGGGAGACTTCTATGGAGCTTTGGTGGCAGAGTATATGGACATCTTCCCAGAGGAGTTGTCGGGGTTGCCACAAGACAGAGATGTGGAGTTCTCTATATACTTTGTGCGAGACGCAAAGCCGATATCACAGCATGTCTATAGGATTAACAATAGCGAACTGGTAGAGTTGAAGAAGCAGGTGGATGAGTTGTAGGACAAGGGCTTCATCCGCTCCAGTTCATCACCGTGGAGTACTCCGGTATTATTTGTATCAAAGAAGGATGGGTCGGTACTCATGTATATTGACTACAGGGCTCTAAACAACCTCACTATCAATAATAAATATCCATTATCGCGGATTGATGATCTGTTTGATCAGTTGAGCGGAGCGAAGGTATTCTTGAAGATAGACTTGAGGTCGGGGTACCACCAGGTAAAAATGAAGAAGGAAGACATTCCGAAGGCAACATTTAGTACTCGGTATGGGCAGTTTGAGTTCTTGGTGATGCCGTTTGGGTTGACCAATGCCCCAGAGGTATTCATGAACCTGATGAATAAGGTGTTTCATCAGTACCTGGATCAGTTTGTTATGGTATTCATTGATGATATATGAATATATTGGAAGACTTCAGAGGAGCATAAGAAGCACCTGAGGATAGTTCTAGAGACCCTCAGGAAGGAGAAGCTGTATGTTAAGTTTTCAAAGTATGAGTTCTTCCTTGATAAGGTTGAATTCCTCAGGCATGTGATTACAGGAGACGGGATCTCAGTAGACCCGAAGAAGATTTTAGCAGTTGAGTCATGGTCTACCCCTAGTTCAGTAGCAGTGATCAGGAGATTTCTTGGATTGGCAGGCTATTATCAGATATTTATTCAAGATTTCTCTAAGATTGCAGAGCCGATGACTAGGCTGACTGGGAAGGACGTGGAGTTCGTCTAGACTGAGGAGTGTCAAGCCACTTTTGAGGAGATTAAGAAGAGGTTGACTACAACTCTGGTGTTGACGTTGCCATCAAGGTTGCCATCAAGGACAGGAGGATTTTTCATATACAGTGATGCTTCGGGTAAGGATTTGGGATGTGTGTTGCAGAAGAACTGGAAGGTGACTGCCTATGTATCCAGTCAATTACGCCCGCATAAGAATAATTATCCTACCCAGGACTTGGAGTTGCAACAATCATTTTTTCTCTAAAGCTATGGAAACACCACTTGTACGGAGAGCGTGTGAAGATATTTACAGACCACAAGAGCGTGAAGTATGTGTTTACACAGAAAGAGCTAAACATGAGGCAAAGGCAGTGGTTGGAGTTGATGAAGGACTTCGACATATCATTGCAATACCATCCAGGAAAGGCCAATGTAGTCGCTGATGCCTTGAGCAAGTATCCAGTGGCTATGTATTTGATAAGGGACATGCATTTATTGGCTGATCTGGATAGCTTGGGTATTGAGGTATTAGTTCCTGGAGTTGCGGCACAGATGTGGGGTTTACAGGTACAGTCAGAGTTGATGGATCAGATCAGAATCGCACAGTTTGAGGATGAGTCTCTGAGGAGCATCAGAGCGCAGGTCCGGATGGGAATGACAAAGGACTTCAATATTGTAGAGGATGGATCATTGCGGTATGGTACCAGATTGTGTGTGCCGAGTGGAGTGTTGCGTGAGGAGGTTCTTCGGGAGGCGCATCTATCTCAGTACTCTATTCATCCAGGTGCCAACAAGATGTATAGAGATGTGAGAGAGCATATTTGGTGGTATAGTATGAAGCGGAAGGTGGCGAGCTTCGTATCCAGGTATCTAGTATGCCAGCAGGTAAAGGCGGAGAGACAGAGGCCAGGTAGATTGCTTCAGCCTTTACCCATTCCAGAGTGGAAGTGGGAGCATGTGACGATGGATTTTGTATCAGAGCTTTCGCGTTCTCCACGAGGTAAAGACGCGATTTGGGTCATCGTAGACAGGTTGACCAAATCTGCTTACTTCTTGCCATTTAAAGTCGGTACATCTACGGAGAAGATCTCAGAGATGTATGTGCAGCAGATAGTCAGATTGCATGGAGTTCCAGTGAGCATAGTCTCAGATCGAGATAGTCATTTCAGATCATACTTCTGGAGAAGTTTGCAGGCTAGCCTGGGCGCCCAGCTCAAATTTAGTACCACATATCACCCTCAGACAGACGGGCAGTAGGAGACGACTATCCAAACTTTCGAGGATATGTTACACACTTGTGTTTTAGATTTTGGAGGCTCTTGGGAGGATCACCTTCACTTGGTAGAGTTTGCTTATAACAATAGCTACCAGGCCAGTATAGAGATGTCACCATTTGTGGCATTGTTTGGACGAAGATGCCGCACTCCGTTATCTTGGGATGATATTGGTGAGAGAGCCTTATTGGGACCGGAGAAGGTCGTGGATGCAGCTGAGAAGGTGAAGCTCATTAGAGATAGACTTCGGGTGGTGCATGACAGACAGCGACATTGGGCCGACAGCCATCGGAGACCCTTGGAGTTTGAGGTATAGGTTATGTTTGTATTTCTTGTGTTTGCCTTATTTTAGATAGAGTGCTAAGGCTGTATTTTGTGCTAGGTTGGAGGTCTGGTGTTCTTGAGGATTTTGCCAACGTGGGACACAATTTGCTTTGGTGGAGGCGGGAAGCTTAGTCCATGGTACGTCGGACCCTTCGGTATTCTTGAAAGGGTCGGTGTAGTGGCCTACAGACAAGACTTGCTGCCTGTATTAGGGAGAGAGCATAACGTGTCCCACATGTCACAGCTAAGATAATATGTGGCAGATCCTAGCGATGTATTGGATCACTCGAAGATTGAGGTTGGTCGAACTCTTAGCTACCCAGAGCAGCCCATGGAGATTCTGGATCACAGGGAGAATGTGCTACAGAGCCAAACGATTCCCTTGGTATACGTCGTGTGTAGGCATCACTCTCTAGGGGAGTCTACATGGGAGCTAGAAGCCGAGATGCGCGAGCGATATCCTTATTTGTTTAAGCCGTGTGGTATAATTCTTTCTTGCTTGCTTGTTATGATTGCTTGTTATAGTTGGTTCCTTCCCTAAATTTCGAGGACAAAATTTTTCTAAGGAGGATAGGTTTGTCACCCCCACTTTTCCAAATAAGGATATTTTGGTCATTTTCAATATCTATTAATTCTAGGTATTAATAATTATTATAATGCTATTTAATTAAATTGTGATTGGTGCTATTTACTTATAGTTAGTGGTCTAGGCTATTAATTAGACTTGACACTTGTGAAACCAAATAGAATTGTCATGACAACTTGTAAGCCCAACATGGACCAAGCCTAATAGACCAATTTCCACTAATTAATTAGGAGGATTAGATTTAATTTATATTAGTTAGAGCCTTCCTAATTTATCCTTTCCTAATTAGAACCTACATGACAATAGTAGAGACCTAATTAGACATTGTTAGTAGCTTGGAGAGGGAGAAAGGGGACGGCCACATAAAGAGGCTCTCTCTCTCTCTCTCTCTCTCTCTCTCCTCTTCATTTGCAATTATTTTAGATCCTTAAATTCATAGATCCCCATTTCTCTCATTCCTCCATCAATTCACCATTAATTCATTTGCATTCTCCCTCATTTTTATCCCTTAATGAGCTTTGGAGCTTGGAGTAGCAAGGAGCACAAGGAGAAGGTGCTTTGGTGGAGAGATCGTGTCCGGATCATGTCTATTATACTTTTCATTGGGAATCTATCTCCCAATTGGTAAATTATGAATTTTTTTTCATTCTAGCTTCCAAATCATGCATTTGACTCTTAGGAACACCCTAATGGCATAGGGCTACATATAGGAACAAATTCTAGGCTAATTGGTTGTGTATTATGTCTTCTACATAGGGTTTTATATATATTTTGGGAGAATTACGAGATTGACACATCAAGTGCATGTCACGAGACTAATTTAGTCTAATTAGACATAGATCAGGGTAATAGGACTAGATAGGTGTCCACAAATGGATACGTGTAGGTCGTATCATGGTATTTTATGATATGGAGTGATACGAAGCCCATTTTGGTGTTTTGCATGATTTCTCTTCAATACATGTTGTAATTAGTTCTAATAGCTATTATTATATGTAATATACATGTAGGAATGGTTATTTGTGGAGAATTGGGTTTTTGGCACTCTAATTGAATAGGTATCACAGTGTATTACATACATATAGCCTATCATATGTTTGATCTAATGAGTTATAGTGTATATGCATATATATATATATATATATATATATATATATATATATATATATATATATATATATATATATATATATTTGTGTGTGTGAGGTATGCTTTGGGTGTTAACAGTGAGGTGAGGAAGCTTACTATAATTGAGATTTTGATGTGGCAGTTGTGTGCCAACTGCAAGAGTGATTTGGAGGGTGACTGTGGTTATATATGTGTTCAGATGTTGTGGGAAAGTATTTATGTTACTGTGTGTATCTTATTTGTTCAGGTGTGTGTGTGTGTTGGTTTTATTATCTGTTATGTGTGTTATGTCATAGTGGGGGGGTCAGTTCAGTGAAGGACATCTGTGTGTGTGTGTGTGTGTGTGTGTGTGTATGTGTGTGTGTATTTAGGTGTTACAGTAAATGGAGCAAAGGCAATGCAGTTTCTACACTTGCAGTGTTGGGTGGTTGTAGCAAGGTGTATCAGTTCACACACTGATGGGAGGTGCACGAAAATGCAGTAAGGGTATGAGTATTTGTTCTGGCAATGTGAATGTATAGATAAGTTTTGAGAAAAGTAATTGGTGAGTATCAGGTATACAGATAAAAGTTGGGTATGTTAGTAAAGTCAGTATTATTAGTTAGTGTCAGTGAGTTATCATTAGTTGTATTAGTTGTGTATCAATTAGAGGTTAATAGTTAGTAAGTGTTATTTCAATGTCATTTAGTAAATAGTGTAAGATTAGTTTTATTCATGGTTGGGTTGTAAGTCATTAGTTAGAAAATGCTTTAGTTAGAAGTAGTGGATGGTAAGTGACCGTTAGAACAGTTAGTATGTTAATATTAGTTATTGAATTAGTAATCATTAGTATAGTATAATGTCAGTTAATATGTTTATACAACAGTTGGTACAACTAAGATTAGTTAGTTGATAGTGTATAGGTTAGATTAAGTTATCAGTTAATATAAGTATATAGTATGTAGTTACCATTGATATATGACAGTTAGTTAATTACTTGATTTTAGTTAAGGTATTAACTATTCACCTAGGTAATGACTTAGGTGGGCCTAGTATAACTAGTATAAGGTTATTAAAGACCATTATACACCAACTAACCTGGAATTGACCTAGAAGTATGTTAGTGCATTCTTTAACTTGTTTCTCATTCATTTATACCATTTAACATATTTTTTTCCTAAATAGGATTGTGTGACACCAGCTTGGGCATCGAGATACAACCTTTGCTCAGGACCAGAGGCGAGTTGTAATGACCCGCACCCAGAATTTGGGCATGAGTCGTGGGTACGTCCAGCCTATGCCGCAGCATCGATGGTAGAACGCTTTCTAGGTCTCTATAATACTAAACATAACTCACAACCCTGTCAATGATATCAACTCCATAAGGAGGACAATGGGATAAATATCTCTCAACATCTCATAATGTATACTCAATCACAATAGCTATAAGAATATAAATGGCATGATAAAAGATAAGAAGAATGACATAGTCAAACACAAAGTCTCAAAATAGAGATAAACCACAATCTAGCTATCCAACATAAAAAGTCTCCACAAGTCTCAATTTAAACTTAACATAAGTCTCAACATAAACTCAAATACATAAATAAATACTATCTAAACAGCTGCAGGTAGTGTCTCCTCTACATAAATGGACTCATCTAAGCTCTCTGGTATATAGTCTGCATCTATACATGGTCCATAATGTGTAGGACAAAAGTCCTCAAGATCCTCTGGAAAATATATCCAGACAGGATTGGAGCGAAGTACAAGCATTAACAGCAGTTTGACATATATTAACAAAAACTATAATACTGTGTAAAGAAATACAAGATGGATATAAATACTGGTAAAAAAAATACTGGAGATAATAAAATACTGGAAATAAGAAATACTGGAGCATATGTCATCATCAATGATACAACTAGCAATGAATAAAAATATAAGTGCATGCTAGAACAATAAACTGGAATATAAGTGAATACTAAAACAGTAACTAGAATATAAGGAAATGCTAGATTAATAAACTAGAAATACATGTTAGACTATCTAGCTAAGTGTGTGAAATAACAATATATCATGTGATCGGCTTGGGACTGATCAGGCTTGCTATGTATGACTAGCTATAATTCATGTAATGTCAGGCTAACCATCCGGATAGCTATGATGCAAGAAATAGTCAGGCTAATCATACATAACAAGCTATGAGGCATGTAATGGTCAGGCTACACCGACGTGAGGTGTGGATGAGCTATGATGCATATAGAGTTGGGTATGATCACATAATCTACTCATATCTCCCCGTCCCCAGCTAGCACGATAGATTCCAATCACGACTCCTCGTGACAAGTCTCAATGATGCCAACTCGTGTGTATATAGTGTCAGAATCATATACGCCATACAACTAGAATCATAGAGATAATCAACATAATGAAAACTGTTAGAGAATATACTCACATGTGGTCCTCTGCTAGAAATACCAATATCCTATTTCCGAAGTCTTGTCTGAATAATCCAATAGTCCTATAGACATCATTTAATAATAATATTGCATCAGTCAATACACTAACATACACATAATCATAAATATACTGAACTAAGAGACTACGCTAGGGGTGCTACTGGTCATCTAGTAGGGTCAAGCGCACGTCTAATTGCATGGGTGTCATGTCTCAATTGATGTGCAATCAGACAGCCACTCATTATCATATGTCTAGCCAGTACGTCAGTGCACATAAGGCAATCAATTCACAATTCTCAGGGTCATATAGTATATGCAATTATACGAGAAAATCCATAGTTAACCTAGGATCATATAGTATAAATACATATATAGTCATATCTAGTATTAGCATATAATTCGCAAACAATATATATATATATATATATATATATATATATATATATATATATATATATATATACCAATTTGATTATAATACACAAACGCGTACATATACGCATACGAGTTGGGTTTATTTGCGTGGTCTCTTGCAATGAATATCTAACGAACTTGTTATGAAGTAACACGCAAAAATCCTAACATCATTCACACGTACATATACACAAACATGAAAGAAACAACCCAAACCTGTACGCACGTAAACGAGGGGGTGTTCGACGTCGAGGTGGCGCTCAGTTGCGTCACGGAGAGGCTCGGCTACTCCTGCTGCTACTATTGCTTAGGCGAGGCTCGTCTGTTCAGCATTGAGGGAAGCGTTCAGGCGAGGTCGGGTGGGCTTCTTCGTCGAGGGGGTGGGTGCTGTCTCCGGCGTGCTACAAGGTTCAGGGCTGCTATCATCGAGTCATCGAGGGGAAGGAGGGAAGTCAGGTTCGGGCGTTAATGGCAGTCGGGTCGAGGGAATGGATGGTCGCGGTTAGGAAGTTCTGGCGGGTCGTGAGGGGAGGAGACGGGAGGTCGGGATGGCCGGCTCCGGCAGGACTGCTCCGGTCGGCGGGAGGACAGGGATGAATATGAACATGAGGGGGTTCAGCTAGGTCAAGCTTTGGGGTGCTGGGATGATAAAAATAAGGAAAAGGATATATATATGTAGAAAAGTAGGGTTTTGAGGTTGTCCTAGGTAGTTGGGCCAGTTAAACCTCCTTAGGATTGGGTTTGGCTTCTTCATGTAGATATTTAAAAAGCTAAGATTTGCATTGTTTGAAATGGATGGCTAGGATTTGATGAGGGGTTGATGTTGAGTGTTGCACACTCCAAAAATTATGGAGAAAATCACATGACCGGTCAGTAAAAGTAAATAGGGTTTCTTCATGTGTTGTGTCCAATGGGGTGTGGACACCACAATGCGCTTTTGCATATAAGTCTCCAACAATTGGAAAATTACACAAACTGGGGTTTTTGGATTAAATTTGGTCCTTAGATTAATTTAATTAAAATTGATGTAGATGGTGTTCTAAAATTAATTAAAAATACATAAGGCTAGAATTATGTGGGACACAAGTGTCATGGATGAAGAAGACTCAGAATAGAATATTATTATAATTTGGATTGCACAAAATGGGTCGAGATTGTGTCTCCAATTACGATTGGAACACACAAAGATACGAAGTTAGATTTAAATAGAATTAAATACAATCGTTTGCGACGAATGTTGTACGACTAAAATGAAGCACAAAAGAACATAGTTATGAGTTACACAAGGATCAGAATAGAAGACTGGCACGACTAGGATAAGGGTATGAAATTTGTTGGAAGGCAAATGCTACTGTAGCGCTCCAATTATCGAAGCAACAGTAAAGTACAATCAATCAATAAAATCATAGAAATTAAATATAAATAAATATCATGCAATATTAATACATTAAATTAAATAATAAAAGGATGAAAATACCCCTATTCTGGAATATGGTAGTGATAAGTCTACCCTCCTTAAAAGAATTTCGTCCTCGAAATTGAAATAAACTAGCACAAGAATAAACAATCAAGCAAAGAATTATACCTCATGTCTCGAAGAGATACGGATACTGCTCGCGCATTTCATCCTCTCTCTCCCAGGTTGACTCGCCTGGAGAGTGATGTCTCCATGCAACATGAACTAAGAGAATAGTATGGTTTCGCAATACCTTCTCTCTACGATCCAAGATCTCTACGGGTTATTCAGGATAGCTGAGAGTCGGTCCAACCTCGATCTCCGAGTAATCTAGTACGTGACTAGGATCTGCCACGTACCGTCTCAGCTGTGATACATGGAATACGTCATGCACTCCATCTAGAGCAGGCGACAAGTCTAGTCTATAGGCCACTGCACCGACCCTTGCAAGGATACCGAAAGGTCTGATGTAACATGGAGTAAGCTTTTCGCCTCTACCAAAATGGATCGTGCCCCATTTCAGAGAAATCCGTTGGAACACCAAATTGCCAACCTAGAACAAATAGTCTTAACACACAATCTAAAATAAAATAATCATAAACCAAAACATAATAAAACCTATACCTGAAACTCTAGGTGTCTACGTTGGCTATCGGCCCAATGCCGTTGTCTGTCCTGCGCCACTCGCAGTTTGTCTCTGATAAATTTTACCTTTTTTGCTGCATCCACGACCATTTCTAGTCCTAATAAAGCTCTCTCTCAAACATCATCCCAAGATAATGGTGTACGACACCTTCGTCCATATAAAGCTTCGAATGGTGATATCTCAATGCTGGCCTGGTAGCTGATGTTGTAAGCAAACTCTACTAGGTGTAGATGATCCTTCCAAGAACATCCAAGATCCAAAATACAAGTACGTAACATATCTTCAAGAGTCTGAATAGTCCTTTCTGACTGCCCGTCTGTTTGGGGGTGATACGTGGTACTGAACTTGAGCTGAGTGCCCAAACTAGCCTGCATACTCCTCCAGAAATGGGAAGTGAAATGACTATCCCGATTTGAGACGATACTCACAGGAACTCCATATAATCTAACAATCTGCCGCACGTATATCTCTGCCAACCTCTCTGTCAATGTACCCACTTTAAATGGTAAGAAGTGGGCTGATTTGGTCAATCTATCCACGATAACCCAAATTGTGTCCTTTCCTCCTGGAGAACATGGAAGCCCTGAAACGAAGTCCATAGTCATGTGCTCCCACTTCCATCCTGGAATGGGTAAAGGTTGAAGCAATCCTCCTGGCCTCTGTCGATCTGCTTTTACCTGTTGGCACACTAAACATCGGGATACAAAGCATGCTACCTCGTGCTTCATTTCATACCACCATACGTGCTCCCTCAGATCTTGATACATCTTGTTGGCACCGGGATGGATCGAGTACTGAGAGCGATGTGCCTCCTGTAAAAACCTCTTTGCGCAGATCTCCGCTCGGCACACACATCCTCGTTGCATGTCGTACAGATCCATCCTCCATAATAGTAGAGTCATCGGTCAATCCTATCCGAACTTGTGCACTGATACTCCTCAGAGTCTCATCATCATAGTATAAAGCTCTAATTCTATCCATCAGCTCTGATTGTATCTGCAATCCCCATATCTGAATATCAACACCTGGAACTAGCACTTTAATTTCCAAGCTCTCAAGATCGGTCAATAAATGTCTATCTGTCGTCAAGTACATAGCCATCGGATACCTGCACAAGGCATCGACGACTACGTTGGCCTTTTATGGGTGGTACTGTAATAAGATATCGAAGTTTTTTATTAACTCTAACCACCTTCTCTGCCTCATATTCAGCTCCTTCTGAGTAAATACGTACTTCAAGCTCTTGTGGTCTGTGAAGATCTCCACACGCTCTCCGTATAGATAGTGTTTCCACAACTTTAGAGCGAAGATCACGGTTGCCAACTCCAAATCGTGGGTGGGGTAGTTCTTTTCATGAGGGCATAATTGTCTTGAAGCATAGGCAATTACTTTCCTGTGCTGCTGAAGAACGCATTCCAAACCCTTTCCTGAAGTATCACTGTAGATAGTGAAACCTCCTGTCCCTGACGGCAACGTCAAAACTGGAGCTGTCGTCAATCTCTTCGTCAGCTCATCAAACACAGCCTGACATTCCTTTGTCCAGACAAAATCTACATCTTTCTTGGTTAGCCTAGTCATCGGCTCTGCAATCTTAGAGAAGTCTTGAACAAATCTTCTGTTGTATCCTACTAGTCCGAGAAAGCTCATGATATCTTCTACCGAACTGGGGGTAGCCCATGACTCTACTACCTCTATCTTCTTTGGGTTAACTGAAATTCCGTTACCCGTTACCATATATCCAAGAAATTCAACCTTGTCAAGGAAGAACTCACACTTTGAAAGCTTCCCGTACAGGTCCTCTTTCCTGAGAGTCTCTAAGACCAACCTCAGGTGCTCTTCTTGTTCTTCTGGGATCTTCGAATACACAAGAATGTTGTCGATGAACACCACTACAAAATTGTCAAGGTACTGGTGGAATACCTTGTTCATCAAGTTCATAAATACTACTGGTGCATTGGTTAAACCAAACGCCATTATCGTGAATTCAAACTGGCCATATCTAGTCCAAAAAGCTATCTTCGGTATGTCTTCTCTCTTTACCTTCACCTGGTGATAGCCTGACCTCAAGTCTATCTTTGAAAACACCTTCGCTCTGCTCAATTAACCAAAAAGATCATCTATCCTCGACAGCGGATATTTATTCTTGCTAGTGAGGTTGTTTAGTGCTCTATAATCGATGCACATGCGTACTATGCCAACCTTCTTCGGTATGAACAATATCGGAGCTCCCCATGGTGATGAACTGGATCTAATGAACCCTTTTTCCTATAGCTGCTCAACTTGTTTTTTCAGTTCTACCAGTTTGTTGTTGTTGACTCTATAGACATGTTATGAAATAGGCTCCGCTCCTGGTACCAAGTCTATAGAGAATTCAACATCTCTGTCTGGCGGCAAGCCTGGCAACTCCTCTGGAAATACATCCAGGAACTCTACTATCAGAGGATTTGGTAACTCCTCTTCTTTCTTTTTAGCTCCACAAAAAGTGCCTCTGCTTTGCTTAGCTGCTCCTCTGGCGACCTCAAACTCTGGCTCTCCTGGTGGTCGAAATATTACTCTGTCTCCGTGATAATCTATAGTAGCATGGTGCCTACTCAACCAGTCCATTTCGAGTACAATATCGTATCCCGAAAGTGGCATGACGAGTAAACTCACGCTCAACTCTCGGCCTCCCAATGATACTCTCCGATCCTTGCAATAATCACCGACTAGGATAATGCCTCCTCCAGTCATAATCTTGCAATTCCTATCTAACGGTTCCATTTCTAAATAATGCTTAAGAGCTTAAGATACATATACAAAACTATGGGAAGCGACAGAATCAAATAATGTAAGTACTGGAATAGAATCGAGAGAAACTGAACCTGAAATCACATCTCCAGCTGGCTCGACCTCCTCAATCGTCATGACATATGTACATCCTTGTGGTGCTCCTCTCTGCTGTTGTTGGTGCTGAACAAACCTCTGCTGCTATGGTGGAAGTGGAGGTCCCCTCTGCTGGCCTCCTGGTATAGTAGGTACTCTGGCTGGTCCTCTCTGAGTGGCTGTTCCACCCTGACGTGTCTGAATAGATGGACAGTTCCTCAGCTGATATGCTGACGATCCTATCTTCCCGTAATATACATACTGGGCAACGGGCTAATTTTGTCTCTGTGGTTGTTTCTGCTGGATGTGTCCTCGAACTGGTGCCTGGTGTTGCTGATGCTGGTGCTGGTATGGTCTTTGTTGTTGTTGAAAGTGTAGGCGCTTGGCCGGTCCTGTGTTACTACTTGTTCCTCCTGAATTGTCGCATCCTCTCTTGGGCCTGAGGTCCAAGTCATCTTCAACAATGTGGACATCCATTAGAATACCCTCAAATATACTAGTGTATCGTCCCAAAGTACGAGACTTGATCTCTCTATTTAATCCCTTCCTAAATTTCTATGCTCGATCTCCTGGGTCTCGAATCATCGATGGCACGAATCGACTCAAATGGCAAAACTCCATGGCATATTCGTCAACTGACATGCTTCCTTGGACCAAGTCATGGAACTAACTTTCCAATGCTCCCAAAGCTACGTCAGAAAAGAACTTCTCCTTGAAGAGCTCATTGAAGGCCCCCCAAGTAAGTCCTTTGTCAGTGAGTCTAGGCTCTATATAATACCACATCAGCGTGATATCAAACATCTGACTGCCAGCGGCCTCGATCTATAGAATCTACGAAATCTGCGCCAAACGCAAGTTCCTCTCTATATCTTCTAACCAGTCATCAGCATAGGGTATTCCTTCGGTGCCTTTGAACTCTCGAGGCATCATCCTTTTAAAGTCTACTATAGTACCTGGCCTATGGTGCTGCTGGCCAGGATGCGGTTGTTATCGTGCTACTCTCTCCACAGCCTGGAAAGCCACCTGATGAGTATTCTCCATGCTCTCTCTCATCAGCTCTGTCTGTGCCTGGTGCACCTCTGCTTGTACCCTCTGAGCCTCAGCTTGAACATGCTAAGCTTATGTTGTCACTCTCTGGGCTTCTAACATGCCTTGGATCAGTGCAAACATCTGTGCCCCATCAGTGGGCACACCTCCGGGAATGGAGTCGGTGGAGGTGGAAGGTTGTCTGTCACAGCTGGGACAATCCTCTGAACAGGTGGAGGAGGAATCCCAATAGCTGCAGATACTCCCACATGAACAGAAAATGTAGGAGGAACTCCAGATTTTTGTTCATCAGGTCGAGAGGTGGCAGACCTCTCTGAAGCTGTTGCTCCCAATCTCAAAGACCTAGTCTTCGGCAGCATCCTGAAGACAGATAAAAAAGAATCAATTAAGGTAATAGATACGATATCATCAAGGAAGGATAGGAAAATTATAAAGGAAGCAATCATTCAGTATAGCATTGTAAGATCAGAATTTCTTAGTTGTGATTTATCATACTCTCATCCTAAATTATATTTTCTATATCCTATCGCAGGCCCGCAGTAGTAGAACTAAGTTGTCGTACTAACATGACATCGCACAACTTGCAAATCTAGACCTGCATGGGCTACCACTAAAAATGTGTCATGACCCGCACCCAAAATTTGGGTATGAGTCGTGGGTACGTCCAGCCTACGTCGCAGCATCGGTGGTAGAATGATGTCTAGGTCTCTATAATACTAAACATAACTCACAACCTGTCAATGATATCAACTCCATAAGGAGGACAATAAGATAAACATCTCTCAATATCTCATAATATATACTCAATCACAATAGCTATAAGAATATAAATGGCACGATAAAAGATAAGAAGAATGACATAGTCAAACACAAAGTCTCAAAATTGAGATAAACCACAGTCTAGCTGTCCAACATAAAAAGTCTCCACAAGTCTCAATTTAAACTTAACATAAATCTCAACATAAACTCAAATGCATAAATAAATACTGTCTAAACATCTGCAGGTAGTGTCTCATCTACATGAATGGACTCATCTAAGATCTCTGGTATGTAGTCTGCATCAATACCTGGTCCATAATGTGTAGGACAAAAGTCCTCAAGATCCTCTGGAAAAAATATTCAGTCCAAAGTGGAGCGAAGTACAAGCACTAACAGCAGTTTCATATATATTGACAAAAACTATAATACAGTGTAAAGAAATACAAGATAGATATAAATACTGGCAAAAAAAATAATAAAAATAATAAAATACTGGAAATAAGAAATACTGGAGCATATATCATCATCAATGGCACAACTAGCAATGAACAGAAATACAAGTGCATGCTAGAACAATAAACTGAAATATAAGTGAATACTAGAACAATAACTAGAACATAAGGAAATGCTAGATCAATAAACTAGAAATAAATGTATAGACTATGTCACCACCCGTACCCAAAATTTGGGCATGAGTCATAGGTACGTCCTGCCTACGCCGCAGCATCGGCGGTAGAACGTTGTCTAAGTCTCAATAATATACTAAACATAACTCACAACCTGTCAATGATATCAACTCCATAAGGAGTACAATGAAATAAATATCTCTCAAAAGCTCATAATGTATACTCAATCATAATAGCTATAATAATATAATAGCACGACAAAAGATAAGAAAGAATGACATAAGTCAAACACAATGTCTCAAAATAGAGATAAACTATAGTCTAGCTGTCCAACATAAATAGTCTCCACAAGTCTCAAATTAAACTCCGCATAAGTCTCAACATAACTAAAATAACCTCAAAATAAGTCTCAAATGCATAAGATAAATGATGTCTAATCAGCTGCAGGTTGTGTCTCCTCTAAAGGAATAGACTCCTCTAAGATCTCTGGTGTATAGTCCGTATCTATACCTGGTCCATAATGTGTAGGACAAAAGTCCTCAAGATCCTCTAAAAAAAATATCCAGTCATGATTGGAGCGAAGTACAAGCACTAACAGCAGTTCCACATATATTGACAAAAACTATAATACAGTGTAAAAAATACAAGATGGATATAAATACTGGCAAAAAGAAATACTGGTGAATATGAAGTACTGGAAAATAAGAGATGCCGGAGCATATATCATCATCAATGGTACACTGGTAATGAACAAAAATACAAGTGCATGCTAGAACAATGAACTGTAATATAAGTGAATGCTAGAGCAATAACTAGAACATAGAGAAATGCTAGATCAATAAACTAGAGATATATGTAGAGAATATCTAACTAATTGTGTAAAATATCAGCATATCATGTGATCGGCTCGGGACTGATCAGGCTTGTTTCATATGATTGGCTATGATTCATGTAAGGTCAGGCTAACCATCCGGATAGCTATGATGCGAGCAATAGTTAATCTAATCATATGTAATCAGGCTATGAGGCATGTAATGGTCAGGCTGTACCGATGTAAGGTATGGGTGAGCTATGATGCATGTAGAGTTGGGTATGATCCCATAATCTACTAATATCTCTCCATCCCCAGCTAGCACGATGGATCCAAATCATGACTCCTCGTGACAGGTCTCGATGATGCCAACTCGTGTATACATAGTTTCAGAATCATATACGCTATACAGCTAGAATCATAGAGATAATCAATATAATAAAAACTGTCAGAGAATGTACTCGCCTGTGGTCCTCTGCTGGAAATACCAATATCCTGTTTCCGAGGTCTTGTCTGAATAATCCAACAGTCCTATAGACATTATTTAATAATAATACAGAATCAGTCGATACACTAACATATACATAATTATAAATATACTGAACTCAGAGACTACGCTAAGGGTGCTACTTGTCATCTAACAGGGTCAAGTGTGCGTCTAGCTGCACGGGTGTCACATCCTCAAATATTGTGTATAATCAGACAGTCAATCACTAACATATGTCTCGCTAGTACGTCAGTGTACATAAGGCAGTCAACTCACAATTATCAGGGTCACATGGTCAATGTAAAAATAGGATCTCCATAATTAACACTAGGGGCATACAGTACATATACAAATATGTTCATAACTAGTATTAGTAGTTAATTACTTATATATATATACATCCATTTTTTTATATATATCAATTTGACTATAATACTCATACGCGTACGTATACGCATACGAGTTTGGGTATAGTGTATGGCGTCTAGCAATCTAACAAACTTGGCATGAAGCAACACGCTAACGTCCTAACATCATTCATACACGAACAAAATCATAAGAGAATACTTCGCACCTTGGCCTCGGCATACACATGCACGAGGGAGTATTTGAAGTCGAGGTGGGCTGCTGTCGTTGAGTCGTAGAGGGGGGTCGGGTTCAGTGGGCTGCTGTCGAGGAGGAGAGTCGAGTTCAGCAGGCTCAGGCGAATGGTAGCGCTGCGGTCATGGTGGTGGCATTCAGTCGGTCAGTCGAGAGGAGGTCTGTCCGGCGGGCTCGGGTGGATCCGGTGGATGGGTGGTCGGGACAGGTGATGGTGGTTCAGGCGGTTGAAGGAGAGGGGATGGATATTTATGGTTTATAAACGGGAAAAGATTGATAATGTGGAAAATGAGGTCTTATACGAAAACCCGCCCTTCTTTTATGTTTACAAACAAGATTGTACAATTTAATCCTACACGAGGATGTCTAAGTACAATTTATTTAATCTAGGTAAATATTGCTACAGGTGTCTGATCTGCAGTCAATCACTTTAGCCCTTGGACCACACGATGTTGAAGAAGTACCATGGAAGATAGAAAGCAACTTCGAAGGTTGCTAAAGAGGGTGGATGCTCGATGCCAAAGTCGTCGATCCCTTCTCTTTGCCTGAGCTCTGGATTCTCCTCTCCTCTCTCTCTTGACCTCCAATTTCTTTGATCGTTGGATCTGATACTGGATTTCTTGATTAATTTTCCGACCAATTTCTTTGACCTTTTTCTCTGTTGATAGAGGTCTCTATTTATAGAGTTTTTAGTGACAGTGACCACACAGTCGGCGTAAAAATCGAGTAGTCAAAAGTACAGTACCCTTTTACACGACGGTTTAAAATAACCAATGCCTGCGTATAGATGACCTTTTGAGTGAGAATATGACGTGCGTCCAACTAAGGGACAGAACGCGTATATCTGCGACGAAGATCACGACATAGAAGTCACGTAGGTAGTTATCCCTTGTGTAGAAGAGGTTGGCGTAGAAGCCGATGACTGTCACCATGGCATAGAAGCCAAAATAGGCATAGAAGCCGAGTAGGCGTAGAAGCCAAGTGGGCATAGAAGTCGAGTGGTCATAGAGGCCGAGTAGGCGTAGAAGCCGAGTGGTCATAGAGGCCGAGTAGGCGTAGAAGCCAAATGGGCATAGAAGCCGAGCAGGCATAGAAGCCAAGTGGGCATAGAAGCCGAGCAGGCGTAGAAGCAGAGATGATATGGACGTTTTAGCCAGAATTACGGCTCTTGGAGATATAATCAAATCTCTTGCATTAAATGCAGAGATCTTCCCCCATCCTGCGTATTAAATGCAGAGGCTTGTCTTTAAGATTTGCCATCATTCTGCGCATTAAATGCAGATACGCACCTCAAATTCTGTACGAAGAGTAACTGCTGATGTGGCGGTCTGTTTGCCTTTTGTGGAGCGTAAGAAGCTCCCGTCTGCCTGTGTAAAACTGGGCGACGTATTCCCTTATATGCGTAAGAGTAGTTTACGCAAAGGGGATGTCACTAAATGATGATTCGGTGACATTTAATCAAATCTCTAGCATTAAATATGGAGATCCGCCATTTATCTTGTGCATTAAATGAGGAGGCGTATTTTGAAGGCCTGCCACCCTTCTGTGCATCGGGAGCAGAGACGTGCCTTGGGTATCTGTCAGTATTCGGCACTTTAAGTGCAGAGACGTGCATCGAGAAACTGTTACCGTTCTGCGCATTAAATACAGAGACGTGCCTCGAGCCTTGTACAAAGTGCAGCTTTTGACGTGGCAGGCTATTTATCTTCTGCGAAGCATAAATAGCTCACATCTGCCTATGTAAAACAAGGTGGCGTATTTCTTCGTATGTGTAAAAGTGGTTTACGTAAAGGAAATGGCAGTAAATCACAGCCTGGGTTGCAGTGCTGCGCCATCATGATACCCGTCGCTTGGGTTATCGTGCAGTACTCTTTGTCAGGAGTCTAGACGTCAGGTTCATTACATGATCTGACAGGTTCATTTTAAAGAATACGAAGCATTCCTCGTACACTTCAATGCTGCATTGAAAGCAGATAAGTTTTACGCCATATAGGCGATGAAGCACCATGTTTACGCTGAAGTAGTCTGGACATACTGCATTACGTGGATGGTCCTTGAGCCTATATTTTTATGCTGTGCTCAGCGAAAAAGCTTTGTTGCACGTTTGATGGCTCTGAGGTCCTCTGTTTATGCTGCCCCACATCAATATGCTGCGTATAGCTATCCAGCGTATTTTTTATGCTTCTACAAGACCCCCTTCAAAGCTTTTAAATTCCTCGTAATTTGAAACGCTTTGAATGAAGCATGAACCATTCCTCGTAACTCAAAACGCTCTGAATGGAGCCTGAAATGGTCAAGCCTGACACGTTCTTTCATGGCTGACTTTATGGCAGAGTTATTGGGGATCGATGAGATCTCTTTCGCCTATAAAAAGGCTGAGGAGTTTTCCTGTTTTCCTACACTTCCTTCACCACACAGAGATGATGGCCGGAGTTCGTCGGGTTGACTTGGAGAAGAAGGAGATCATGCTCTTCCAGCATGTAAGGAGCCAAAAAAGATGGCGTCTTCGAGCAAATGTCCTCTGCAACGATGGATCATTGAAGGATATCATAGTCTCCTTTGCTCGAGATAACCAATAACTTTGTATGGTGGTTCTTCGGGAGAGAAGAAGGGTCGCATTTTGCCATGCCGCTTGCAAGCGGTACCTTCTTCCGTTACCTCCGTAGACGAGAGCAAACAAACTGTAACTGCCGTCCTCGAGTGAAGTTGGTTGTAGGAAAGCAGAGTTACCCTGCTTTTCTTTTGTTGGAGGATGGGTCTATGCCCAGTTTTGTATCCTTCCGCCACTGATCATCTTCTTGTTTATTGACTGTGGATGTCGATAAACTGCCATGGAAGAAGAGAAAGATCTTCACCAATGCGAAAACCTGGCAGAACAGATTCAGGGTGCGATCTTCAGAGGACGATGAGGAAGCCCTTTGTAGACGGGATTTTTCTCATATGTAGTCATGAAAAATGAGAAAAACCCTTATAGACTGAATTTCCCTCATGTAATCATGCTTTTTAATTTTAATAAAATTGTCTTTCTTCTCTGCATATGATCATGTTGCCATACTTTGCTGTGAAGTCTGAATATGTGTAGCTTTGACACGTCTGATTCTTTACGCCGACTCTGTATAGAAAGAGTGATAGGTCATGTCCTGTCTTTTACGCATAACTAAGGATGCGCAGTAAGCCACTGTAGCAGTCGAGTGTTTCAAACTGTCCTGCTGTTAGGAATCGCGTACATAGACGGGGACCAATACATAGACTGGGACCCCTGACGTACATAGACGGAGACCAATACATAAAGCCGACTTTCCTCTTCGGGGACATGATCGACAAGCAGTTCCAGACGAAGCCCAAGAAAGAACTCTGGGTTTTCCCTGCCGGGAGCTTGGTTTTGTATCTGCCCAAGATGCCGAAAGACTATCCCATCTCGGCTTTCTTTCATGCTACACATCCCAGGAGGATGTCATGGACGCTGACTCCCGATCTTCACGGCTGGCCGGGAAAGATCTTTCATCTGAAAGGAGCTGACCAGGGGTCATTTGTCAGCCGGCCTATAGACAATATGACGACATTCAGGGGACTGTACCCGGGTAGTGTCCCGAGTGAAGTCAGCTTTGTGATCCAGCCGGTCCAGTTATCGACCTTCTGCAATGATTTTATGGGGCACGGGAGAGTATACCCTAAGGTGAACCCTCGGTACGGTGGGTGGATTACCCCTACGAACCTTCGATGGGGTCGATTAGTTGATTGGGCCCTGAAGCATTTTCAGACCGACTTGGAGAGCATTGGTCTGTTTGTAGCTGTGAGTGCCACCAGTGTTGGGTTACCTCCTAACCCCAACCAGTTTCTGGCACTGATGGAGCGATATATTTCGCTCACCGGGACTTTTGCCACTCCACTGGGGGAGTTGGGATTGGCCCTTTATGAGATGGCAGAGATCCCGAGACTACCGATGGGGGATACTTCGTATGAAGAGTATGTTCCTACGAACCGGGAGCTGGAGGATTCAGACCCTCGGGTAGTGGAAGTGTATCAGGAGCTGATGTGCCACTACCTCGCTTATACTGCTTTTTATGGTGAGCCCTCAGATTTGGCTCATATCAATAAATGGACGTCCTACCTCTTCTTTCACCGGTCCCGAAATGCTAAGTCGGAGAAGGTATTGGAGGGCAAGGATCTGCCTGTGAATCCTCTGGGCGTGCTTAATGCTCAGGTAGTCGACGATCTTATGGTAGACTATGCGGCTCCGGACTTGATCCTCGACGAAGGGATAGGACAGTATCCTGTAGGCATTAAAGCCTATAGTTATTTGAGGCGCTACTGCAGGCCTCTGTACAGGGAAGCTCAACTGGCTAGCTTCCTCTCTATATGGCTGCGCCGAGTGGTGGTACCTGGCGTCGCATCTGCGAACCTCATTCACCACAACACGCTATGGCCTGCAGTGCATTTGGTGTTTGGGGCAAGACTTGGCTTGCTTCCTGCCATGGTGTGCCACATTCAAGCTGGCCTGAGGGCCATGACTGACGGGCTGCTCGCCGATGAAACTCCGTCCGTGATAGCTTTCCCAGGGTAGAATTACCATACCTGTATCTGATGGGATGGTTAATTCTTCATAACCCCATGGTTATGTCTCCCGGCTCCGGCAGTAGTTCGGGGGCTAGTTTTTTGTTGAACTACCAGAAATCTTCTTGGAATGTGACCACGGTTCAAGACTGTCGGCGGGTGCTTGGCTTCAGTCACAGCTGGAAGCTCTTCTGCACTGTCCCTTCTGTACATCGCAATCAATCGAGGATTAGGCTTGAGGATTCAAGCAGAGAGAAGACCAATCTTTCTTCTGAAGCTTTTAATTGGTTGGTCTGCATTAGACCTTCCTATTTACTATACAGGAGTGAAGACCATTGCTTCTTGGAGCCCTACCTGCCTAGTCGGTTTGCCAGGCAGTTTGGGTACGATCAGTTGCACGTAGGCAATGCCGTCACCAGCTTCCGGTCCAGGGGTGGACTCATTGATGGAGCGAGAGGATGGCAATAATTCCTCATGGGCTGCACTGGAGCAATTTTTACCGTGCCGGTCATTATACTCTCCACGGAGCTGCACATTCTGCACTCGTATGCCCAGTTTTATGTGGCAACGAACACCTTCCATCGTGATTTTGACGTGCATGGAAATTTTAGGGTGCCCTCTTCCAAGTTTGGGGGAAGAGTGGAAGTCCCCTCGGTCTCTTCCGACGAGGGTGAGGAGTTCTCAATCCAGATGAGCCTCTGTTGGCGGTATCGAGGGGTGAAGTACCCCTGCCTGCAGGGCCCTTGGTAATCTTCGGGAAGCGAAGGGCTCCTACTCCGAAGGAGACTTCCCCTCGCAAGAGGAAGAAGAAGATGGTTAATCGTCCTCTCCGGATTCCTGGTATTGAGGCTCCTGGAAGTGAGCCTGCATCTCCGCATGTTGGGGATAATTCTTTGATTGGAGGTTCCTCGCCTTTTAGAGAGGGATCCTCTACAGTTTCGGCTGGTGGTGCCGGAGAATCTCAGCTGGAGGCTGCTGTCGCTGCTACTGCTTCAGGTAGTAGAACGAGGTCACCTCCGGGGCTGAGTATATCTTTACGTGGATCGGCATCGAGAGAGACTCCTGCCGTGCCTGTAAGAGCACCTGGCGAGATCCCAGTCGATGAGCTTATTTAATCTGGGTAAATATTGCTATAGGTGTCTGATCTGCAGTCGATCACTTTAGCCCTTGGACCACATAATGTTGAAGAAGTGTCGTGGAAGGCAGAAAGCAGCTTCGAAGGTTGCTAAAGAGGGTGGATGCTAGATGCCAAAGTCGTCGATCCCTTCTCTTTGCCTGAGCTCTGGATTCTCCTCTCCTCTCTCTCTTGACCTCCAATTTCTTTGACCGTTGGATCTGATACTGGATTTCTTGATCAATTTTCTGACCAATTTCTTCGACCTTTTCCTCTGTAGATAGAGGTCTCTATTTATAGAGTTTTTAGTGACAGTGACCACACAGTCAGCGTAGAAACCGAGTAGTAGAAAGTACATCACCCTTTTACACGACGGTTTAAAATAACCAATGCCTGCGTATAGATGACCTTTTGAGTGAGCATGTGACGCGCGTCCAACTAAGGGACAAACGCGTATATCTGCTACGGAGATCACGGCGTAGAAGCCATGTAGGTAGTTATACCTTGTGTAGAAGAGGTTGGCGTAGAAGCCGATGACTGTCACCATGGCATAGAAGCCAAAATAGGCATAGAAGCCGAGTAGGCGTAGAAGCCAAGTGGGCATAGAAGCCGAGTGGTCATAGAGGCCGAGTAGGCGTAGAAGCCGAGTGGTCATAGAGGCCGAGTAGGCGTAAAAGCCAAGTGGGCATAGAAGCCGAGCAGGCGTAGAAGCCAAGTGGGCATAGAAGCCGAGCAGGCGTAGAAGCCGAGATAATGTGGACGTTTTAGCCGGAATTACGGCTCTTGGAGATATAATCAAATCTCTTGCATTAAATGCAGAGATCTTCCCCCATCCTGCGTATTAAATACAGAGGCTTGTCTTTAAGATTTGTAATCATTCTGCGCATTAAATGCAGATACGCGCCTCGAATTCTGTACGAAGAGTAACTGCTGATGTGGCGGTCTGTTTGCCTTTTACGGAGCGTAAGAAGCTCACGTCTGCCTGTGTAAAACTGGGCGGCATATTCCCTTATATGCGTAAGAGTACTTTGCGCAAAGGGGATGTCACTAAACGACGGTTTGGTGACATTTAATCAAATCTCCAGCATTAAATGTGGAGATCCGCCATTTATTCTATGCATTAAATGAGGAGGCATATTTTGAAGGCCTGCCACTCTTCTGTGCATTAGGTGCAGAGACGTACCATGGGCATCTGTCAGTATTCGGCGCTTTAAGTGCAGAGACGTGCCTCAAGAAACTGTCACCGCTCTGCGCATTAAATGCAAAAACATTCCTCGAGCCCTGTACGAAGTACAGCTTTTGATGTGGCAGGCTGTTATTCTTCTGCGGAGCATAAACAGCTCACATCTGCCTGTGTAAAACAAGATGGCGTATTCCTTCGTACGTGTAAAAGTGGTTTACGGAAAGGAAATGGCAGTAAATGACAGCCTAAGTTGCAGTACCGTGCCATCATGATACCCGTCGCTTGGGTTGTCGTGCAGTACTCTTTGTCAGGAGTCCAGACGTCAGGTTCATTACATGATCTGACAGGTTCATTTCGAAGAATATGAAGCGTTCCTCGTACACTTCAATGTTGTATTGAAAGCGGATGAGTTTTATGCCATATAGGCGAAGAAGCACCCTGTTTACGCTGAAGCAGTCTGGACATACTGCATTACGCGGATGGTCCTTGAGCCTATTTTTTTACGCTGTGCTCAGCAAAAAAGCTCTGTTGCACGTTTGATGGCTCTTTGAGGTCATCTGTTTACGCTGCCCCGCATCAATATGATGCATATAGCTATCCAGCGTATTTTTCATGCTTCTATAAGACCCCCTTCAAAGCTTTTAAATTCCTCGTAATTTGAAATGCTTTGAATGAAGCATAAACCGTTCCTCGTAACTCGAAACGCTCTGAATGGAGCCTGTAACGGTCAAGCCTGACACGTTCTTTTATGGCTGACTTTATGGCAGAGTTATTGGGGATTGGTGAGATCTCTTTCGCCTATAAAAAGGCTGAGGAGTTTTCCTGTTCTTTCCATACTTCCTTTACCACATAGAGATGATGGCCGGAGTTCATTGGGTTGACTTGAGAAAGAAGGAGATCATGCTCTTCCAGCATGTAAGGAGCTGAAAAAGACGGTGCTTTCGAGCAAATGTCCTCTGCAAAAATGGATCATTGAAGGATATCATAGCCTCCTTTGCTCGGGATAATCAGCAACTTTGTATGGTGGTTCTTCGGGAGAGAAGAAGGGTCATATTTCGCCATGCCGCTTGCAAGCGGTACCTTCTCCCGTTACCTTCGGGACGCTGGATGTAAGAAAGCAGATTTACTCTGCTTTTCTTCTGTTGGCGGTATGGGTCTATGCCCAGTTCTGCATCCTCGCGCCACTGATCATCCTCTTGTTCATCGACTGTGGTTGTCGATGAACTGCCATGGAAGAAGAGGAAGATCTTCACCAATACGAGAACCTGGCAGAACAGATTCTGGGTGCGATCTTCAGACGACGATGAGGAAGCTCTTTATAGACGGGATTTCCCTCATATGTAGTCATGAAAAATGAGAAAAACCCTTGTAGACTGGATTTCCCTCATGTAATCATGCTTTTTAATTTTATTAAAATCGTCTTTCTTCTCTGCATATGATCATCTTGCCATACTTTGCTGTGAAGTCTGAATATGTGTAGCTTTGACACGTCTGATTCTTTATGCCGACTCTGTTAGAAAGAGTGCTAGGTCATGTCCTATCTTTTACGCATAACTAAGGATGCGCAGAAAGCCGCTGTAGCAGTCTATTGTTTCGAACAGTCCTGTTGTTAAGAACCATGAAGAATTCTGAACTGTTTTTACTTCTGATAAACAGAATTTTTGTTCAGACCGTCGTCTTCAAGAGTGATTTCTCGAAAATCCCTTGGAACAGGGCAAGAAATGGCTGTCAATAACTGAGCTGTCATCTTGAATTTGCAGACGAAATATTCAGACTAGATTCTGGATGAACTTTGAATCGACCCACGAAGAAGAGTAATTTTCAATGTTAAACTCCGTATGCTTCGGGTACTTGGGGTATCTTGAGGTCAAGAGAGAGTATCTTCTGTGTGAACTCCTGCAATTGACCGCCTTGAGAATTTGTTCAAATGTACTGTACTGGCCTGCATATTTTTCAGATACGCGGAAAGTCGTACAGCGTGAAATCATAAGTTCGTAGCCTCCGAGCATAAACTAAACGCCACCGAGCATAAAATCATAGACTTGTAGTTCCTGAGCATGAAGTCGTAGGTTTGTAGCCTCTCAAGCATAAAAGCTACCGAGCACAAAGGCATCCGGGCGTAAAACCATAGACTTGTAGCCATTGAACGTAAAACCATAGATTTATAGCTGTCGAGCGTAGAAAGCTCCTTGGTGCAGAACTGTAGATTTGTAGCTTCTAAAAAGAAAATCTTCCGAGCGTGAAGTCGTGGATCTGTTGCCTCTGAGCGTAAAAAGCCACCGAACATGAGATCGTAGATTTGTAGCTGCTGAGCGTGAAGTCGTAGGTTTGTAGCCTCTCGAGCATAAAAGCTACTGAGCACAAAGGCATCCGGGCGTAAAACCATAGACATATAGCCTGTGAGTGTAAAAATCGTAGATCTGTAGCTGTCGAGCGTAGAAAGCTCCTTAGCGTAAGAACCGTGAATCTTCCTCGCACGAAAACTTTTCGAATTCGCTGACTGTCCGCCTTCTCTGAGTAAATAGGCTGACGTAGTACCCAATCATAACTAGATATTAATTAGGAGATTTTGGTTCAGGATTCGAGGAGTCCATCCAAACTCTATATATACCCCAAGTTTCTGAGAGAAAAACTTTTCATCCGTCTTCTGCGAAAGAAAGCCTTCGTCTGTTCGAGTTTCTTCTTCGTTTCTTCTTCGAGATTTCAAAGTTTCCAGAAATGTCCTCGAAATAATCCTCCTCCACTAAGGGAAAGAAGGTTGATTTTTCTTCTCGTTCTTCTGCTCAGGTGAGAGCATCTTCGGTCGGGCAAGGCAAACTTCATTCTGAGCGAAGTATCCCGCCGACGAGCAGTGCACCCGGTCTTAAAGGTAGAGCATTTGGGACGAAAAAGAACGGCTGAAAATCCTTTGCACACGTTGTGCGTGACCATGCTAGGTCAACTTCTGTGCTGATAGCCTCTTTGAGGAAGATGATACACTGAGACGTTTCATATTTTACGCCCACATTTCTAATGTGTCAGCACAAAAACTCTATATTTTCGCAGTCTGGCGTAAAATCTTTGACTGTCGAAAGTTGGCGTATAAAATTTGAGCATTACGCTTCTGGATGAAGATTCTGGCGTAATGACTCAATTTTACCAGTCTGGCGTAAATCACATACTGTATACTGCCAGCCTTGAACTTTACGCTTTAGGAAATGGATTCCAGCGTAATGGTCAAGTTTTTTCGTTCTTGGCGTAGAGCACAGACTGTTGATTTTTTGCGTAGGCTGCAAGATCTGTAATGTCTAGTTATAGGAACTGACGTATTTTTCTTGTACTCTTGCAGTTAACCTGCATGTGTCTCCGCTAGCCGATGTGATGGGTTCTGCCTCCGGGATGCTGCACTCCAACTATCTGGAGGATCTGTCACTCGTGATATTTCCTATCTCCGGGCCGCAGTATCCTGAAGGAAGGGAGATTCTGATATTGGCTCAGGGCGAGCGAATGCTGCTGAGCATGATCAACGGGGAGCCCCTGACATACATAGACGGGGACCAATACAAAAAGCCGACTTTCCTCTTCGGGGATATGATCGACAAGCAGTCCCAAACGAAGCCCAAGAAAGAACTCTGGGTTTTCCCTGCCGGAAGCTTGGTTTTGTATCTGCCCAAGATGCCGAGAGACTATCCCATCTCGGCTTTCTTTCATGCTACACATCCCAGGAGGATGTCATGGACGCTGACTCCCGATCTTCACGGCAGGCCGGGAAAGATCTTTTATCTGAAAGAAGCTGACCAGGGGTCATTTGTCAGCCGGCCTATCGGCAATGTGACAACATTCAGGGGACAGTACCCGGGTAGTGTCCTGAGTGAAGATATCTTAGTGATCCAGCCGGTCCAGTTATCGACCTTCTGCAATAATTTTATGGGGCACAGGGGAGTATACCCTAAGGTGAACCCTCGGTGCGGTGGGTGGATCACCCCTAAGAACCTTCGATGGGATCTCTTAGTTGATTGGGCCCTGAAGCATTTTCAGACCGACTTGGAGAGCATTGGTCTGTTTGCAACTGTGAGTGCCACCAGTGTTGGTTTACCTCCTAACCCCAACCAGTTTTTGGCACTGATGGAGCGATATATTTCGCTCACCGGGACTTTCCCCACTCCACTGGGGGAGTTGGGATTGGCCCTTTATGAGATGGCAGAGATCCCGAGACTGTCGATGGGGGATACTTCGTATGAAGAGTATGTTCCTACGAACCGGGAGCTGGGGGATTCAGACCCTCGGGTAGTGGAAGTGTATCAGGAGCTGATGTGCCACTACCTCGCTTACACTGCTTTTTATGGTGAGCCCTCAGATTTGGCTCATATCAATAAATGGACGTCATATCTCTTCTTTCACCGGTCACGGAATGCTAAGCCGAAGAAGGTATTAGAGGGCAAGGATCTGCTTGTGAATCCTCTGAGCGTGCTTAATGCTCAGGTAGTCGACGATCTCATGGTAGACGCTGGGGCTCCAGACTTGATCCTCGACGAAGGGATAGGACAGTATCCTGTAGGCATTAAAGCCTATAGTTATTTGAGGCATTGCCGCAGGCCTCTGTCCAGGGAAGCTCAACTTGCTGGCTTCCTTCCCATATGGCTGTGCCGAGTGGTGGTACCTGGCGTCGCATCTGCGGACCGCATTTACCGCAACACGCTATGGCCTGCAGTACGTCTGGTGTTTGGGGCAAGACTTGGCTTGCTTCCTGCTATGGTGTGTCACATTCGAGCTGGCCTGAGGAATATGACTAACGGGCTGCTCGCCGATGAAACTCGGCGTGATAGCTTTCCCAGGGTAGAATTACCATACCTGTATCTGAGGGATGGTTAATTATTCATAAGCCCTGGGTTATGTCTCCCGGCTCTAGCAGTAGTTCCGGTGCTAGTTTCTTGTTGAACTACCAAAAATCTTCCCGGAATGTGGCCACGGTTCTAGACTGTCGGAGGGTGCTGGACTTCAGTCACAGCTGGAAGCTCTTCTGCACTGTCCCTTCTGTACATCACAATCAATCAGGGATTAGGCTTGAGGATTCAGGCAGAAAGAAGACCAATCTTTCTCCTGAAGCTTTTAATTGGTTGGTCTGTATTAGACCTTCCCATTTACTGTACAGGAGTGAAGACCATTGCTTCTTGTAGCCCTACCTGCCTAGTCGGTTTGCCAGGCAGTTTGGGTACGATCAATTGTACGTGGGCAACGCCGTCACCAGCTTTCGGTCCAGGGGTGGACTCATTGATGGAGCGAAAGGATGGCGATATTTCCTCATGGGCTGCACTGGAGCAATTTTTACCGTATCGGTTATTACACTCTCTACGAAGCTGCATATTCTATACTCGTATGCCCAGTTCTATGTGGCAACGACCACCTTCCATCACGATTTTGACATGCATAGAAGTTTTAGGGTGCCCTCTTCCAAGTTTGAGGGAAGAGTGGAAGTCCCCTCGGTCTCTTCCGACGAGGGTGAGGAGTTCGTCAATCCAGATGAGCCTCTGTTGGCGGTATCGAGGGGTGAAGTACCCCTGCCTGCAGGGCCTTTGGTAATCTCCGGGAAGCGAAGGGCTCCTACTCCGAAGGAGACTTTCCCTCGCAAGAGAAAGAAGAAGATGGTTAATCGTCCTCTCCGGATTCCTGGTATTGAGGCTCCTGGAAGTGAGCCTGCATCTCCCCATGTTGGGGATGATTCTTTGATTGGAGGTTCCCCGCCTTTTAGAGAGGGGCCCTCTACAGTTCCGGCTGGTGGTGCCGGAGAATCTCTGCTGGAGGCTGCCATCGCTGCTATTGCTTCAGGTAGTGGAACGAGGTCACCTCCGAGGCTGAGTATATCTTTACGTGGATCAGCATCGGGAGAGACTCCTGCCGTGCCTGTAAGCGCACCTGGCGAGATCCCAGTCGATGAGCCTCGGTTGGAATTTGACGAGGACCTGAAAGACTATTTGCCAGCATCGGTTAGCAGACCCTTTTCTCCAGGTATGACAGCTTGCTTAGCATCGTTAAGAAATGATTTAGCTGTACAGGCCGCAAATGCGACATATATGCCGTCGGCCATGGGTAATGTCGTCTTCACGCCTCTTTTTAAAAAAGTTAACATCATTTCGATACTAACTTCCCTTCATCCTCTTTTCAGGGGAAGACCTTTTCGGGGAGGTCAGTGTAGATGCGCCCTTCAGCTCTGCGTCAGGTCCTGGCGGCGATACGGAGGTGGCTGATTTTGAGAAAGAAACATCTTCGGGTGCCGGCTCGCTTGTCGACGAGATTCTGATATCTCAGGAGGAGGATGAGCCTGTCATTGCGATAATGTCTCCTTTGAGTATGCTGGTATCTTCGTCCGGTGTTGGCGCTTCTTCTTTCGTCGCACCACTTGTTGAGGCAACGGCTGTGGCAATATCGTCTGCGGTTGTTCTCGGAGGAGGATTCGCCAATATCGAGGCCACCCCCAGCGTCCAATCGGATCTAGCTGTGCTGATCGAGCAGTACACTGATATCTTCTATACCACTTTGAAAATGTTAATATCAAGGGTGTTGACGAAGAATCTGAGCTTTGCCTCACTAAAGAGGTCCTCCCAGTCCGCGATAATGTCGATCCGAGAATTCGACGATACTGGGCTAGTTGAAACACTGGAGGAGATCATTAATGGTTTGGAGCAACCCATTAACGAATACTTACAGCTAGCTCAAGACAATGTTGAAGATCTGGTCCAGGCTAGATACGACTCCATGACTGCATGGCTTGCCAAACAGATGGCAGGCATAAATAAATCCATCCAAACACATCAGCAGGAGATGGATGAAGGAAAAGTCGTCCTGGAGGAGACCATTGCTCTTCGAACGAAGTGCCAGGCCGAGCACGAAGGGAATGTAGCGAGGGTCCTCAGGCTGGAAATGAAACTCGCTCAGGAAAAAGAGTGGGCTTCTCAGTCTTCGGAAGCTCTAGTTGTGGTGGATAGCCGATTGGGCATAGCACAACAGAACTTGGCGCGTGCAGATGTCGCCCGTGCTAGTTTTCTTCGGGCTAGAGCCGAACTGTCCCTCTTGAGCAATGATGAAGCACGGCTGGAGCGGGCTCGCCATGATGTCTTGGATTCCAGGACTGAGAGGATGGCCGCACTGGCGCAGCAGCTTCACGACCTGACTGCTCCCCCAAAATAATGTACTTTTGCTTTTGCTTTTCAATGTACTTTCGCTCCTTTTTTTGGGAATAATAAAGAGGCTTTCATCTGACTTTGTGGACCCATCATTTCGGAATATAAATGACATGTTTGGGTGAAAGTAATATCAGAGGTAATATGGACGTGATATACTCTTGGTAAGTTTTAGTAGGATATATCTATTCAGAGGTTATATGGACATGATAGAATATGATCCAACTAGTTTCGTTTTGGAAGTAGTTTTGTCAGAATAAGATTTTTGCCATATTCCACTTGAGCAGAGGAGGTTAAGCATAGTACCTATTCAGGAATTTGCCATTGATAGGAGCCATTAATAGGTCTCCATTAGGCTGGGCTAGCCTGTAAGTGCCATTTGAGAATGTTGCCTCGATCACATAAGGGCCTTCCCATTTGGGATAGAATTTGCCCTTACTTCTGTGAGTAAGAATCATCGGCCGTCTTACGGCTAAAATTAGCTCGCCGACTTTGAACACCTTTTTCTTCACTTTTTGATTAAAAGCCCTGGAAATGCATGCTTGGTAGAGCGCGATGCGCTGTTGAGCTTGGAGTTGTTTCTCGTCTAATCCTTCCAGCTCTTGAAGCCTTAACAGGTCATTCTTTTCTTGAGTCAACCCATTAGCCACGGCTATCCTGAGTGACGGGATTTGGATCTCGATGGGGAGAACCGCTTCGCTCCCGTAGACTAATGAGAATGGGGTACAACCTGTCGGTGCTCGTATCGTTGTGCGGTATGCCCAGAGACATCCTCCCAGCTTCTCATTCCAATCCCTTTTGTTCAAAGAGACGAACTTCTTCAAGATCTTGATAATGGTTTTGTTGAAAGCTTCCGCCAAACCATTAGCAGCAGGATTATATGCCGTAGAGGCGACATTTTGTATCCGATTTTTATCGTAAAATCGATAAAATGCTTGGCTGATGAATTGAGGCCCATTGTCATGGATTATCCTTCGGGGTATCCTGAAGCGATAAATAACGTGATGCTTGATGAAGCTGATCACATTAGATGCCTTTACTTCAGCAAGAGGGATCGCCTCTGCCCATTTGGAGAAGTAATCCGTGATGGCTAGTATGAACCGGTCACCTCTGGAAGAAGACGGGTGAATAGGACCAATGATATCCATACCCCATGCTTCGAAAGGCCAGGACGCAACCGTAGGATATAGATATTCGGGAGGTTGATAGCTAAAGTCTGCGTGGACCTGACAGGCTCTACAGTGTCTTGCATACTTTATTGCATCTGTGATCATAGTAGGCCAGTAATAGCCCATTCTCCTGATGCGATCCTGTAGCTTAGGACCGGGTTGATGCACTCCGCATACACCGTCGTGGGCTTCACGGATAATCCGCTGTGCTTAGTCACCAGAGAGACATCGTAATAATAGTCCGTCATAAGACCGGCGATATAGACATTGTGACGATGTGTCGAAATAGAAGCGTAATGATCGTCTTTTGACGGATACTGCTTCTTTAGGATCTTCTGGCAAGATTCTGTATGCTACGAAATCTATACAGGGACTTCTCCATTCTCTCCTGGGAGGATCTGCGTCTACCGCGTAGCTGCATTCTATATGGAAAATATTTTTCACACAGAATAAATCTCTGTTAAGAAGGATTACCGAATTTTATCTTCTTATAAGGGTAGCTAAATCTGCAGCCAGACTAGCTAGGGCATCAGCTTCCAGATTCTGAGATCGAGGCACATGAACTAGGAAGAATCCTTTGAATGTTATGGCTATCTCAACCATTGCTCGGTGATAGGGGATGAGGTTTGGATTTTGGACTTCATATATTCCTCTAACTTGATTGACGATCAGAAGAGAATCACCGAAAGCTTCCAGAGATTCGACGCCCAATTCTTTAGCGACTTGGAGACCAATTAGTAGAGCGTTGTACTCTGCCACATTGTTGGAATAGGACTCACTAAGAGAATATGCTCGGTAGATGACGAGCTTATCAGGAGTAACCAGGACAATTCCTACTCCCGAAACCACGTTTCCCTTGGGACCAGTTCTGGAGGCACCATCGAAGAACAGTTGTCATGCATCACTTTCCACTGCTTAATTACATTCTGCAACTTCGTCGGGAATGTCCTCGTATAGTTTGGAGGCCTCCGGGATCAGATGAGCAGCTAGGAAGTCAGCCAATGCTTGGCCTTTGATGGACTTCTGGGGGACGTACACCATGTCATACGGTGTCAATAACATCGCCCAGGTCGCGAGTCGGAAAATAAGAACACTTGGCTTGTTCATCAGTACCCGAAGAGGATTGATCCTGGAGATGATGTGAATGGTTTGGCCTGTGACATAGTGTCGCATTTTTTGAATAGCAAACATCAGAGCCAAGCATTCTTTCTCCACTGGATTGTACCGGTGTTCGGCTCCGACCATCATCCTGCTGAGGTGGTAGATAGCCTGCTCGTGACCTATCTCGTTCTTCTGTGCGAGAAGAGCTCCTAGAGAATGATCCATCGCTCGAACATACAGCACGAATGGTCTTCCTATGACAGGAGGCACCAGAACTGGCGAACTGGTGAGGTAGCGCTTGATATCACCGAACGCTTGTTGACAAGCTTCGTCCCATATGAAGGATACACCTTTCTTCATGAGATAAGAAAATGGCTGACATCTCCTAGAGAGGTTGGATATGAATCTCCGGATATAAGCCAGACGACCTTGAAATCCCCTGAGTTCCCTCAGATTGCGGGGCGGTCGCATTTCTAAGATGGCCTTGACTTTATCAGGGTCCACTTGAATGCCTTTGGCGGTTATGACAAATCCCAAAAATTTGCCACTAGATACCCCCAGAAAGGACTTTGTGGGATTCATTTTGAGTTGATGTTGGCGCATCAAGTCAAATACTGTCCTCAAGTCTTGGATGTGGTTATCCTTGAGGCGGCTTTTGACAGCTACATCGTCCACGTAACACTCCACTGTCTTGCGTAAATGCTCATAGAATATGTTACTCATAGCCCGTTGGTACGTAGCCCCGATATTCTTCAATCCGAAGGGCATGACCGTATAGCAATATACCCCTAGTAGTGTCCGGAAGGCAGTGTGCTTCTCGTCTTCAGGATGCATCTTGATTTGATTGTATCCTAAAAATTCGTCCATGAAAGATATACGTTCAAAACCGCAAATATTGTCAATCATGACGTCTGTGATGGGAAGAGAAAACTCATCCTTGGGACAGGCTGCGTTCAGATCTCGGAAATCGATGCAGACACATACTTTCCCTTTTTTTTCATGACCGGGACAACATTGGCGACCCAGTCGGGATGTTGTTCCTCACGGATGAAGCCGCAGGCTATCAACTTCTTGATTTCAGCTTCAATGGCGTCCATCATATCCGGTCGGAACCGGCGTTGGTACTTCTTCATAGGCTTTGAATCGGGCAATATATTGAGCTTATGAGTAGCTACCTTTGGATCAAGGCCTGGCATGTCCTCATAATTCCAAGCAAAGACGTCGATATATTCTTTTATCAGCTGAATAACTTCTTCCCTTTCTGCTTCGGAAAGATTGTTACTGATAAATATCGGCTTTGGCGAGAGTTCATCCCCAACTTCAATCTGGATAACTTTGTCTTCAGTGGGAGGTTCTCTCTGCTCGAAGCGGAACTCCCATTGTGTATCCATTTGCTGAGCCCAAGCGTCATTCTCGAACGGTTCGGATTCTTGTTCGTCTGATTCGAAGGAATTCGTTACTACCATATTTACTGATAATGTTCTTTCGAGAGCATGAGATGAGTCGGAGGGCGCTGAGCCATTTTGAAAGGAGGAAAAGATATCCTCGCTTGACTCAGGAGTTGCGAGGGAGGTGGTATACCCTAACCCGAAACGAGTTCGTTGATAGTAGGGCTTGCCGTGCAGCGGCATTCATCTGCCATTCCCGTAGTTGAGACCCGGTTCTAGCTTCAAGTTATAACCCATATTTTGCATGATCCTCAGAGCTTACGGGCTGTATCTGTGAACCTGTATTTTACTGGCATCATCATCGGAAGAATCCTCTTGCACCGTCGGTTGATTGGGCATGCGGCCGAAGACTATTAAATGCTGACTGCTTCGAGTAGGCGGGACAATGAAGATAGAATCCTCATGCGGTCCATATGTCGTAGTGACATTGGATGATGATGTCACTTCCCATATATACGGATGATAGGAATCTATATCTTCCAAGAATTTTTGCGCTATAGGTTCTATATCGTCGCTGGGGGAAGATTCCTGATTTAGAATTTAGGCGTCAATATACTGGAAAAGAGGATGTTTATTATCATCTGAAACTCTGTTCCCGGTTGCATTTACATCGCTCGGCTGCCTGTTGCGCCAGAGGTTGATGACCAAGGGTGGAGGCTTCTGGTTCAGAGTGATCACTAGAGGATCACCCCCTTTTCCTGACCTAGTCTTGTTCAGGTGGATAGCCATAGGTTTTATGGCTTTTAGACGAGTAGTCCATCCTTTTACCTGGATTGACAGAGTTTGCTTGGCAGAGGGTTCTTCTGGCTCTCGGTGGGATTCCTTCTCTGCTTCGGTTGACACCTCTTCCGTGCAGTCTTGAGAGTACAACACGACATCAGAGTAGTAGGATTCTACTCCTTTGAATGGGTTCAAGTCCGTAATCTCCGTTTGTACTGTTCCTCGGGCGTCTACATATTTGAAGCATTAGTGTAGAGTTGAAGGAACGATGTTATAGTCGTGGATCCAAGGTCTACCCAACAAAATATTGTAGGATACCTCTGAATCGATGACGTAACATGTAGCCACCGATCTGAGGTTGCCAATCTGGATCCTCAGGCAAATGTTTCTCAATGGCTTACTTCTTCCGACGTTGAAACCCACGATTGTAGTGGTGGTGTACGCCAATTCGTTGGTAGAAATCCTCAGTGGTCTGAGCAGACTATGAGGAATGACGCTGATTGACGATCCCGGATCTATGTGAATACAATCAACCTCTATGGAACCGATGTACTCGGTATAATAGAGGGGTCTGTCATGCCTGTTATATTTTAACAGCATGTCATCTTGAGTGAAAGTGATGTTTGGGATAACCTCCATCACACTGTGGCATTGAGGACACGCCATGGGTTCTTCGTCAGGGGACTTGAGCTGGGTCAAGTATGCCTCCGCCTGTATCAGTGCTTCGCTCAGGGCTAGACGAGTGTCTTGAGAGAGCCTGAGTAGCTCGAAGATGGACAACCTGGCTGGTGTATTAGCCAGTTGGGCCAGGATGTCAAAGTTGTATGGCTTCTCTAAACCTTTTTTTTGAATGTTTTTTACAGGTTTATCGAAGCATACTTCTTTTTGCTTCCCTATGTCTGCCAAAGTTGGTCTTGAAGGACCGGCCTCTGGTGCGATGGATTCCGGTTCTGAAGGCTTGGCAGCTGAAGCGTCTGCCGATGCATCTTCCTGGCTGGCTCCATAGTCCTGGAGGTAGGCTTTCCCTGAGCGGGTTCCAGTAGCCAAGACCTCGTCTTCTGATGCCGAGTGGACCGTAATCATGTGACATAGTTTATTCTTTGAGCTCTTTTTAGACTTAGCCTTAGCAACTTGAGTCTCTTTCTTGATCTCTGGCACCAGATCTGGATGAACCCACATAGTCTCGCCTCGCCGGGTAGTTAGTGGTAGCAGGTCATGATTTTGACCTCTAGCTGGAAGGAGATTAACGATGTTCATCGTCGTCCGGGAAATAGGCGTAACACCGTCAGGGATTTCTTGGGGAGGCAGATTGCCAAATTGCAGGAAGATCATGTTGGCCATGACCGTCTTCTCGCTGTTGCGCAGAGTGATGGCCTTAGAATCGATCAGCTCCTGGATCTTCCTTTTCAGTATATAGCATGCCTTTGTGGGGTGGTATATGTACCTATAGAAGATGCAGTACTTGGGATTGTTGGTACTGCCGGCCTTATTGGGTCGTCTCACCTCAGGAAGGATAATCTTGCCGCTTTTGACGAGACATTCGAATATGCTCAGAATATCGTCGTCGTCGAAAGAGTACACTTCAATGGGCCTGGAAGTCCCAGGTTTCGTCTGCGTGGTAGCCACCGTCTTTTGCCTTGACGTATTGATTGCCAGAGCTTCTTTACCCTTGGAACCCTGAGGATGGTCGATATTAGAGGATGACCTCTTGCCTTTATCGGAGGCCGAGATCATGATGCCATTATCGCACGCCTTCTGACTGTTGTCCTCCGCGGCCACCGCCGAGATGATGAACGAGGGCCAATCACGGAACTGATATGGTCCTATGAATACCGAGATCACGGGGAGAAGTTTCTTCCTACAGATGTCGACCAGTGCCAAGTCTGGGACTCCTGGAGGCATTTGCAGAGTGGCTTGACGAAAACGTTCGATGAAAGTGCGAATATTCTCCTTTTCCTTCTGCCTGACTTCAATGAGAGAGGACATAGACATGTCCATCCCTCCCTCATAGAATCTTGTGAAGAACAAAGCCTTGAAGTCTTCAAAGGAAGTAATGCAGTTGTCCGCCAGACTTTGGTACCACTGGTAAGCTACCCCCGAGAGACAGTCTTTGAACACCCGAGTGAGGAGGGCGTCATTCCCTTATAACAACACTGTCATCATGCTGAAGTAGTTCATGTATTGACTTGGTGATATTTTTTCCTTGAACAAAGCCATAGTCTGTGGTTTGTATCTAGGAGGGAAAGGGACCTCTTCCCAGATAGCTGGGTAAGGTTGGTTGATTCCCAATTTCTTGAGCTGATCTTTGTGCTTGAGGGCATCAAATTGGGCTTTCAACTCCCGTACTACCTGTATCGGATCTTCAATCGGTAGCAGTACCACGGGGTGATGAAGAATCGATTGCATCGCGACTCCGACGGGAGGTAGTACATTCTCCGAGTGAGAAAGCGGAGGAACTGCTGACTCTTGATCTAGAGCAGGCTCTTGGATCGTGTTGGATGGTGGTAAGTCCACCCCCACGCGTATTTGAGTCAGAGGGGCCGACGCTGGAGCCATGGCAGCTGAATGTTGAGTTAGCATCATCTGGTGCATGTTTTTCATCATGGACTGCATTTCTTTCAGAGATGTCTCCAGTGTAGTAATGCGCTGCTCAGTGTTCCCGGATGGGGAAGCTTCCTCGTGTTCATCACCAATGGCATAAATACCTATCTCCCTGGGTGTCATTGAAAGATTAGTATAGGTCTCTGTAGAAGTTGACTCTATACTTCCGGCGTCTGATTCGGGAGACTGGCGACCCCCAGCATCAGAATCAGAAGAGTACGAAGCTGGTTGTTGCGACCTCGAACGAGTGTTTTGGAACACCCCAGCTTCGGTGTTCCTAAGGAGCATGTTGAATCTCCTTCGGCTCAGAGTTCCAGAGGGATGACGTCTTGAGCCTGACCCTCCTCTAGGTACGTGTGAAGCCATGTTCACAGATGCATGTGTGGGCTCTTCTTCCTGGAAAGATGGAGAGTAGCTCAACCGGTCGAAAACCGACCGTTTTGCTTCAGAACAGCAACAATTAATTACAATTCTATGACTATTATAACAGTGCTCGCTAGGAGGCATAATAGACATGCTGGAAGATCCCCTCCCCTTGCGCTTCTGGATCAGATAATTGCGCAGGTCAGTAGGAGCTACAGAAGATGATGATCGCTTGTTCCTTTGCTGGCGTAAAGGTCATGAAGTTGAGTAGTCCGTCCCTTGCTTTCCCTTGCGTAGTTTGCAGTGATCGTCTGCTTTTCTACGGAAGACAGATACATTTTTACGCGCGGAGCGCGTTTGTGATTCCTGATTTTGTGCTGAGGCATCATCAGAAATTTTGTCTATTCCGCCAGGGACGGGAGACTAAAATTTACACGCAGAGCGCGGATTAGGCTCCTGGACTAGCGCTGAGGCATTGTCAGAAGTTTCGTATGTTCCGCCAGGGACGGGAGACTAAAATTTATGCACAGAGCGCGAAGTATACTTCTGGGTTAGCGCTGAGGCTTTACCAGAAGTTTTTTTGGCCCTGCCAGAGACAGGCGACTGAATTTTATGCACAAGGCACGAGTTATACTCCTGGGTTAGCGCTGAGGCTTTGCCAGAAGTTTTGTCGGCCCTGCCAGAGACAGGAGACTAAATTTTACGCGCAAGGTGCAGATTATACTTCTGGGTTAGTGCTGAGACTTTGCCAGAAGTTTTGTCGACCCTGCCAGAGACAGGCGACTAAATTTTACGCGCAAGGCACGGAGGGAGCAAATCTACAACCTCATTGGTCGGAGAGATCGGAGAGTCCACGGGAATGGTAGAGGATGTCTTGGGCATCCAGACCTTGCGCAGCTTCCTATTGCTTTGGACGGAGAGGGAGTGAGAGCTACCCCCTGCTCGAAGCATGTCTTTGTAGGCCGATTGGTCGAACTGGACGACCAGTGTCTTCTTTACGGATCCCACGGATACCGCATCTTGTTGAGCAATAGCTTCCTCATCAGAAGAGAAAGATATCCCCAGCAGAGTCGCCATCTTGTTTATGGTTAATAAACGGGAAAAGATTAATAATGTGGAAAATGAGGTCTTATACGAAAACCCGCCCTTCTTTTATGTTTACAAACAAGATTGTACAATTTAATCCTACACGAGGATGTCTAAGTATAATTTATTTAATCTGGGTAAATATTGCTATAGGTGTCTGATCTGCAGTCGATCACTTTAGCCCTTGGACCACACGATATTGAAAAAGTGTCGTGGAAGACAGAAAGCAGCTTCGAAGGTTGCTAAAGAGGGTGGATGCTCGATGCCAAAGTCATCGATCCCTTCTCTTTGCCTGAGCTCTGGATTCTCCTCTCTCTCTTGACCTCCAATTTCTTTGACCGTTGGATCTGATACTGGATTTCTTGATCAATTTTTCGACCAATTTTTTCGTCCTTTTCCTCTGTTGATAGAGGTCTCTATTTATAGAGTTTTTAGTAACAGTGACCACACAGTCGGCGTAGAAATCGAGTAGTAAAAAGTACAGCACCCTTTTATACGACGGTTTAAAATAACCAATGCCTGCGTATAAATGACCTTTTGAGTGAGCATGTGACGCACGTCCAACTAAGGGACAGAACGCGTATATCTGCTGCGAAGATCATGGCGTAGAAGCCACATAGGTAGTTATCCCTTGTGTAGAAGAGGTTGGCGTAGAAGCCGATGACTGTCACCATGGCAGAGAAGCCAAAATAGGCATAGAAGCCGAGTAGGCGTAGAAGCCAAGTGGGCATAGAATCCGAGTGGTCATAGAGGCCGAGTAGGCGTAGAAGCCGAGTGGTCATAGAGGCCGAGTAGGCGTAGAAGCCAAGTGGGCATAGAAGCCGAGCAGGCATAGAAGCCAAGTGGGCATATAAGCCGAGCAGGCGTAGAAGCCGAGATGATGTGGACGTTTTAGCCGGAATTATGGCTCTTGGAAATATAATCAAATTTCTTGCATTAAATGCAGAGATCTGCCCCCATCCTGCACATTAAATGCAGAGGCTTGTCTTTAAGATTTGCCATCATTTTGCGCATTAAATGCAGATACGTGCCTCGAATTCTGTACGAAGAGTAACTGCTGATGTGGTGGTCTGTTTGCCTTCTATGAAGCGTAAGAAGCTTACGTCTGCCTGTGTAAAACTGGGCGGCGTATTCCTTTATATGCGTAAGAGTAGTTTACGCAAAGGGGATCTCACTAAACGACGGTTCGGTGACATTTAATCAAATCTCCAGCATTAAATGTGGAGATCCACAATTTATTCTGTGCATTAAATGAGGAGGCGTGTTTTGAAGGCCTGCCACCCTTCTGTGCATTAGGTGCAGAGACGTGCCTTGGGCATCTGTTAGTATTCGGCGCTTTAAGTGCAGAGACGTGCCTCGAGAAACTGTCACCGCTCTGTGCATTAAATGCAGGGACGTGCCTCGAGCCCTGTACGAAGTACAGCTTTTGACGTGGCAGGCAGTTTGTCTTCTGCGGAGCGTAAACATGTCACATTTGCCTGTGTAAAATAAGGCGGCGTATTCCTTCGTATGTGTAAAAGTGGTTTACGCAAAGGAAATGGCAGTAAATGACAGCCTGGGTTGCAGTGCTGCGCCATCATGATACCCGTCGCTTTGGTTATCGTGCAGTACTCTTTGTTAGGAGTCTAGACGTCAGGTTCATTGCATAATCTGACAGGTTCATTTTGAAGAATACGAAGCGTTCCTCATACACTTCAATGTTGCATTGAAAGTGGATGAGTTTTACGCCATATAGGCGATGAAGCACCCTGTTTACGCTGAAGCAGTCTGGACATACTGTATTACGCGGATGGTCCTTGAGCCTATATTTTTATGCTATGCTCAGCAGAAAAGCTCTGTTGCATGTTTGATGGCTCTGAGGTCCTCTGTTTACGCTGCCCCGCATTAATATGTTGCGTATAGCTATCCAGCGTATTTTTTATGCTTCTATAATGGCGTCGGGTGAAAGGGATGGCGGTGAAGGAGATCGGGTTTCAGGCGGTAACGGGGTCGCTGTCGAGGGAAGGGATGGCGGTAATTTTAGGCGATGACGGGGTCGCTGTCGAGGGAAGGGATGGCGGTGAAGGTGCAGGCGAGTTGGGGAGTTCTCAGGCAAGGCTGCTCGGCGGTTCGGTGGACTCGGGATGACCGCCTCCGGCGGGTTGAAGGAGAGGGAGATTGTGATGGTAGAGATTGTAAAGGCGGGGTCGGCTCAGGCGTGGGCTTTCGATAAGGATGGCGAGGCGGTCGGGTGCTGGCGGGACTGGGCTTCGGCGGGACTACTTCGGTCGGCAGGGGGGGGGGGATCGACTAGGAACTAGGTTTAAGTTTAAGAAAAAGTTATATATATATATGTAGAGAAGAGTTTGGAGGTTGACCTAGAAAGTTAGGCCTCGTCAACATCCTCCTTAGAAAAGGGCTTTTGCTTCTCAAGTAGATATTTGAAGGGCTAGGATTGCATTATTTCAAAATAGAGGGCTAAGATTTATGAGGGTTGATGTTGAGTGTTACACACTCCAAAATTATGGAGAAAAATCACATGATTAATCAATGAAGGAAAATGGGGTTTCTTCATGTACTTGGTCCAATGGGGTATGGACACCTCAATGCACTTTTGCATAAAAGTGCCCAACAATTAGAAATTACACAAAGTGGGGTTTTTGGATTAATTTAATTAAAATTAATATAATAGGTGTTCTAAAATTAATTGAAAGTACATGGGGTTAAAATTAGGTAGGACACAAGTGTCATGGATAAAGAAGACTCATAATAGAATATTATCATAATTTGGGTTGCACAAAATGGGTCAAGATTGTGTCTCCAATTTCGATTAGAATAGAAAAGGATACGAAGTTGAATTTATATAAAATTAAATACAATCGTTTGCGACGAATGTTGTGCGACTAAAATAAAGCAAAAAAGGGCATAGTTATGAGTTACACAAGGATCAGAATAGAAGACTGGCACGACTAGGACAAGGGTGTAAAATTTATTGAAAGGAAATGGCTAGTGTAGCGCTCCAATTATCGAAGCAACAGTAAGGTACAATCAATCAATAAAATCACAGCAATTAAATATAAATAAAAATATTATTCAATATTAATACATTAAATTAAATAATAAAAGGATAAAAATACTCCTATTCTGGAATGTGGTAGTGACAAGTCTACCTTCCTTAAAAGAATTTTGTTCTCAAAATTGAAATAAACTAGCACAAGAACAAACTATCTAGCAAGGAATTATACCTCAAGTCTCGAAAAGATACAGATACTGCTCGCGCATTTCGTCCTCTCTCTCCCAGGTTGACTCGCCTGGAGAGTGATGTCTCCATGCAACATGAACCAAGAGAATAGTCTGGTTCCTCAATACCTTCTCTCTACGATCCAAGATCTCTACTAGTTGTTCAGGATCGCTGAGAGTCGGTCCAACCTTGATCTCCGAGTGATCTAGTACGTGACTAGGATCTGCCATGTACCATCTCAGCTGTGATACGTGGAATGCGTCATGCACTCCATCTAGAGCAGGCAGCAAGTCCAGTCTATAGGCCACTGCACCGAACCTTGCAAGGATACTAAAAGGTCCGATGTAACATGGACTAAGCTTTCTGCCTCTACCAAAATAAATCGTGCCCCGTGTCAGAGAAATCCGTAGGAACACCAAATTGCCAACCTAGAACAAACAGTCTTAACACACAATCTAAAACAAACAATCACAAACCAACATAACAAAACTTATACCTGAAACTCTAGGGGTCTATGGTGGCTATCGGCCCAATGCCGTTATCTGTCCTGCGCCACTCGCAGTCTGTCTCAAATGAGTTTTACCTTTTTTGTTGCATCTACGACCATTTCTGGTCCTAAGAAATCTCTCTCTCTAACATCATCCCAAGATAATGGTGTACGATACCTTCGTCTATATAAAGCTTCGAATGGTGACATCTCAATGCTGGCCTGGTAGCTGTTGTTGTAAGCAAACTCTACTAGGTGTAGATGATCCTCCCAAGAACCTTCGAGATCTAAAATACAAGTACGTAGCATATCTTCAAGAGTCTGAATAGTCCTTTCAGATTGCCCGTCTGTCCGGGGGTGATATGCGGTACTGAACTTGAGCTAAGTGCCTAAGCTAGCCTGCAGACTCCTACAGAAGTGGAAATTGAAACGACTATCCCGATCTGAGACGATACTCACAGGAACTCCATGTAATCTGATAATCTACCGCACGTATATCTCTGCTAGCCTCTCTGTCGATGTACCCACCTTGAATGGTAAGAAGTGAGTTGATTTGGTCAACCTATCTACGATAACCCAAATCATGTCCTTTTCTCTTGGAGAACGAGGAAGCCCTGAAACAAAGTCCATAGTCACGTGCTCCCACTTCTATTCTGGAATAGGTAAAGGTTGAAGCAATCCACGCGGCCTCTGTCGATCTACTTTTACCTGCTGGCATACTAAACATCGGGATACAAAGCGTGATACCTCGCGCTTCATACCATACCACCATACGTGCTCCATCAGATCTCGATACATCTTGTTGGCACCGGGATGCATCGAGTACTGAGAGAGATGTGCCTCCTGTAAAACCTCTTCGTACAGCTCTCCACTTGGCACACACATCCTCGTGCCATGTCATAAGGATCCATCATCCACAATAGTGAAGTCATCTGTCAATCCTGTCCGAACATGTGCCCTGATACTCTTTAGAGTCTCATTATCATACTTTGCAGCTCTAATTTTATCTATCAGTTCTGATTGTATTTGCAATCCCCATATCTGAATCTGAACACCTGGAACTAGCACTTCAATTCCCAAGCTCTCAATATCGGCCAATAAGTGTCTATCTGTCGTCAAGTATATAGCCATCGGATACCTGCTCAAGGCATCGGCAACTACGTTGGCCTTTCCTGGGTGGTACTGTAATAAGATATCGAAGTCTTTCATCAACTCTAACCATCTCCTCTGCCTCATATTCAACTCCTTCTGTGTAAATATGTACTTCAAGCTCTTGTGGTCCGTGAAGATCTCCATACGCTCTCCGTACAGATAGTGTTTCCACAGCTTTAGAACGAAGATAACTACTGCTAACTCCAAATCTTAAGTGGGGTGTTCTTTTCATGAGGGCGTAATTGTCTTTGGCATAGGCAATTACTTTCCCGTGCTACTGAAGAACGCATCCTAAACCTTTTCCTGAAGCATCACTGTAGATAGTGAAACCTCATGTCCCTGACAGCAACGTCAAAACTGGAGCTGTCATCAATCTCTTCTTCAGCTCTTCAAACGCGGCCTGACATTCCTCTATCCAGACGAATTCTATATCTTTCTTGGTCAGCCCTGTTATCGGCTCTACAATCTTGGAGAAGTCTTGTAAAATCTCCTGTAGTATCCTGCTAGTCCAAGAAAGCTTCTGATCTCTGCTACCGAAGAAAGCTTTTGATCTCTGCTACCGAACTGGGCGGTAGCCCATGACTCCACTACCTAAATCTTCCTTAGGTTAACTAAAATTTCGTCACCCGTTACCATATGTCCAAGAAATTCAACCTTGTCAAGGAAGAACTAACACTTTTAAAGTTTTCCATACAGCTCTTCCTTCCTGAGAGTCTCCAAGACCTTCCTCAGGTGCTCTTCATGCTCCTCTGGGTTCTTTCAATACACAAGAATGTCATCGATGAACACCACTACGAACTTGTCAAGGTACTAGTAAAATACCTTGTTCATCAAGTTCATGAATTTTGCTGGTGCATTGGTTAAACCAAACGGCATTACCGTGAATTCAAACTAGCCATATTTAGTCTGAAAAGCTGTCTTCGGTATGTCTTCTCCCTTCACCTTCACCGGGTGATAGCCTAACCTCAAGTCTATCTTTGAAAATACCTTCGCTCTGGTCAATTGATCGAAAAGATCATCTATCCTCGACAGCAGGTATTTATTCTTGATAGTGAGGTTGTTTAGAACTCTATAATCGATACACATGCGTACAGTGCCATCCTTCTATGGTACGAATAATACTGGAGCTCCCTATGGCGATGAACTGGATGTAATAAAACCTTTGTCCTGCAGCTCCTCAACTTGCTTCTTCAGTTCTACCAGCTCGCTGTTGTTGACTCTATAGACGTGTTGTGAAATAGGCTCCACTCCTGGTACCAAGTCTATAGAGAATTCAATATCTCTGTCTGGCAGCAAGCCTGGCAACTCCTCTAGAAGTACATCCAAGAACTTCGCTATCAGAGGATGTGGTAACTCCTCTGCTTCCTTTCTAGCTCCATAAAAAGTGCCTCTGATCTGCTTTACTGCTCCTCTGGCGACTTCAAAATCTGGTTCTCCTGGCGGTCGAAATATTACTCTGCCTCTGTGACAATCTATAGTAGCTTGATGCCTACTCAACCAGTCCATTCTGAGTACAATATCGTATCCCGGAAGTGGCATGACGAGTAAACTCATGCTCAACTCTTGGCCTCCCAATGATACTCTCTTATCCTTGCAATAATCATAGATTAGGATAATGCCTCCTCTAATCCTGATCTTGCAAGTCCTATCTAATGGTTCTATTTCTAAACGATGCTAAAGGGCATAAGATACAGATACGAAACTATGGGAAGCGCCAAAATCAAATAATGCAAGTGCTGGAATAGAATCAACAAAAACTGAACCTGAAATCACGTCTGCAGCTGGCTCGGCCTCCTCAATCATCATGGCATATGCTCGTCCCTGTGGTGCTCCTCCCTGCTGCTGCTGGTGCTGAGCAAATCTCTGCTGCTGTGGTGGAAGTGGAGGTCCCCTCTGCTGGCCTCCTGGTACAGTAGGTACTCTAGCTGGTCCTCTCTGAGTGGCTGCTCCATCCTGATGAGTCTGAATAGATAGACAGTCTCTCAGCTGATGTGCTGATGATCCATAGGACAAGCATGTACCCAACCTCTTCCTGCAGATGTCTCTAGTATGTCCCATCTTTCCGTAATACACACACTGGGCAACTGGCGGATTCTATCTCTGTAGCTGCTGCTGCTGGATGTGTCCTCGAACCGGTGCCTGGTGCTGCTGATGCTGCTGCTGGTACGGCCTCTATTGTTGTTGAAAGTGTGGGCGCTTGGCCAATCCTGTACTACCACTTGTTCCTCTAGAAGTTTTGTGTCATCTCTTGGGCCTGAGGTCCAAGTTATCTTCAGCAATCTGGGCATCCATCAGAATACCCTCAAATATAGCAGTGCGTCGTCCCGAAGTACGAAACTTGATCTCTCTATTCAACCTCTTCCTGAATTTTCGTATTCTGTCTCATAGGTTTCAAATCATCGATAGCATAAATCGACTCAAACGACAAAACTCTACGACGTATTCGTCAACTGACATGCTCTCTTGGACTAAGTCATGGAACTAACTTTCCAATGCTCCTAAAGCTACGTCAGGAAAGAACTTCTCCTTGAAGAGTTCCTTGAAGGCCTCCGAAGTAAGTCCTTCGTCAGCGAGCCTCAGCTTTGTACGATACCACGTCAGCGCGATATCAAACATCTGAAAGCCAGCGGCCTCGATCTGAAGAATCTCTAGAATCTGCACCAAACGCAAGTTCCTCTCTATATCCTCTATCCAGTCATCAGCATAGAGTATTCCTTAGGTGCCTTTGAACTCTCGAGGCATCATCCTCTTGAAGTCCACTATAGTACCTGGCCTCTGGTGATGCTGGCCAGGATGCTGCTGTTGTCGCGCTACTCTCTCCATAATCTAGAGAGCCACCTGATGAGCATTCTCCATGCTCTCTCTCTCATCAGCTCTGTCTGTGCCTGGTTCGCCTCTGCTTGCACCCTCTGAGCCTCAGCTTGAACACGCCGAGCTTCTGTTCTCACTCTCTGGGCTTCTAACATGCCTTGGATCAGTGTGAACATCTGTGCCCCGTCAGTGGGCACACCTCCGGGAATCAGAATCGGTAGTGGTGGAAGGTTGTCCATCACAGCTGGGGCAATCCTCTGAACAGGGGGAGGAGGAATCCCAACAGCTGCAGGTACTCCCACATGAACAGGAGATGCTGGAGGAACTCCCGATGTCTGTTCGTCTGGTCGAGAGGTGGCAGACCTCTCTGAAGCTGCTGCTCCCATTCTCAAAGACCTAGTCTTCGGCGGCATCTTAAAGATAGATCGAAAAAAATCAATTAAGGTAATAGATACGAAATCATCAAGGAAGGACAGTAAAATTCTAAAGGAAGCAATCACTCAGAATAACATTTGTGAAGATCAGAATTTTCTAGTGTGATTGAGCATACTCTCATTCTAAATCCTATTTCCTATATCTAATCGTAGGCTCGCAGTAGTACAACTAAGTTGTCGCACTACCACGACATCGCACAACTTGCGAAGCTAGACCTGCATCGGCCACCACTAAAAAACGTATCACGACCTGCACCCAGAATTAGGGCATGAGTCGTGGGTACGTCCAGCCTACGCCACAGCATTGGCGATAGAACGCTATCTAGGTCTCAATAATATACTAAACATAACTCACAACCTGTCCATGATATCAACTCCATAAGGAGTACAATAAAATAAAATCTCTTAACAGCTTATAATGTATACTCATCACAATAGCTATAAGAATATAATAGCACAATAAAACATAAGAAAGAATGACATAAGTCAAACACAATATCTCAAAATAGAGATAAACTACAGTCTAGCTGTCCAACATAAATAGTCTCCACAAGTCTCAAATTAAACTCCACATAAGTCTCAAAATAACTAAAATAACCTCAAAATAAGTCTCAAATGCATAAGATAAATGTTGTCTAAACAGCTACAGGTTGTGTCTCCTCTAAAGGAATAGACTCCTCTACGATCTCTGGTGTGTAGTCCGCATCTATACCTGGTCCATAATGTGTAGGACAAAAGTCCTCAAGATCCTCTGGAAAAAATATCCAGTCAGGATTGGAGCGAAGTATAAGCACTAACGGCAGTTCCACATATATTGACAAAAACTATAATACAGTGTAAAGAAATACAAGATGGATATAAATACTGGCAAAAAGAAATACTGGTGAATATGAAGTACTGGAAAATAAGAGATGCTGGAGCATATATCATCATCAATAGTACACTGGCAATGAACAGAAATACATGTGCATGCTAGAACAATGAACTGGAATACAAGTGAATGCTAGGGCAATAACTAGAACATAGAGAAATGCTAGATCAATAAACTAGAGATACATATAGAGAATATCTAACTTAGTGTGTGAAACATTAGAATATCATGTGATCGGCTTGAGACTGATCAAGCTTGCTACATATGATTAACTATAATTCATGTAAGGTCAGGCTAACCATCCGGATAGCTATGATGTGAGCAATAGTCCGGCTAATCAGCTGAGAGATGTAATGGTCAGGCTGCACCGATGTAAGGTATGGGTGAGCTATGATGCATGTAGAGTTGGGTATGATCACATAATCTACTAATATCTTCCCATCCCCAGCTAGCACGATGGATCCCAATCATGACTCCTCGTGACAGGTCTCGATGATGCCAACTCGTTTATACATAGTATCAGAATCATGTATGCTATACAGCTAGAATCATACAGATAATCAACATAATAAAAACTGTTAGAGAATGTACTCGCCTGTGGTCCTCTGCTGGAAATACCAATATCCTGTTTCCGAGGTCTTGTCTGAATAATCCAACAGTTATATAGATATTATTTAATAATAATACATAATTAGTCGATACACTAACATTCACACAATCATAAATACACTGAACTTAGAGACTACGCTAAGGGTACTACTTGTCATCTAATAGGGTTAAGTGTGCGTCTAGCTGCACAGGTGTCACGTCCTCAAATGCTGTGCGTAATCAGACAGTCAATCACTAACATATATCTCGCCAGTACGTCAGTGTATATAAGGCAGTCAACTCACAATTATCAGGGTCATATGGTCAATGTAAATATGGGATCTCCATAATTAACACTAGGGGCATATAGTACATATGCAAATATGTTCATACCTAGTATTAGTAGTTAATTACTTATATATATATACATCCATATTTTTATATATATTAATTTGACTATAATACTCATACGCGTACGTATACGCATACGGGTTTGGGTATATTGCATGTCATCTAGCAATCTAACGAACTTGGCATGAAGCAACACGCTAACATCCTAATATCATTCACACACGAACAAAATTACAAGAGAACACTTTACACCTTGGCCTCGGCGTGTACGTATACAAGGGAGTATTTGACTTCGAGGTGGGCTGCTGTCGTCGAGTCGTCGAGGGGAGTCGTATTCAGCAGGCTATTATCGAGAAGGGAAGTCGAGTTCAGCGGGCTTAGGCGAATGGCAGCGCTGCGGTCATGGTGGTGGCATTCAGTCGGTCAGTCGGGAGAAGGTCTGTCCGGCGGGCTCGGGTGGATCCGGTGGATGGGTGGTCGGGACAGGTGATGGTGGTTCAGGTGGTTGAAGGAGAAGGAATGGCGTCGGGTGGAAGGGATGGCGGTGGCGGTGAAGGAGATCGGGTTTCAGGCAGTGACGGGGTCGCTATCGAAGGAAGGGATGGCGGTGAAGGTGCAGGTGAGTTGGGGAGTTCTCAAGCGAGGCTGCTTGGCGGTTTGGCAGACTCGTGATGACCGGCTCCGGCGGGTTGAAGGAGAAGGAGATGGTGATGGTGGAGATGGTACAGAGGGGTTGGCTCAGGCGTGGGCTTTCGGCGAGGTTGGCGAGGCGGTAGGGTGCTAGCGGGAATGGGCTCCGGTGGGACTACTCTAGTTGGCGGAAGGGGATCGGCTAGGAACTAGGTTTAGGTTTAAGAAAAAAATAAGAAAAAGTTATATAAATATGTAGAGAAGAGTTTGGAGGTTAACCTAGAAAGTTGGGCATGGTCAACATCCTCCTTGGAAAAGGGCTTTTGCTTCTCAAGTAGATATTTGGAGGGTTAGGATTGCATTGTTTCAAAATGGAGGGCTAAGGTTTGATGAGGGTTGATGTTGAGTGTTGCACACTCCAAAATTATGGAGAAAAATTACATAACTAATCAATGAAGGAAAATGGGGTTTCTTCATGTGTTTGGTCCAATGGGGTGTAGATACCTCAATGCACTTTTGCACAAAAGTGCCTAATAATTAAAAATTACACAAAGTGGGATTTTTGGATTAATTTAATTAAAATTAATATAATAGGTGTTCTAAAATTAATTGGAAGTACATGGGGTTAAAATTAGGTGAGGAAAAAGTATCATGGATAAAGAAGACTCATAATAGAATATTATTATAATTTGGATTGCACAAAATGGGTCAAGATTGTGTCTCCAATTTCGATTGGAACGCACATGTATACAAAGTTGAATTTATATAAAATTAAATACAATCGTTTGCGACGAATGTTGTGCGACTAAAATAAAACAAAAAAGGGCATAGATATGAGTTACACAAGGATCAGAATAGAAGACTGGCACGACTAAGACAAGGGTGTAAAATTTGTTGGAAGGCAATGGCTAGTGTAGCACCCCAATTATCGAAGCAACAGTAAGGTACAATCAATCAATAAAATCACAGCAATTAAATACAAATAAATATCATGCAATATTAACACATTAAATTAAATAATGAAAGGACAAAATACCCCTATTCTGGAATGTAGTAGTGACAGACTATCTAGCTAAGTATGTGAAATATCAGCATATCATGTGATCGACTTGGGACTGATCAGGCTTGCTATGTATGATTAGCTAGGATTCATGTAAGGTCAGGCTAACCATCCGGATAGATATGATGCAAACAATAGTCAGGCTAATCATACATAACAGGCTATGAGGTATGTAATGGTCAGGCTGCACCGACGTGAGGTGTGGGTGAGCTATGATGCATGTAGAGTTGGGTATGATAATATAATCTACTAATATCTCCCGGTCCCCAGCAAGCACGATGGATTCCAATCATGACCCCTCGTGACAGTTCTCGATGATGCCAACTCGTGTATACATAGTGTCAGAATCATGTACGCCATACTACTAGAATCATAGAGATAATCAACATAATAAAAACTGTCAGAGAATGTTCTCGCCTGTGGTCCTCTGCTGGAAATACCAATATCCTGTTTCTGAGGTCTTGTCTGAATAATCCAACAGTCCTATAGACATCATTTAATAATAATATTGTATCAGTCGATACACTAATATACACACAATCATAAATATACTGAACTCAGAGACTACGCTAGGGGTGCTATTGGTCATCTAGTAGGGTCAAGCGCACGTCTAATTGCACGGGTGTCATGTCTCAATTGGTGTGCAATCAGACAACCATTCACTATCATATGTCTAGCCAGTACGTCAGTGTACATAAGGCAATCAACTCACAATTCTCAGGGTCATATAGTATATACAATTATACGGGAAAATCCATAGTTAACCTAGGGTCATATAGTATAAATACATATATAGTCATATTTAGTACTAGCATTTAATTCCCACATAATATATATATATATATATATATATATATATATATATATATATATATATATTAATTTGATTATAATACACATACGCGTACGTATACGCATATGAGTTGGGTTTATTTGTATGGTCTCTTACAATGAATATCTAACGAACTTGTCATGAAGCAACACGCTAAAATCCTAACATCATTCACACGTACATATACATAAACATGAAAGGAATAACCCGAACCTGCGCGCACGTGAATGAGGGGGTGTTCGACGTCCAGGTGGCGCTCGATTGTGTCACGGAGAGGCTCAGCTGCTCCTGCTGCTACTGTTGCTCAGGCGAGGCTCGTCGGTTCAGTATCGAAGGAAGCGTTCCGGCGAGGTCGGGTGGGCTTCTGTCATCGAGGGGGAGGGTGATGTCTCTGGCGTGCTGCGGGGTTTAGACGGTTGATGTCGTTGAGTCATCGAGGGGAAGAAGGGAAGTCGGGTTCAGGCGTTAATGACAGTCGGGTCGAGGGAATGGATGGTCGCGATTGGGAAGTTCAGGCGGGTCGTGAGGGGAGGAGACGGAAGGTCAGGATGGCCGGCTCCGGCGGGACTGCTCCGGTCGGCGAGAGGACAGTGATGAAGATGAATAGGAGACGGTTCGGCTAGGTCAAGCTTTGGGGTGATGGGGATGATAAAAATAAGGAAAAGAATATATATATATATATATATATATATATATATATATATATATATATATATATATATATATATATAGATAGATAGAAAAGTAGGGTTTTGAGGTTGACTTAGGTAGTTGGGCCGGTCAACCCCTCCTTGGGATTGGGTTTGGCTTCTTCATGTAGATATTTAAAAAGCTAGGATTTGCATTGTTTGAAATGGATGGCTAGAATTTGATGAGGGGTTGATGTTGAGTGTTGCACACTCCAAAAAATATAGAGAAAAATCACATGACCGGTCAGTAAAAGTAAATGGGGTTTCTTTTTGTGTTGTGTCCAATGGGGTGTGGACACCTCAATGTGCTTTTACATAGAAGTCCCCAACAATTAAAAAATTACACAAAGTGGGTTTTTTGGATTAAATTGGGTCCTTATATTAATTTAATTAAAATTAATGTAAATGGTGTTCTAAAATTAATTGGAAATACATAGGACTAGAATTAGGTGGTACACAAGTATCATGGATGAAGAAGGCTCAGAATAGAATATTATCATAATTTGGGTTGCACAAAATGGGTCAAGATTGTGTCTCCAATTTTGATTGGAACATACAAAGATACAAAGTTAGATTTATATAGAATTAAATATAATTGTTTGTAACGAATATTATGCGACTAAATGATGCACAAAAGGGCATAGTTATGAGTTACACAAGGATCAGAATAGAAGACTGGCATGTCTAGGACAAGGGTATAAAATTTGTAGGAAGGCAAAAGCTAGTATAGTGCTCCAATTATCGAAACAATGGTAAGGTACCACAATCAAATAAAATCACTACAATTAAATATAAATAAATATCATGCAATATTAACACATTAAATTAAAAAATGAAAAGATAAAAATATTCCTATTCTAAAATATGGTAGTGACACGAGTACATCTTCTTGTTAGTTTTTATTTCATGATAGTGTATATATCACTTATTCTAGAACTAATTACTGGATTCCGACAATGGCTACACGGACTGATACTAAATTTATCATGTCATGGTATGTTATCCCCTACCGTGTTCAGCGGGTACACATTCACATATATTTTATCATGTTTATCGGGTATTGATTATCGTGTACTTCTTGTTCACACACTGTTCGTATTAAGTGTGCTAATATTCATATTCGTATCATGTCGTGATTGGATCCATGAGTTTTGGTTGGGGTGGAGGAGTAGGATTTGGTTATGTGATCAAGCCAGTATATTCGTGTACATGTCGATTAGATATCACACGTGTAATCGAGTTACCATATTGTATTCGTGTTCAACCTAACCCGATTACATAACAAACTTGTACTCTATGGTCTTTAGCTAGTTTATCTATTTTTATTACTTGCAGTAATCTTATATTGCCTGTTCTTTCATTCCAGTACTTCACATGTTTACTCTAATTTATTTTCATTTCCTATTGCTAGTTACTTTATATTCTTTTCTATTATTTGTCATTTTGCTCTATCATGTATTTGGAACTGCTTTAAGAGTTTTATACTTCGTTCCTTTCCTGATTGGATTTTTTTTTAGATCATTGGCTAGAGGAGATGTGCTCCACTTATTATGGGTCGCAGGATGGTGACCCATTAGAGGATACTCCCTTAGAGCAGGAGAACCTAGTGCCAGTGACCGAGAAGGCCTAGTTATATATTTTTGTATATTGTATTAGTCTCATTTCTAGACTCATGGTATGTATATATTATTTTGGGAGTGGCTATGTCTAGACTTATGGATTTGGACTTGTGGATGTATTGTGACTCTTATTTTCTCTCTTTTATTCTATACCGTGATTTCATCCTCCTTTAGTTTTATATTGTGATTGAGTATTGTTTACCATTATCATATACCATATTGTTCCTCCTTTTAGAGTGGAGATAGCATGACAGATACCCTTTTATATATCGTGTAAGATGTGTAGATAGTTATATTAAACCAGATAGCATTCTACCGTCGATGCTACAACGTAGGCTTGGCGTTGTTCACTATTCGTGTCCTTATTCCGGGTGCGGATCGTGACACAAGACATGGATACTATTGTCTAAACCAACCGGGGCAAAAATAAAGTGTTAGTCAGAGAGAATCATTATCCTAACATCTTGATTATGTGCACAGTGGATGGAAGACTATGCGCCGCTCACTCGCCAAGCCAAGACCTTCGTACAAAATTAAATACGAGCAGACAAACTGCGCCAACTTTGTCTGCGCCACAGATTGTGTGCCAAGATCATGCTGATTATATGCGTGTGCACAAGAAGACTATCAAAGATAACTTTTTCTTCTCTCTGAAGGGTAAGAACTCGAGATACGATGAATCACTTGCAAATCAAGCCAGCATATCACTCTACACATAAGGGACCAAAAATATGCACAAAAGATTTAATTTATCTCTTGTAAAGAGGCAGAGTCTGCCCTTTTCCTCCTGTTCTCTTCCCTCTCTCAATTTATGTGAGCTTATTATACAAAAGCGTAAAAAGAGGGACCCTTTTGACACTACAATGGTGTTTCCTAAGAGCTTAATGAACATCGTTGTAGTTGTCATAGAGTTGTAATTGAATGTTGATATATGTCAGTAAAACGGTCTATGTTTGACCATTGACTTATACTATGTCTTCTAAGACTCATTGCACAAAGCAAGTTGACAACCAGAAGGACGAGAATGAACCACTCTTTGCCTCAGCATATATGGCTTCACATCTTCCCCGTGGTAGGAGACAACCAAGACAGAGTTATTCAAGAAGACCCAGTCAAAGGAGATTTAACCAACTCATTCATTCCTTTGAAGGAGTATACCATAATACTCATTCTCGAAGACGAGAGTTCATTCATCACGAGAATCCCCATTCCTCAGAAACTGAAGCCGGGGATAGCAATCCCCTCGATTTTGAAGCTGACAATGTAGACTCTAACTACACGGTTCTTTCTCCTAATTCCTCTGTCAAACATAGGGATGCTAGTGTTTATATCTTCGGTGATGAACAAGACGCTTCTCCATTACTAAAGAATGCCTTAGTTCAATAGAGGCCACTCTCAAGGATATGCACACCATGATGCAAAATATATATCAAATCATGACAGCCTAACTTCCTGTTGCACCAACACCAATCCAAGTGACTTCATTAACACCTGCATAGCCTACTCCTGGGATAACACTTCTGCCGGATAATATAAATCCAGAAGCGGTCATAAACCAAGATTCAATAGGGCCAACTCTTAATTTTGCCAATATTGGGGGTAGATCTTCGCCAGTGGTGATTTCTGTTCAACTAGTGTAGAAGCATGAAAAATACGTCGGATGGCTATACGCAGTATATTGGTGTAGAGCAGCGTAAGCAGAGGCCTTCAAAGCCATCAAGCGTGCAACAGAGCTTTTTTTTGCTGAAAATAGCGTGAAATATAAGCTCAAAGGACCATCCGCGTAAGATAGTACGTCCAAGTATCTTCAGCGTAAAACAGGGTGCTTTATCGCCTCCAGGGCGTAAAACTCATCCTCTTTCAGACGCAGCATTGAGGTGTACAAAAGATGCTTCGTATTCTCCGAAGTGAACCTGTCAGACCCTGCAATGAAGATCCTGCAATGAACCTGACGTCTGGACTTCTGACAAAGGGATACGACTCGACTACCCAGACGACGGCTATAATGATGGCACAGCACTGCGACCCAGGCTGTCATTTACCGCCATCCCCTTTGCGTAAACTGCTTTTACAAGCACAAAGGGATATGCTACCTTGTTTTACACAGGCAGACACGAGCTGTTTACGTTCTACAGTAGACAAACCGCCTGCCACATCAAAAGCTGTACTCCGTACGGGGTCGAGGCACATCTCTACGTCTAATGCAGAGAGCGGTGACAGTTTCTCAAGGCACATCTCGGCGACTGATGCGCAGAAGGGGTTGCAGACCTTCAAAAACATGCCTCCATATTTAATGCAAGGATGGTGGCAAATCTCGGCATTTAATGCAAGAGATTTGATTATATCTTCAAAAGCCGTAATTTTGGCTAAGACATCCACATCAGCACTCTGGCACGATACGCAGCGGCTTCTACGCCCATCCAGCTCCTATACTCTCTCGGCCTCTATGACCGCTCGGCTTCAACGCCCATTCGGCTTCTACGCCTACTCGGCCTCTATGACTGCTCTGCTTCAACGCCCATTCGACTTCTACGCCTACTCGGCCTCTATGACCACTCGGCTTTTACGCCTGCTCGGCCTCTATGACCACTCGGCTTCTACGCCTATTCAGCTTCTACGCCTATTCGGCTTCTATGCCGGTTTGATAACTATTTGGCTTCTATGCCATGGTGACAGACATTTGGCTTCTATGCCAACCTCTTCTACACAATGGATACCTACCTACGTGGCTTCTTCGCCGTGATCTTCGTAGCGATTATACGCGTTTTGTCCCTTAGTTGGACCCGCGTCACACGCTCATTCAAAGGATCATCTATACGCAGGCATTGGTTACTTTAACCGTTGTGTAAAAGGGTGTTGTACTTTCCACTCCTCGGTTTTTACACCGACGGAGTGGTCACTGTCACTAAAACTCTATAAATAGAGACCTCTATCAATGAGGAACAAGGTCGAAAAATTGGTCAAGAAACCAATATCAGATCCAGGGTCGACAAATTGGAAGGTCAGAAAATTGGTCAAGAATACCAATATCAGATCCGAGGTCAAACTTCCAAGAAAGATCGAACCAGAGGTCAAGAGAGAGAAAGAGAGAGAGAGAGAGAGAGAGAGAGAGAGAGAAGAATCCGGAGCTCAGGCAAAGAGTAGGGATCAACAACTTTGGCATCGTGCATCCACCCTCTTCTGCAACCTTCGAAGCTGCTTCCTGTCTTCTACGACACATCTTCAACATCGTGTGGTCCAAGGGCTAAAGTGATCGACTGCAGATCCTACACCTATAGCAATATCTACCCAGATTAAATAAATTGTACTCCCATATCCTCGTATAGGATTAAATTGTACAAGTTTGTTTGTAAACCAAAGAAGGCGGGTTTCGTATAAACTCCATCCTGAATACATTTTTCATTCTTTCGTTTAATACCACAAACAACTAGGATCTCATCAGTCAGCTTCACCACTCCGAACAAAAGATCCTTTCAAATATATCCGAGAGTTGTGTGCACAGGTCAATGTTCTAAAGAACAAAGACCAACTCAACAAATTTGGGGTAAAACAACCTTATCCTCTACTTTGGAATAATGTTTCGTTCCTCCTAAGTACAAGCCCCAATCAATAGTCTTGTTTGAAGGTAGGATATCATCGAGCCAATATATTAACTACTACAATATGATGACGGCTCATCTGCAAAAAGAGGATGCTCTCCTTACCAGATTATTCGTGGGATGCTTAGCCAGCATAGCCTACGATTGGTATCATAGTTTACTTGATAACTGCATATCTTCATTTGATGACATAAATATCTTTTTCTCTCACAATTCTATAAAGGAAGCATGGATATGATAATGTCTTCACTCATTGATATCAAACAGAAGGAGAAAGAATTCGCTCATGAATTTGTGGAGCATTTCAGACAGGCAATCCTGAAGCTACCCCCCTCCGGTATTGCAGACTATACATTCATCGACACATGCAAAAAGAACCTACTACCTATAGTAGGGCTCTAGACAGGTCCAACTCATTTTCAAGCTGGACGGCGTTCATCATCGGAGCCGAAGCTGCTTGAAGGCAACACAAAAATGACACACAATATGGGATTACAAATGACCAATACTGAAGGGAAGCTTCTGTCCAATAATACAAATAATCGCAACAACAAAGGAAAGGAGGTCTTGGCAATAAATCTGCCGAAGCGACCCACCTCTCCTCCAGCATAAAATCCTTCGGAGTCCTCTAGGCCTAAGGAAGAATATTCCTTCGACGAGAGTGATATCCCCAGCATTTTCGAAAGCTTGATAAAAAGCAACAAGTTACAGTTGCCTGAAGTCAAGCGACCAAATTAGGCTGTTAAAAAAGATGACCCGAGATACTGCTTGTACCACCGATACGTAATTTACCCTATCAAGGCTTGTTATGTCTTGAAAAGGAAGATACAATAGTTAATAGATGCTAAAGCTATCATACTTCACAACAAAGAAAAGATAGTCACTGTCAATATTGTGTCTCTTCAATTCGGTGACTTTCCAACACAAGAAGTCCCGAACGACGTCGTCCCAATACCTCGAGCTACGATGGAAGTTGTAAATCTTTTGCCGTCTAGAAGCCAAATAGGGGAATTCGTTCCCCTTACCACAGATCATGGCAAGATTATATGGATTCATCCTGATATGCTGTCAGACTGGAACCAGGGAGCAGCATCTTCCAACACAAAATCTAATAAGGGTAAGAATTATAAATCATGCAATATAATTTCTACAACTCCTCATTCGAACAGAGATCAAGATCTCCCTCAAGAAGATATATCTCTCGAGATCATATTTCAAAATCTGAACATTACCCCCACCAAGCTTCGCTCGCAAGCTTCGCTTGACACACCGACAATGTTCCATTATTGGCAGCGTTACGTTGTACAAGGCACAATAGATATTCAGTTCTTATGAAGTTGTTCCTACATAAATTTCTTCTCCTCCTTCTACAACCAGTAGAGTGTCAACCTCAACTCAAGTGCATGAGGAAGATTGTCCCCAATTTCAATAATACAGCCAGCAATCTGTACGTTTGATACAAAATATGGGATATAATTTCTAAAAGATGAAGGTTTAAACTTTGGCAAGGGACGACGTATTCCTCTACAACTCCAAGGACAATCCAACAAATCCTGTAGTCGATTGGGCTATGATAAAACTATCCCCCATATTCACTCTAAGAAAGGGCAGGATAAAAAAAAACTCAAGTCCTGTAACATAGTACTTCTTTTTTCAATGCCCGAAGAAGAAGCTATGAATGATACCAGATCCGGCAAAGATTATCATAAGACTTATGAATTTATCCCGGAAGATGCTTATGACACTCTTCTTACTTCGCCAACTCCTGTTGTTCCGGTCACAACCGAACCTGGTCCTTCAAAACCTATTACGGCAGAGAAAGAAAAGCAAAAAAAAGTACGCTTTGATAAATTACTGAAGAAGAATGTTTCCCAGGGACTTGAAATCCCTACAATTTTGACATATTAGCACAATTAGCCAATACCCCAACTAGACTCTCCATATTCGAGTTGCTTCGTTTGTCAAAGGAGACTCGTGAAGCTTTGAGCGAAGCATTGATACAGGTGGACTCATGCCTATCTCAACTCAAGACTCCTAATGAAGAGCCATTAGCATGTCCTCAATGCCACAATATGATCAAAAAGATTCCAAATATTACCTTTACACAAGATGACATGCTACTCAAAGATAATCGGCATGACAGGCCTCTGTACTATACCGGTTATATTGGATCTATCAAGGTGAACCGGATTCATATCGACCCTGGTTCTTCACTCAATATTATGCCTAAAAGTCTGCTGAGAGGATTGAAGATACCAATGCATAACATGTCTGCTACTAGTACTACCATTCTAGGATTCAATGATGGAAAAAGTAAACCGATAGAAAAGATACGCCTAAAGATTCAGATAGGCGATCTACGTACTGAAGTCACATGCTATGTGATTGACTCTGACGTATCTTATAACTTTTTTCTGGACGTCCATGGATAGACGAGCATAAAATCGTGCCCTCCACCCTACATCAATGTTTCAAGTACGTGAACAGTAGAGAAGAGGTCAATATAGAGGTAGCTAACCTCAACCCTTTCAAATGTGTCGAAGCCAGTTTTATTGACTCTGCACTTTATACACTGGAGTACATGAAATAAGAAGCTAATCAAGCTATCGAGGAAGCTGAAAATACTCTAAAAGAGGCGCCTCTGATAATCAGAGTCAAAGGACGTATTACTCGTCCAACTCCTTCGAAGCCTCTCGGCATCGACCTGCACAAATGATCTCCATTGGTCATCAACCTTCGAGGTAATGAACAGCCAACACTGGGGAATGAGCCCCTAGTTATCGACCTTCATTATAACAAGAAATCAATGTAAGCAAATCAACCCCTAGTCATCAATCTGGCCAAGCTTCCTATCAAAGTTGAAGACTCTGCCGACTCTGTGGAAGATTAAGAAAGTCTATAAAGAGGGCTCTACTTTGTACTACATTGATGTGGAACCCTTTGCTGAAAAATTCTTAGAGGCTTTTCACCTCTACGAACCTCTGTCCATACCCGTGGCATCTTTATTCTAATACAGTTCATCATATGAAATATATGAGGAGACATACTTTATAGTTCCGGCAAGACAGAACAAGTAACGTCAGATAATCTTTGGCAAAGCCAAAAACAAAAGAGTCACACAGACTAATAATTTTGACGAAGATATGGGGAAGATACAACCATATCGTTACAGTCAACTCGCCAAGAACATCATACAAAGGATGGGCTACGACTTAAAATCTGGCTTAGGACTAAATTATGGAAAAGACATACGGACTCCTATACGTCACATTTCCCCTAAAGGCTAGCCAAAAATATACTAGCAACGGACTGGTCGTGGTTTGGGATATGTTATACCACCAACAAGTACTGAAAGTTCAGAATCAGAAGAAGAAACATATTCTCACTCTTCTGACTCATCATTGAGGGATTCTGACAAAAATATGGGTGACGTATTCAAACATGCCTTCTTTGTAAATATTATGTCAATTACCCCAGATGAGGAAGACGTTAAACTATCAGAAACATTTGAGAATGATCCATGGGAACAACATATGGATACTCAATGGGAACTTCGATTCGAGCAGCGTGAACCACCTATAGAGGACAAAATAATCCAAATTGATGTAGGAGAAGAATCTTTCCCCAAGACCAATCTTTATCAGCGAGAGTCTTCCTGAAGAAGATCAATATGCTTTAATCCAGCTAATAAAGAAGTATATCGATGTCTTCGCCTGGAGTTACGAGGATATGCTTGGCCTAGATCCTTAATTAGCCACACACAAGCTCAATATTCTTCTGAATGCTAAGCCGGTGAAGCGGCAACAATGGCGATTTCGTCTGGATATGATAGATGCAATTGAAGCAGAAGTCAAGAAACTCATAGCATGTGACTTCATCCGAGAAGAGCAATATCCTGACTAGATATCCAAGATCGTTCCAGTCATGAAGAAAAATGAAAAAGTCTAGGTCTGCATAGATTATCGAGATCTAAACTTGGCCTGTCCAAATAACGAATTTTCTCTTCCCATCAAAGATGGCATGATCGACAACACTTGTGGCTTTGAACGTATGTCCTTCATAGATGGATTATCAGGCTACAATCAAATCAAGATGTTGCTTGAGGACGAAAAACATACATCTTTCCATACACCATTAGGAGTTTACTATTATACGGTCATATCCTTCGGCTTGAAGAATACGGGTGCAATGTATCAATGAACCATGAGTATAATTTTCCAGAAGTATTTACGAAAAATAGTAGAATGCTATGTGGATAACATCGCTATCAAGAGTCGCTCATTACCTTCAAGATTTGAAGACTGTATTCAAATTGATACGTTAGCACCAGCTGAAGATAAATCCAACAAAATCCTTTCTGGGAGTCTCCAATGGCAAGTTTCTTGGATTTGTTATTACTTCCAAAGGTATTCACATCAACCCCGATAAAATTAAAGCTGTCCTCGAAATACAGCCTCTACGTAATCTCAGAGAACTTCGTGGTCTGCAAGGCCATCTGGCGTACATTAGGAAGTTCATCTCCAATCTCTCGGGACTATGCCGACCCTTCACTCAGTTAATGAAGAAAGTTGTATCCTTTGTTTGGAATTAAGTATGTCAACAAGCATTTGATGACATTAAACGATATTTAACAAATTCGCCTGTTCTGGTGTCTCCGATTGTAGAAAAACCTATTTTGTTGTATGTTTGAGTAATGGATCACTCCATAGGAGCTATTCTTACGTAAAAGAGTGATGAAGGACTTAAATAGGTAATCTATTATCTCAGTTGTATGATGGTAGATACCGAACATCGATATAATCTGGTGGAAAAAGAATGCCTTGCCTTGATGTTTGCTATTCAGAAAATACGATATAACGTGTTGGGTCAAACCATTCACGTCATATCCAGAGTAAATCCCCTTCGGGTATTGATGACCAAGCCAAGCATATTTAATTTTCGGTTAGCTATATGGATAAAGCTGCTATCGCCTTATGACATGGTATATGTCCCATAAAAAGCAATGAAGGGTCAAGCACTAGCCGATTTCCTGGCAGCTCATCCTGTACCGAAAACTTCCAAACTATACGATGACATCCCAGATAAAATATTAGAGTCTAATATGACAATAGGGGATGACACCTGGCAACTATTCTTTGATGACGTATCAAGAATAGGACCCAAAGGCAACATAGTAGCTGGAGTTGGCATAGTCCTAGTATCTCCTGACCAACTACTCATTCATCGAGCATATTCTCTCAGTGAACCATGTTCCAATAATGTAGCAGAATACAATAATATACTCATTAGTCTCCAATTAGCTAAAGAATTGGACACAGAATATCTGAAAGCCTACGAAGATTCCAAACTGATAGCTAATCATATTAAGGGAGAGTATGAGGTTTGATATGAAGACCTCATCCCTTATCATCAAGCGACAAACAAACTAGCTTTTACCTTCAAAGGATTCTCCATCGAGCATATACCTCGGTTACAGAATATAGAAGTTGATGCTTTGGCCGGCCTAGCAGCTTCATTGGTTGTTCCCCTAAATAGACGATACTTAATTATGATAACAGGACAAGAGTTGTTATGTACGAAGAATAACTTGCACATTGAACAGAGTTACATCATAACTTCAACTTCAATAGATAAAGATTAGAGAGACTCTTTTATAGACTACGCTGCTTATAGGATTCTTACAAAAGATCCGAAGGAATCTAACTCTATTAAAAGATGCTCGCTCCATTTCTACTATAATGCTTCGTCCAAAATGTTATATCATCATTCTTATGATGGATTGCTACTACGTTGTCTCTCCAACCAGGAAGCAAAATAATTACTCCGTAAGGCTCATGGTGGCATCTGTGGAGCACATCAGCCGGGTCCCAAATTATAAGACCGCCTGAAGAGAATGGATTATTATTAACCCATCATGGTGGCAGACGCCGTAGACTACACCCGTAGATAGGAATCATGTCAAATTCATGATGATTTTATCCACCAACCAGTAGAATTCTTACACCCTACAGCTGCTTCTTGGCCGTTCGAACCTTGGGGAATGAACATTATTGGCCTGATCAGCCCATCTTCTTCTAGGGGACATCGGTTTATACTTGCAATAACTGATTACGTCTCTAAATGGGCAAAAGTAGTCCCACTCATTGAAGTTAAGACGTCCAACATAATTAACTTTGTCAAATACTATGTTATCTATCGTTTTAGTGTTCCACGATGGATAACATATGACATTGGGCCATAATTTGCCAGTAAAATTTTTATCGGTTCTGTGATAAGAATTGAATCCAGAATATAGCATCAATGGCCAACAATCCAGCAGCCAACAGCTTATCAAAGCCTCCAACAAGACCATAATCAAACTCCTTGAAAATTTTGTCTTATCCAACAAACACGATTGGAAAGAGAAACTCGGTAAATATTTATGGGCTTATCGTACGATAGTTCGGGCTCCAACTAGTTGTATACCATTATCTCTGGTCTACAGATTTGAAGTGATCCTTCCACTCAAAATTCAGATACCTTCTCTAAGAATAGCTAATGAGCTAACGGTGGAGAATAATAATCAATTATGCCTACAAGAATTAGAAGCATTGAATAAAAAGTATCTGCACGCTTAACAGCGCATTAAGCTATACCAAGCACGCATTTCAAGAGTTTTTAATCGAAAGGTCAAGGAATGAATATTCCAGGTTGTCACGACCAACACCAGGTGAAGGGGTACGAGTACGTGGGTACGTCTAGCCTATGCCACAACATCGGCGGCAGAATGCTGTCTAGGTCAACTATACTAACTAATTATCTCACAAATGTATAATCTTCCAATAATATCTCAACTCCAAGAAGAGAGTAATAAAACTTAATTCAACACAATACTCAATCATAATTATATAGCACGATAAGATATCAAAGAAGTTTAACATAACTATACAATATAACAACAACAATAGAAATAATACTCCAGGTCTCAATATAAGACGAAAACAAATTTGATACCAAAAACTAAAGAAAACTAACTATAAAAGACTAGTGATGTGGATAAACCTCCCGACAATCACTCCAGAACTAGTGGGTCCCTGTCTGCACCATCTATAGTTCGAGGTCCGTAGTATGTCGGACACCAATCTCCTGGATCCTCTGAAAAATATTTTTTATCAGGAATGGAGCAAAGTACATCTCTAATAGCAATTCTAATCAATGATATAAACTATCTAACAGTAAATAGATGTGAATATACAAGATGCCATATACATATACAAGAGTTATGCAATAAAGGAAATATTGGAAATAAATACAAGAATGAGCAATATCGAATAAACAAGAAATACTAATGACTAAGCGAGTGAGTACCAGCTTTAACATGTAATCGGCTTGGGAACTTGCACAAGAGTAAATGGCCAGGTTAATCATACGTGTGGTGTATGATCAACACTCATAAGGAACAAGACTTGCACAAGGAGGATATGATCACATATCTATACTACATACTCCCCGCCCCCGACTGGTATAGTAGATCCAACCATGGTACGTCATGACACAGGTTTCCACAAGAAGGGCGCTACTCTTCTCATGAACAAATGTTTGTACATGTACAAGAAGAACAAAGATAAGGCTTGCACAAAATACACCATAAATATCAAAGAATAACATCTCATGACGACATCCGAATATACCAATTCGTATAACCATCGTGTCAAGAAATTAAAGATATCTACACTAGATACAATGAACATAGAGGATTCATAAATAAGAAACTATCAGAGAATATACTCGCCTGTAGTCCAGAGCAATAAATGTCAAACTGTGTCTTGACTGGTGTTACACAGACCTATATATAGAATATTGCATTAATTCAAGGTGTAGGAATGAAATTAAGTTAAACTAGTTCAATTCTAGGTCATGAAGCCATTTCTAAGTCAAAATAGTCAAACTAGGTCAACTCTATGTCAAACTAGTCAACTTGGTTAAACTAGCTATTTTTAGGTTGTATGAGTCCATCTCTAGGATACTAGGTCCATACACTAAGCATCTAGGCCACACTAGCAATTCTAAGATACTAGAAAACTAACAAGATACCATATCCTAAGATACACAAGTTTTTAATATAAAAATAGTAATATATATATATATATATATATATATATATATATATATATATATATATATATATATATATATATATACATGATAATACATATAGTAGCTAAGCTAACTAAAGAAAAATGGATACCTTGGCCTTGAACCAATGCGTATCACACTACCACACACCTATCTCGATACTCAAACCCAATACCTTGAGTATCGACCCATTAACTTAACATTATATTGGTATCCCAAGGTAATCCAAATCCTCATTCATATAGCTAATACCCAAAACTAACTATATGCTAATCATAAATAATTACTAAAATATATTACATATATACTAACTATGAAGATATATTAACTACTAACATATATTATATACTAATACATAGATACTAACTTAACATATGATACATACTAGTACATAGATACATATACATCATAATAACATATCAGTACAAGACTACAAAGATACATATAGTTACTTAGCTAACTATTACCCAAGTCTAAATAACCATTAAACTAACAAATGCATATAACTAATTATCTAGGTACTAATTATGTCTACTAACCAACTAAACTCACCTAGCTAAACCATAACCTTACTGACTGAAACTGAACCCTTGCGGCTGATATGCTGATATCCTTGCCTTATTCTCTTGCTGTGCTAGCTCCCTGTTGATTTATTGCAAACTGAACTACAGTTGTTGTGTACTAGGCTGATGTCGGGTTGCACTGCCAGTGCTGGGTTCTCACTGCAGTGATGCACTAAAACTGAACTGCCTAGCTGCTGTTGAACTTGATGATGCAGTGGCACTCTTCTCTGTTTGCTGCTAAACTGTTGATGCTTGAGCTGTACCTCAGTTGGAGCAAACTGATGAAACTGCACTAGGACTATTCTGCAGTTGGCTCTAGTTGATGCATTGATGCACTACTCCTTCTCCCCTGTGTTGTCGATGACTAATGGCTGCTATTTCTCTCCCTCTGTTTGCTGATACTGCACAGTGAGGTTGATGAACTCTGCTTCTTAGTGCATTGCTTCACAGTTGGTTGTTATTCCCTGTTGCATTGTGATGCTGTTCTTTAGTTGTTGTGTGAAGTATACTGCTATTTGCAGTGCATTCAGTGGATGGCACTTGTTGAATGCATAAGTTGATGTATAGTGCTCACTGAGATTTACAGTTTGCTAAATTACAATATTATTAAAGCTATTATTCTTCTCCTTGTAGTGCACATTTTGTGCACCTTGACCTTGTTGAATGCCTGAGACTATACCTTGTTGTGCCTGTTGATGCATACTGAACTGCAGTTGCTGCCACCTCTTCCTCCATAACTGCTATGCAGTTGATGCACTATGCACTGATGTTATCCTTTGTTGTGCTACTGCTTGCAGGCTCGATGGCTCTACTCAGTGTGCTGCAGCTGTGGAAGCTCCTTGCTGCTCTTTCCTGCTTGTTGTTGAAGCTGCTACTGCTATGCATTGTATCCTCCCTGCTGCAGAACTGTGTACGAGCTGCACCCATTGCTGCTACCCTCAGTTGATGCGAACTGATGCCCAGTGCACTGATGCACTGATCCACTGCCCGAGCTTCCCTCACAAAACTGCCACACACTCACACACAACTCACAAACACTTACACACATAGCACACACCTATATATATATATATATATATATATATATATATATATATATATATATATATATATATATATATATATATATATATATATATATATATATATATATATATATATATATACACATATAGATATAATATCTATCTATCTATCTATCTATCTATCTATCTATCTATCTATCTATCTATCTATCTATCTATCTATCTATCTATCTATCTATATATATATATATATATATATATATATAACATACTTAAATATATATACTCTATATAGATATCACATATATGCATATATAAACACATAGCTATATATATACCTAGCTACATTTACTCATCGATACATACATATATATCATACATAGTAAGTCACATAGGATTAAAGAGCAATTAAACAAACACGTGGAGTGCATCGCACCCGTATCACACTAGATCTATGATACGCTTGTGATACGAGTAGACCATACAACCAAATGTACCCCGAAGGATACAAGCAAGTCTAAAATAGTATATATGAATAATACGAAGAGTCAATTATATATCTACGTGCCCGTGTCAAAATATGACATGCACAAAGCCCCGTGTCGGAGAAAACCCTCAAAATCAATCCGTATCTCCAAATTGTCGGGATACGACCTGCACGTATCCAATTTTGGATATGACACTAACCACACACAAATAAATATATGTTAATTTGGTCTAATTGACCAATTGACAAACACAACATGTGTCAATCTCGGAATTCTCCTAAAATTGACACAAAAATACCCATAACTTCCTCCATAGGCTTTCTATGAATCTAATTAAAATTCCTATGGATAGCCTATGCATATGGAGTGGTTCCTTATGGTTAATTCACATATTTAGAACCTAATTAAAAAAAAAAATTGTACCTATTGGGAGATGGATTCCCAATGCAACCTCCAAAATTGGTAAATGAGCCTTCAACTTGTAGATCATTGCTCCTCTTTGTAGATTCTTCCTTCTTCCTTGTAGATCCATGCTATAATGGCCTCCAATGATGATTTGGGAAGGAACTAGAAAATAATTTGTGTAGGGATGAAGGAATTTGGTTGAAAAAAAATTCTAGATCTAGATTTGAAATAAAAAATAAAAAGAGAGAAAGTTTTTAGCCCCTTTATATAGACCTCACTTGCCCCCTCCCTCAAGCTACTATATAAAGTCTAAAATACCCCTTAGGGCTTGTCTTGAAGAAATTAATTAAGGAGGGAAGGTTCTAGTCTAATGGTTTAACTTAATTAATTCATCCACCTAATGATTGGGCCTATTGTTGGACTCAATTCTAACTAGAATTAAATATTGGTCCATGGATCTAATCTAAACTAGTTAGGTCCACTAACATAAGTCCAAAAATAAATCTAACATGCTAATCAATAAATAAATATTCAACATGCACAATATTTAATTAATTACCAAATGACTAAAATACTCTTTTCTAGAAAATGTGGTAGTGACACAGGTCGGTGAATTGGTCCTTTCAGTGAGAAGACCTATGATCACAACCCATAAAAGCAAAAGCAAATTCTAAGCCTAATGGAAAGGTCCTTATGTAGTGGAGATCGTATTCTCCAACGGAGCCTATATGCTTGCTAAGCCCAACGTGATGCCTATCAACGACAAATTTCTCAAGAAGTATTATGTCTCAGCACGACATATTCTTCTCCATCTCTGACAGTTTAAAATAAAATGTACAACAAGATACATTTTGTTTAATCCCCAACAACTCATAGGCTACAGGCCTCTCGAACTATTACCTATATTCATTTTAGAATAAGACATGGGTAATGGGTCCTCAAAGTTTTCCAGCGGAATAATACTCAGATCCAACAAAATACTCTTGTTGAGATCATCTATGTCACTCCCTGTTCCTGATATACGTATTTGGAACATATTAGTTTTTCTTCTTATATTATTTGTTGCTTGCATGGTAATTAGGTTGCATGTCATGGAGACTAGACCCATTCTTTGGATCAATTAGACTCGTGGTTAATTGTTGGTTTGGTCATGAGTGAACCCATGGTCTAAACCTCAATCGTGGCATATATAAGTTAACTTATTTCTCTCTCTTCCCTCACTCTCTAATTTTTTCCCTTCCTTCATTTAGGCAAGTACACCTTGCACTACATAAAGAAATCTCTTGATTTTGATTATTGCTCTTTTATTGCATTTTATTAGTTTAATTTGTGTACATTATGATTCTAAACACTTTTAGTACTTGGAGTTTTTGGTTTTAATAGGTGGATTTGAGTATATATACATTAGAAGTTTAAGGTTTTTATGAGTTCCCTAATTTTTTGGTAGTTTTGATCTATCAAAATATGGTATTTAGAAAACCAGTTTTCGGGGTTGATGAAGCACTTTATTTATAGCATTTTGGCTTTTGGTTCACTTGATTCGGGATTAAAATGAGGTTTTTATGAAGAAAATAATTTTTGAAATTTTTGGAGTTTTTGTCATGGCCAAACCTGATATTTAGTGAAGATGAAGTCTTCATGCGGCCAGCGAATTATGCGATAGTGAGTGCTATGCGGTCTGAGTGCCATGCAGCCTGAGATCTTTGTCTCATACTAACCAGCATGTGTCCATCTTGTTGGATGCATGACTGCTATTACACAAGTGTTCTGGAGCTAATCTGTGAACTCCTTGTATTTCACTCGCTGAACGAATGAGAAATTCGCTAAAGTCCAAAAGAGCAATATGCAGCCGTGTGACCTATGCAGCATGGAGAGTTTGCGGCCACCATTCCTTGGACGCCTGACTCTGAATCGTAGGCACATATTTCTATAATTTTGTCTTCTCTCTGACACTTTATGTCTTGTCACATATATCACTTCAGTCACTTCTCAGACACATATTAAATATACGTCACACAATACTTGTCCCAAGGAGTGGACTTTGCCCTGTCATATGCGGTACTGATCCCATGCTGCACCGACTCATATGCAGCCGAGACTTCCCATGCGGCACCAAGCCCATACGGTACCGACCTATATGCGGCCGAGACTTCCCATGCGGCACCGATCCTTATGCGACTGACTTCCTATGCGGCACATGTCCTATGCGGCACTGACTATATACGTCCCTGATCCTCATGCGGCCTATGTGCATGTTTTTTTTATTTGCTTAGTTTTAATACTTTATGGAACTTTTGTGATTCCATGTGTGATTTTAATGATTGCTAATGTATGTGAGCTACGTGACCATTTATTATACTTAACTATGTGCCAAAACCCATATGATTTACCAATAATTGGTAACTTGACTCGATTATTGGTATCTATGTTGATACACTTACTACGTGTTATGTGTTCCTACGTGCTAAGTGTTTCTACGTGATTATGTTATATATTTTACATCGAGGTATGCCTACGTGCTAAGCAACATGTGATGTAATAAAATTCCTCCAGTATTGACATGATAGTTAGTCAATAACCAAGCGTGGCTATGATTCATTTGACTGATGTATCACATTGGTGTGAATCCAAATTGAACTACAAAGTGATAAGTGGATTTGTATCTAGCATGCCCGTACTACGGTTCGACATATAAGGGGAGTAACATCTGACCACGCCATGTGATTTCAGCTAGCCCTATGGTTAACTAGGCAACTAAAATATATAGAGCATTGGGAGGGACAAAATCCCGAGATCGTGCTTAACTAGCCACCCTCAATCTTTATATGGGGAGTGAAGGCTGGACCCATGGATATTATTTAAATCCTCATTAGTAGATGGAAAAATCCTACTATTATATTATACTATGTGTTATATGCGATCTTAGCACGGTAGCCTTACGAGAGACCGGTGCATACTACTATGTGCTATGCGGCGATTCATGGCTCGGCTAGCCCCTACTAGAATATGGTTCGATATGAGGATTTATATTATATGCATAATACCTTTGGGATAACCCAGACTGCACCTAGTAAGCCGTACAAGTAATTGGACGATTATGTAACTGAGCTTGTTTGTGTATTGTATCTACTGTCAAATAGTCTAGGGATATGGACTATCATGGTGCGATGGTCTAACCCTTGTCCTTGTTTGGTTGTAGGGTTAGATTATTGTGTCACGATAGGCTATGAACCAAAACTACGTGACAGAACTATATATATATATATATATATATATATATATTTCATAACCATGTTTTATTTTTTTATTCGTGCTCCCTTTGTGGTACTTGCTATTGGGGTCTAACCCTACTGGTTTTTCATTACCAGGTTTAGAGACAACGAGGATCAAGCGTATTATCATGACCCGCACCCAGAATTTGGGCATGAACCGTGGGTACGTCCAGCCTACGCTACAGCATCGGCGGTAGAACGTTGTCTAGGTCACAATACTAGCCAATCAATCTCACATGAATATCCTACTCCATAAGGAGACATAGATATCATAATATAATATAAAAATACTCAATCACAGCAACTAAAGCACGATAAGATATCGAAGTAAATAAATAAAATACAACACAAGTCTAAACAACAAAAATAGTCTAACCTGCAAACAATAACATCCAAATCTCCAAGTATGCCAGAAACAAGTCCTCTAAGTCGCAGTCTGGAAAAATATTTTTAGTCAGGATGGAGCGAAGTACAAACACTAACAGCATTTCCATGTATATTGACAAAAACTATAACACAATGTAAAAAAATACAAGATAGATATAAATACTGGAAATAAGAATACTAGAGATAATAAAATACTGGAAATAAGAAAATATTGGAGAATATATATACCATCAATGGTACAACTAGCAATGAACAGAAATACAAGTGCATGCTAGAACAATGAACTGGAATATAAGTGAATGCTAGAACATTAAACTAGAAATACATGACTAGAGCATCTAGCTAAGTGTGTAAAACATCAGTATATCATGTGATCGGCTTGGGACTGATCAGGCTTGTTATATATGATTAGCTATATTTCATATAAGGTCAGGCTAACCATCCAGTTAGCTATGATACAAGCAATAGTCAGGCTAATCATATATAACAGGCTATGAGGCATGTAATGGTCAGGCTGCACCCGACGTGAGGTATGGGGTGAGATATGATGCATGTAGAGTGGGGTATGATCACGTAATCTACTAATATTTCAATTATGAATCCTCGTGATTGGTCTCGATGATGCTAAGCCGTGTATCCATAGTGTCAGAATCATGTACGTTATACAACTAGAGTCATAGAGATGATCAACATAATGAAAACTGTCAGAGAATGTACTCGCTTGTGGTCCTCTGCTGGCAATACCAATATCTTGTTTTCAAAGTCTTGTCTAAATAATCCAACAGTCCTATAGACATAATATAATAATAATATAGCATCAGTCGTTATACTAGCACACACACAAACATAATTATACTGAACTCAGAGACAACGCTAGGGGTGATACTTGTCAACTAGTAGGGTCAATTGGGCGTCTAAATGCACAGGTGTCATGTCCTCGAATACTGTGCATAACCAGACAGTCAACTCACTAACATATGTCTAAAGATCTAAATCCCGTGTAATACCAACAGATGTGTAAGCTGGCATGTTGGTGAACACAAGGCAGGTAGTTCACTAATACTCAGGGTCATACAGTCAAATGTAAATACGTGATACCTACTACTAACACTTATGGCCATTCAACATCTATAATACAGTTATACATATTACTAGTATTTAATTTCCATGGAATATATATATATATATATATATATATATATACTAATTAGTTGTTATACACGCACGCACACACGCACACGCAACTGGTTACTAGGTTCACCAACACAGGGTCTTGAAATCAACTAAACTGAACTTACCATGAAACAATATGCTAACACCTAACACTATTCAGACATGCACAAAAAATCACAAAGAGGGCAGCTACGAACCTTGGCGTTGGCTTGTACAGGGTCAGGGAGACTGCTGCAGGTCATCTCCAGCGAGGTGAGATGGGTCGACGTGAGGGTGATGATGATGGTGATGATGATGATGAAGGTGATGCCGGAGGGGAGCGGCTCAGGCGACTTTGAGGGCTCGACGGTGATGGGGTCGCTGCTGTGATGGTCGAGAGGAAGTGGAGGAGGATGACAAAGAAGGAGATGGAACTGCGGTGGTTGTTGTCCCGTCGGGATGATCGACGAGGTGGAGAAGTCTGGGCTGGCGGGGCAAGGGTGATCGATGATTGGGACGGTGGTGTTCAGGTGGTGGCGTTAATGGTGACGTACGGGGATGGCCGGGATCCGACGAGGTGGAAGAGGAGGAAGAAGGTGGTCGTCGGTTCGAGAGAACGGCGTGGATGGAGGTCGACGGGGCTGATGGCCAGTGGTGGGGGATGGTCACCGGAAGGAGGAGCGGCGTTAATGGGAGGATGTCGTCGGTTAAAGTCGCTGTGAATGGGGGTAAGGGAGGTCGTGCTCGACTGCTTTGGGGAAGTCGACGGTGGCTCGGGGCAGAGCGGTGAGCAGGGAGGGAAGTCCGGCAGTCAGGATTGACCTAATGGTGAATTCGGTGGAGGAGTCAGCGGCGTGGAGGTCCGGCTGCTCCGGCGAGGTCGACGGCCGGAGGTGGGAGATGAAGATTAGGTTTAGGGTTCGGTTGTTGGGTTTGATGTTGGTGGTGTTGATGAAAAATATAAGGAGAAAATTATGTTTATATATGTGAAGAATTAGGGTAATATTGCTTAAGGGATTTGGGCCAGTTTGGCACTCCTTGGGATGGGGTTTGCTTTTTGGGAAAGGGGTTATGATGAGGGATTACATATAGGGAAGTGTGTGTGGTAAGGATAATGCTCCAATTTGAATGAATGGCCAACATTAATCATGAAGGAGAGTGTACAAACAAAAGGGGGAGAGAGAGAGAGAGTGGACCGGTCAATGAGGGAGGGGTTGGTTCTTCATGTGCCTTGACTACTAGGATGGTGACACCTTATTGCACTTTTGCATAAAAGTCCTCAATAATTGGAAAATTGCACAAAAAGTAGGAATTTGGATTAAATGAGGGAAAATACCATGTTTGGTGTGATGTAGTGGCTAAAAAGGGTGTATGGCGTTTAATATGAGTCTTGAGGGTGTGAGTGGGGGTTTGGTTTGGTGTTGGATCGAGTTTTGGGTCAAGTTGGGTCCTTACACCAATTTAATTAAAATTAATGTAAATGGTGTTCTAAAATTAATTGGAAGTACATGGGATTAAAATTAGGTAGGACACAAGTATCATGATCATTGAAGACTCAGAATAGAATATTGTCATAAATTGGGTTACACAAAATGGGTCAATATTGTGTCTCCAATTCTGATTGGAAAGCACAAAGATGCAAAGTCGAATTTATTTGAAATTTAAAAATAACGTCTACGACAAATTTTGTGCTACTAAAATGAAGCACAAGAGAGCATATTTATGAGTTACACAAAGGTCAGAATGGAAGGCCGTCTTGTCTAGGACAAGGGTGTAAAATTTGTTGGAAGGCAAAAGCTAATGTAGCGCTTCCAATATCGAAGCAACGGTAAGGCACAATAATTAAATAAAATTACCGTAATAAATTACAACCTCGATAGTTAATCCAGAAATAATACAAATTTAATTCATAACCCTATATTATGGTCAGGGGTTCATCTAGTTGGCTTCTTGGTCTAGTCTACTAGCTCATGCATTAAAGAACACTATATATATATACACACACATATCATGCAATTATTTAAAATAAATACACACAATACTTATAATAAATAAAATGACAAAAATACCCCTATTTTAGGATGTGGTAGTGACAAGTCTACCCTCCTTAGAAAAATTTTGTCCTCGAAATTTAAGATTCTCAATAGTTATATTTATTTATTTATTTATTTTACCATCAAAATTTAAATTTATCAAGCCATATAATCATAAAGTAAATTCATATTTTTATTTCACAAAAAAATTAAAATTTTATAAGTATCATATTCCTGAAAATCTTTAAATTTAAAATCAAATTCCATTCGTATCACAATTTCCTCTAAAATTTTAAGTTAATGACTAAATACAAAAATTTAATATCTAATCCTCTAATTTTAAATCCAATCAATGCATATTTATAAAATTAAAATTAAAATCTCATCCCAAAAATTTGAATTCAAACACTAATCCATTTATGATCTTATTCCTCTATTCTTTTTCCACACAATACTCAAACACTGTAATACTTACGAAGTCTTCAAATACAACATTCAAAATATAAGTTTTAAAATTTATATCTTGCAATCAAATAATTATAATGATAATCTTCTTAAATTTCTCAAAATTTAATGACAAATTCAATCATATCATAATCTTCATAAAAATCAATAATTTAACAAAATCGTCAATTCTGTCATATTAATTTCTTAATTCTTTATTTAAATTAATATTTATCCTCAAAATTTAAGGCCCTTGTCTCTCTCTGTCCAGTCATAACCTATTTATTAATGTTTACTACGATCAAACCCCCAACAATCAAGGTTTAAGAAAATTCTACCTACAGTCATACAACATGCAATCTAGAGTAAACATATATAGTTATAGTCACTTTTGTCATGGTATTGCAGTCTCTGTCAGGGTGTACTACTAACTATATTCTAGCAAGAAAATTATTGATATAAGCTTCGGTACTAAGAAATCAATCAATCCAATAGACGAAAAAGGAACAAAAGGAAAGAAAAGTACAAAACCTGCTAACCCATCACCTGGACATCTTCATCCTCTAACATACACTTAACTCTGGCACATTCACTCACTAACTCCTATCCCTATACACTGATACCCATATCAATTAATCACTAGTCTACAAAATATCTATGGATACATCCATATTACACACACATGTCTATTAATACCAAAATTTGATACCAAGAACCTCTAACACAACCATAGGTCAATTGATGCATCCAAGTTTGATACTCTTATCCCTTTGGTATAACTATTTCTACTACAAGCACACCCACAACTATCTCTCTTACCTACTGCCATTATTTATACTAGTTGTTCTTATCACTCAAGTGCACACCAAGTGCAACACAGCACACTAAGTACTAATCCCTCTAATACAACTCTAGATAGACACTCAAATCAGTTTGTAGTACCATCTCAGGCATGCTCAAGCCAACAGATCCTTACACATGCACATCATCTACTCATATACTAATATATATTTCTTATCCACATCTATCTAAGTATACATATTCTCACAGTCTCTATTACTTAAGGTACACACAAAATATACCATCTTACTGAATATTGTACTACCTCAACTGTGTACTGAATATTGCACTACCTGGATTACTTGCACTATTACTCCCAATAATTTTTTTGCATCCATATTAACTGATACACCAATCCAATATTATCACACGAGGTACTTACTGTTACTAGCATATTTCTCAACTAACCCTTGATATAGAAATACTAGCACTATTGGTATAGTAATACTAGCTTTATCATTAGATTACCTCATCACACTTATTAGAACTCACGATCACTTACACTTTTATAATACACATGTTTCACTTCACTCTCAAAGGCAGGCATATGGTTCCATATCTCGATGGATGTATACGTATCTCCCTTTAACCTTTTATAGACTGATACACTAATTTGTGATACACTTCATACCTTTCATGACCAATCTTGATATTTCTCTACCCATGGCACACTATTAGAATTTTCAAATACTCATGCTTCCACTTTTATGAACTCCCACACTGATACTCATCACCCACTGTGCATCATGTACATAATTTCTAGACACTCTTCCATCAATTGCTTCCAATACATCACTGGCCTTAATATCAGGTGATACTTCCATCACTAGTCATATACCGGTATACTCACATCTAATCACATCAGGCCTTACTTTATCTGTAACACAAGTCTTACTACTTAGCATAATGTATTCTTATTCCCTCACACTCTCCTATATACTCATTAATACCCTTCATGCATATACATTTCTTTACTCTTGACACACCCAAGTATCAACCACCAAATTTAATATCATGCTCCATTAATTTTTCAACATAATTTTTCTTGATACTTAATTGTTTACATGGATCACCCAACTACATAAATTCATGACTATCCATGACTGGCATGCGAATTCTGATACTAACTCCTGGAACCCTCACTGATACTCTTTACTCCCCCTTCTACCTATAGTACCAATACTAACTATAATGACACCTATCATAGAATTATTGCTACATGGTACTACGCTATGGGTTATCTCTAGATTGATGCTTACTGCTCACATGTCCAACCAAGAAACACTTATAGACTCATAAGCCACACTCCCAACAGTCAACACTGATACTCAAGACACAGACCTAATTATAAGTCACCAATTATCATACTAACAAAGAACCCTAATAGAATAAAGTTCTATAAGGAACAGAACTAAGGAATGAAGGTATCTCTACTGCTAGTAGAAAAATGATGGAACAAAGTCCTATAATAACAGAAGTAGATAAGTTTTGAGATGATACTTTAAGAACTAATTTAAGATACAACCTGATAATCATACACGTCTTTCTGAAATCATGACACTCAGAATCCTCGCCACGCCAGTAAGCATAGCCGCGATAAACGATAGGTTCCATAACTAAGGTATGCAACTCTATAATTATGTCATCTAGAATCCTCACCACGCCAACCGGTATTGCTGTAAGAAACTCTAAATTTCATATCTAAGATATGTACATCCAAGGTCAGGTTTTTACTTTTCAGCCACGATAGCTAATGTGGCTGCGATAAACTCTAGGCTCCATAACCAAAGTAGACGTTTTACCTTTTTTACTGTCCTCATCAACATATGTTATCAGACGATACCGTAAATTTTAATCCGTAAAATTTATCTCGATATGAAATAAACTTAACAATGACACCAAGAATTAAATTTAATAACCGATCAACAAGAATCAAATTCAATAAGTGAGAATGGACGAAAACAAGGAAAAGATTTAAATTGGAAATTATAATAAGATTTTCAAGGATCGTCCGAGGAATCTCTCAAATAATTTGTTATTGTGTATCCTCTCTCATCCTAGGATCCTATGTCATATATCCTATCGCAGGCACGCAGTAGTACAACTAAGACGTCGAACTACCACGACATCGCACAACTTGCAAAGTATGACCTACATGGGCTACCACTAAAAATGTGTCATGACCCGCACCCAAAATTTGGGCATGAGCCATGGGTACGTCCAGCCTACGCCGCAGCATCGGCGGTAGAATATTTTCTAGGTCACAATACTAGCTAATCAATCTCACATGAATATCCTACTCCATAAGGAGACACAGATATCAAAATATAATATGGAAATACTCAATCACAGAAACTAAAGCATGATAAAATATCAAAGTAAATAAACAAAATACAACACAAGTCTAAACAACAAGAACAGTCTAACCTGCAAATAATAACATCCAAATCTCCAAGTATGCCGGAAACAAGTCCTCTAAGTTGCAGTCTAAAAAAATATTTCCAGTCAGGATGGAGCGAAGTACAAGCACTAACAGCAATTCCATGTATATTGACAAAAACTATAACATAGTGTAAAGAAATATAAGATAAATATAAATACTAAAAATAAGAATACTAGAGATAATAAAATACTAGAAATAAGAAAATGCTGGAGAATATATATATACCATCAATGGTACAACTAGCAATGAACAGAAATACATGTGCATGCTAGAACAATAAACTGGAATATAATTGAATGCTGGAACACTAAACTGGAAATACATGACTAGAGCATCTAGCTAAGTGTGTGAAATATCAGTATATCATGTGATCGACTTGGGACTGATCAGGCTTGTTACATATGATTAGCTATGATTCATGTAAGGTCAGGCTTACCATCCAGTTAGCTATAATGCGAGCAATAGTCAGGCTAATCATATATAACAGGCTATGAGGTATGTAATGGTCAGGCTGCACCCGACGTGAGGTATAGGGTGAGCTATAATCCATGTAGAGTGGGGTATGATCACATAATCTACTAATATTTCTCCATCCCCAGCTAGCACGATGGATTCCAATCATGACTCCTCGTGACAGGTCTCGATGATGCTAACTTGTATATTCATAGTATCAGAATCATGTACGCTATACAACTAGAATCATAGAGATGATCAACATAATAAAAACTGTCATAGAATTTACTGCCTGTGGTCCTCCGCTGGCAATACCAATATCCTGTTTCCGATGTCTTGTCTGAATAATCCAACAGTCCTATAGACATAATATAATAATAATATAGTATCGGTCGTTACACTAGCACACACACAAACATAATTATATTGAACTCAGAGACAACGCTAGGGGTGATACTGGTCAACTAGCAGGGTTAAATGGGCGTCTAAATACACGGGTGTCGTATCCTCGAATATTGTGTATAACCAGACAGTCAACTCACTAATACATATCTAAAGATCTAAATTCCATGTAACACCAATACATGTCTAAGCTAACATGTTGGTGAATACAAGGCAGGCAGTTCACTAATACTTAGGGTCATACAGTCAAATGTAAATACGGGATACCTACTACTAACACTTATGGCCATTCAACATCTATAATACAGTTATACATATTACTAGCATTTAATTTCCATAGAATATATATATATACCAATTAGTTGTTATACACACACACACGCACACACAACTGGTTACTAGGTTTACCAACACAGGGTCTTGAAATCAACTAAACTAAACTTACCATGAAGCAATATGCTAACCCCTAACACTATTCACACATGTACATAAAATCACGAAGAGGGCATATACGAACCTTGCCATTGACGTGCACGGGGACGAGGAAGACTCCTGTAGGTCATCTCTAGCAAGGTGAGATGGGTCGACGTGAGGGTGATGATAATGGTGATGGTGATGATAATGGTGATGATGATGATGATGAAGGTGATGCCGGAGGAGAGCGGATCAGGTGACTGTGAGGGCTCGGTAGTGATGGGGTTGCTGCTGTGATGGTTGAAGGGAAGTGGAGAAGGATGACCGGGAAGAAGATGGGACTATGGTGGTTGTTGTCCCGTCGAGATGATCGACGAGAGGGAGAAGTTTTGGCCGGCGGGGAAAGGGTGCTCGGGAAGATGATGGGGATGGTGGTAATAGTAGTGTTCAGGTGGTGGCGTTAATGGTGACGTGCAGGGAAGGCCGGGATCTGGCAAGGTGGAAGAGAAGGAAGAAGGTAGTCGTCTGGTCGGAAGAACGGCGTGGATGCAGGTCAACGGGGCTGATGGCCAGGGGTGAGGGAAGTCGGGGTCGTCCACTACACGGCGGCGAGAAGATCAACGGTGGGGGATGGTCACTGGAGGGAGGAGAGACGTAGATAGGAGGAGGTCGTCGGTTGAAGTCGCTGTGAACGGGGGTCAGGGAGGTCGTGCTCGGCTGCTGTGCGGAAGTCGATGTTGGCTCGGGGCAGAGCAGTGAGCAGGGAGGGAAGTCCGACAGTCAGGGTTGGCCTGATGGTGCAATCGACGGAGGAGTCAGCGGCGTGGAGGTCCGGCTTCTCCGACGAGGTCGACGGCCGGAGGTGGGAGATGAAGATTAGGTTTAGGTTTAGGGTTCAGTTGTTGGAGTTTGATGTAGGTGGTGGTGATGAAAAAAATAAGGAGAAAAATATGTTTATATATGTGGAGAATTAGGGTAATGTTGCACTAGGGATTTGGGCCAGTTTGGCACTCCTTGGGATGGGGTTTACTTTTTGGGAAAGGGGTTATGATGAGGGATTACATATAGAAAAGTGTGTATGGTGAGGATAATGCTCCAATTTGAATGAATGGCCAAGATTAATCATGAAGCAGACCTTATTCGATCAGTGTTTTGTATTCCCCAAAAGGGATACGGCAAAAGTCAAAAGAAGTGCTAGGTTCCAGCGTCGTTGACATGCAAAAATTCCCCAGAGTGTACAAAAAAAGGAGGAAAGAGAGAGAGAGTGGACCGTTCAATGAGGGAGGGGTTGGTTCTTCATGTGCCTTGACCAATAGGATGGTGACACCTTATTGTACTTTTTCATAAAAGTCCTAAATAATTGGAAAATTGTACAGAAAGTAGGAATTTGAATTAAATGAGGGAAAACACCATGTTTGGTTTGATGTAGTAGCTAAAAAGGGTGTTTGGCATTTAGTATGAGTCTTGAGGGTCGTGGGGGTTTGGCTTTGTGTTGGGTCTACTTTTTGGTCAAGTTGGGTTCTTACACCAATTTAATTAAAATTAATGTAAATGGTGTTCTAAAATTAATTGAAAGTACATGGGATTAAAATTAGGTGGGACAAAAGTTTCATGGACGTACAAGACTCAGAATAGAATATTATCATAAATTGGATTGCACAAAATGGGTCAAGATTGTGTCTCCAATTTCGATTGGAACGCACAAAGATGCAAAGTCGAATTTATTTAGAATTTAAAAAAAAATGTCTGTGACGAATATTGTGCGACTAAAATAAAACACAAGAGAGCATATTTATGAGTAACACAAAGGTCGGAATGGAAGGCCGGCATGTCTACGACAAGGGTGTAAAATTTGTTGGAAGGCAAAAGCTAGTGTAACGCTCCCAATATCGAAGCAACGGTAAGGCACAACAAATAAATAAAATCACCGTAATAAATTACAACCTCAATAGTTAATCCCGAAATAATACAAATTTAATTTATAACCCTATATTATGGTCAGGGGTTCATCTAGTGGGCTTCTAGGTCTAGTCTACTATCTCATGCATTAAAGAACACTATATATAATATATATATATATACATATATCATACAATTATTTAAAATAAATACACACAATACTTATAATAAATAAAATGATAAAAATACCCCTATTTTAGGATATGGTAGTGACACGTACTTCTCCCCTGGACAATGACACGTACCAGACGGATGGCCACTGAGCGAAATGACTGAGTTTCTTCTTTTTTGCTCGTTATTACATAATTTACTCATTTTGGGCGTTTAGCCACCGGTATTTGTTAGCCGTAAATCTAGACATTTAGTTTTCTTACATGATTGTAATGAATCAGACTGCAGCTGATCATGGTCATGTACTTTTGCTACTCTGCCAGCTTTAATATTTTTGCTTAGCTGGTTTCCAGAATATTGTGGCAGGACGATTGGGACTCCTTACTTCCTTGTCATATATGTTTAATGTTCTTACTTGACTGATTGAGACAACAGAAGTGTTGTGTGACCCTAAGTGACTTATTTGTAGTATGAACACCCTTGTCTAGTTACAGTCGTGATCGTCGTACAACGTTCTATATCTTGTACGGGGGAGCTTGCTAAGTCCGTCTCCGTATTCCAGTACTGGGCGTGACAATATAAATGATTATTTCCAACAAAAATGATCTATTCTTAAAATCCAGTTATTTTAAGGATATCCTATTCCCAATCCCCAGTTGGGTTGGGAATAATCTCACACGTTTATTCACCAGTCAATAAATGTAATGTGATTCACGTCCATATTACCTCTGAATTATATTTTATTTATTTTTCTAAAGAGAAGATAATAGTTCACCCTTGAACTACTCTTTCTTCTCCTACCCAGTGAAGTAAACTAATGTGATTCACGTCCATATTACCTCTGAATCATATTTAATTTATTTTCCTAAAGAGAAGATAATTATTCGCCCTTGAACTACGCTTTCTCGGTGAATTAAACTAGTGAGCTATTATATCACCTCTGATAAGTATTGCATCCTATAAAAAATTTGTGCTCAGCATGAGTATGCCTTGAGTGATACATCTACCAAATTCTCCTAGAGTTATTTTGTCATATCCATAATACCTCTAAGAAGATATATATTCAATCAATCTCGATTTGAAAGTATCACTAAGATGAAACAAAAAAATTATCGATAGAAAAAGAAAAGGCAATACAAATGCATAAGAAGAGGATAGGTCATAATCTTTTGAATTGTTCATAACCATCACAAAAGCATGCATAACACAGACGTATGACGATGCAAGCAGTCTACACAATACATCAGTCTTGGCTGATTATTCTTATTTTCCTAAATTAATAGAAGAATGAAGAAAATCAATTACCTCATTCTGGGGCGGACAAAGGCCATCTGGAATCGATGCAGGAACAATAGTGGTACAGCAGAGTTATCTGTAATGGGTGGGAGAATAGTTACTTCATTAGACTTTCTTTCCCCCTTTAGAGACTCATTCTGGGAAGCCATCAGCAGATTCGAATGAGGAATGCTGAAGTTCATAGCCCACTCTTATTTATAAGAAATAGGGCAATGGTTCGAATTTCTCCATGAGATTCATTGACAGTAAGGATGATGATTCAGAGTCCTACTATTCGTGAAGGAAGACGAAGGTTCAGATCCCCATACATGAATCTCAATAAATGCAACGGTTGCGTTCCCCAAGAAACAAAAACAAAAAATAAATTATTCTATATGTTTGTCTAAAAGGTGCCCGCATGCGCACATTTAACTGATCAACAGAAAATGTCACATAGTGCGCTTGATCAGACAAGTTTGCAAAAATGCGTGTAGTAAGATGCATAGTGTGCATAAAACCTATTTTGCTCAGAATACATATTTGCACGCATATCAGTGAGATGACATAGAAAGGTCAAACAGATTTGATCCTTTCTGGCGCACATCAACCAGTCTCTAGTCAGCAACACACTTACAACACAATAAAGTCAAAACTAAAGATTTTATTGAAGATTAATCATGATTACATATGATGGAGATCTATCACACATAGATTTTTATTTAAAGAAAATAATTACACATATGGAAATCTATTTTATTTGGATTTTCATACGATGGGGATCTATCACAGAGCCATCCCCATCTATGTGTCATATCTTCTTCCGATGGAGATAAATTAAGGCACAGAAGAAATGAGATCCTCAGTGCAAATTATAGTACATGAAAAAAGATATCCATACTGTAGACGAGGATGCCATACAGAACTGGGCCTATTTAAATTAGCACAGCCCTATTTCTGTCGGACTCAATAGAGGACATAGCGAGTCGAACAGAAGTTGTTCCGCTATCGCCATTCGACATCATCGCTAGAAGCCTCAGTTGGGATTCTAATCCTAACCCTATAATTAGCACAGGGGCCATATTAAGAGCGTGATTCCAGCGAGCTGGGTTTGAAGACAACGAACGAGGAAGCCTATAATCTGCTTCCATGCTCCATCACACTAAAATCTAAATGGCAACGATCTTCAGACGAGCCTCCCACCCATCGTTGAGAAATGTCTCCTCTTGCGCCTTTCTAGCAGACGAAAAAGTCGATAGAGCTATACTACTATAATTATCTTCGTAGGCTCATACTTAACAACGGCCATACTCAAGTCTCACAGCAAGAAAGAGGTAAAGTTTAAGAATATTGGCAAAATTTTGCTCCTATTTGTAGGAGAAGACATGTATAAGACAGCATAGTTCTCAAAAAATGTTCCCGAGAAGCCGCTGTGTCTCCTCAAAGACCGTATCAAAACAAAAAAATTGAGCCAAAGATACGTGCATGTCAGCCACGACAGCAAATTCGTTGGAATTCTGTAAAGATTGCGCGCACAAACTTCTCAACAACTTTATGCTTCTATTTCAAAGTAATTTTGAATTCAACTTAACTAATTCAAAAACTTTGAAGGGGGACTTGTAGAAGCACAAAATGTGTGCCTAAGACAGATGGCACAGTTTTTCACAAAAAGACCCAACAAGTAGAAAAATTGTGCTTTTTCTACTTTGGCGCACTTTTTATTATTTCAGAGCATGGTTCTAGAAGTGAGATGCGCATTTTCTACTTTGGCGCACTTTTTATTATTTCAGAGCATGGCACATTATTTAAAGGATAGAAAAGTGGTGCACTTTCTTCATACCACGAAAGATGGCGCACAAACGATCGTCTCTCTCTCAAGCATTTAATGCTGCAGACTAACAGCTGACATATAACAAAACTGAAGAGTCAAAATTTATTATTACAGCGGAGCGGCGGCACGAAAGCCTAGGTTGTCATTTAGCGACCCAACCTCAGTACCATTCTTTTCAAAAGTGCGCCGCTGTGCCACTTCTCAAAAGTGCACCGCAATGCCACTTATCTCAAAAGTGCGCCGTAGTGCCACTCCTCTCAAAAGTGCGCCGCAGTGCCACTCCTCTAAAAAGTGTGCCGCAATACCACTTATTCAAAAATGCATCAGTCTCCAAATGACTCCTAAAGTGTGAATGCTATCCACCAACAATGAGCGGTTATAAGTGCGTGTTATATATGTCATACTTCTCGTGAAAGGTGTACAAATAACTGTCCCCCACGTCCTACGCTTTTCTCGTATAGGAATCTACGTGTCAACCAGGCAATAAGTTGTGCACCCACTCATGCAGAACGTGGGATGTTAATCCAATAAAAGTGCGCATACAAAGGTAAAACAATATTAATTATGCAAAGTGCGCTTACATTCTCATAACTGCTCCTAAGCTCTATAAATATAGGTTCTTTGCAACCTAGACATGGATCGATCAGCAGAGCACATATCGAGAGATATACCTATACATACCTACATACATAAGGAGCTACCTACACTTACACAGAGAGGAGCACACACAGAGATATAGAGAAAGGAGATAGAATTCTCCAGTACTTGAAATTCAAGAGCAGAGCGAGAAAAATAAAAGCTTTTACTTGCTCCTATGCCAAAGCTTTCCTATTGTTCAACTCTCTAAGTTATTTGCAACAATCTTCAAGACTTCGAAGTTCAAGAGCAAGGGCGAGAGAAATAGATGCTTTTATGTGCCCATGTGCCAAAGCTTTCCTATTGTTCAACTCTCCAAGTTGTTCGCAGTATTCCTTTCAGTTCTTTGTTGTTGTGTGCCAGTTCTTTGTCAACGTGTGCATTTCTTCACCATCGAGTGGTCCATGGAGTAAAGTGATCGTCAGTAGATCAGATCTTTATAGCTATACTTCTCCAGAATTAAAGAATAAATTGTATTTAGATTCCGGTTTAGTATCTTCATTTGTATTTTTCTTTTTTTCAATAGTTTGTAACATAAATTTTTTGTATAAACTTTTCCTAGCAAACAAGGACGTAGAGAGGAACCTGTGATTGGCACAGATTCCGAAGAGTCTACAGGTGGAGGCAGCGAGCAGCAAGATGTTTGACATTGCCCTGACATAGTTCCGTACAGACCTGAGGATCGCGGTGCCAGGATTGACTTGGGGAGCTTTTAAAGAGATTTTCGAGGAGAAGTTCTTTCCGAACATGGCTCTGAGTGCCCTAAAGAGCCAGTTCCTAGACCTCGTCCAAAGGAGCATGATGGTGGACGAGTACGCCACAAAGTTTTATAGATTGGGCAGATTTATGGAGAGGCAGAATCCCCTAGGGAAGGCCAGGAAGTTCTGAAAGGGTTTGATCAGGGAGGTCAAATATCTCACTAGGGGACACCATACAGCTACATTCTAGGAGATCTTGATGGATGCATAGAGGGCTGAGGATGATTTGGAGCTCAAGTCTAAGAGGATGAGAGACACATCAGGGGAAGCTAGCAGTAATGCGGGTCCAGCCATGCGACCCCACTTCCAGTAGTAGAAGACCTTCCAGCCGCAGAGATAGCAGTTTCATACACCATATCGGGCACCAGTGCAGCAGGCACACCAAGCCCCGAGACCGGTACAGCAGGCCCCACAGTGCACGCTTAGTGGGAAGATTGGGAATACATAGGAGGTCTGCAGGAAGAGGCTTGGAGTGTGCCTCTATTTTGGAGAGCCAAGCCACCAGTTGAGGGAGTGTCTAGTAGCTCCTGTTCGAGCAGGTTAGATAGAAGCACCGGCACAGAGAGCACTAGTGAGACCACCTATGGGATAGCAAAGAGGACCTTATTTACTGACTCAGTAACAGTATTTTGTCCAGCACCAGCAAAGAGGTGCACAATAAGGGCAAACTTTTGCCATGATAGTTGATAAGAAGGAGCCAGTCGGAGATATGATATCAGGTTCAGTTCTTCTTGATTCTATTCTAACTTATATATTATTTGATTTTGGTGCTTCCTATAGTTTTACATCTGTATCTTTTACTCTTAAGCATCGTTTAGAGGCTGAACCTTTGTCTAGGACTTGCAAGATTACAACTAGGGGTGGCATTATCCTGGTCAGTGATGTTTGTAAATATCGAAGAGTTACACTGGGAGGCTGGGAGTTGGGTGCGTGCTTACTCGTAATGTCACTTCCGAATTATGATATTATACTCGGGATAGATTGGTTGAGTAGGCACCATGCTAGTATAGATTGACATGGAGGCAAGGTATTATTTTGACCGCCAAGAGAGCCAAAGTTTGAGATTACTAGAGGAGCAGCAGAGCAGAGCAAGGTTGTCATCAATGGAGCCATGGTGGAAGAGAAGGAGTTGTCACATCCATTGATAGAAAAGTTTATAGATATTTTCCCGGAGGAGTTGCTGGGCTGGCCGCCAGACCGAGATATTGAGTTCTCTATAGACTTGGTTCCAGGCACAGAACCGATATCTCAATACATCTATAGAGTCAACAATAGTTTACTGGTAGAGTTAAAGAAGCAAGTGGATGAGTTACAGGACAAAGACTTCATTAGATCCAGTTTATCACAATGGGGTGCTCTAGTATTGTTAGTAACGAAGAAGGATGGATCGGTATGCATGTATATCGACTACAGGGCTCTGAATAACTCACTATCAAGAACAAATCCCGCTGTCGAGGATTGATGATCTCTTCAATCAGTTGAGTGGAAATAAGGTATTTTTGAAGATAGACTTGAGGTCGGGTTACCACCAGATGAAAGTGAAGAAGGAGGATATTCTGAAGACAGCTTTTCAGACTCGGTATGGCCAGTTTGAGTTCTTAGAAATACCATTTGGGTTGACCAATACCCCGACGGTATTCATGAATCTGATGAACAAGGTGTTCCACCAGTATCCTGATAAGTTCATAGTGGTGTTTATTGATGATATTCGGGTGTATTCGAAGACCCCGGAGGAGCATGAGAAGTACCTGAGGATAATTTTGGAGACTCTCAGGAAGGAGAAGCTTTATGGGAAGCTTTTAAAGTGTGAGTTCTTCCTTGACAAGGTTGAATTCCTTGGTCATGTGATTACAACTGACAGGATCTCAGTTGACTCGAAGAAGATTTCAGCAGTGGAGTCATGGGATACTCCAAGTTCAGTGGCTGAGATCGGGAGTTTTATAGACTTCTCCAAGATTACAGAGCCGATGACTCGGCTGACCCGGAAGGATGTAGAGTTTGTCTGGACAGAGGAGTATCGAATCACTTTTGATGAGCGAAAGAAGAGATTGACAACAACTCCAGTATTGATGTTTCCATCGGGATCAGGTGGATTCACTATCAATACTAATGCTTCAGAGAAGGGTTTGAGTTGTGTATTGCAGCATAATGGGAAGGTGATTGCCTATGCTTCCAGGCAATTATGTCCTCATGAGAAGAATTACCCTACCCATGATTTGTTGTTGGCAGCGGTCATCTTTGCTCTAAAGTTGTGGAAATACTATCTATAAGGAGAGAGTGTTAAGATCTTTACAGACCCCAAGAGCTTGAAGTACGTGTTTATACAGAAAGAGTTGAATATGAGACAACGACGATGGTTAGAGCTGATGAAGGACTCCGATATATCATTACAGTACCATCCAGGGAAGGCCAATGTAGTCGCTGATGCCTTAAGTAGGTATCCAGTGGCTATGTACATGACGACAGACAGATATTTCTTGGCCGACCTTGAGAGCTTGGGTATTGAGGTACTAGTACCTGGTGTCGGAATACAGATGTAGGGATTGCAGATACAGTCTGAGCTAATTGACATGATCAGAGCTATATAGTATGATGATGAGTCTTTGAGGAGTATCAGAGCATAGGTTTGGATGGGGATTATCCAAGGACTTCACTATTGTTGAGGATGGATCACTATGGCCCAGAACCAGATTGTTTGTGCCAAATAGGACATTGCGCAAGGAGGTTCTTCAGGAGGCACATCGATCGCAGTAATCAATAAATCCAGGTGCCAACAAGATGTATAGAGATCTGAGGGAGCATGTATGGTGATATGGTATGAAGAGGGAGATGGTGTGCTTCGTATCTAGATATTTAGTATGCCAGCAGGTAAAGACAAAGAGGCAGAGGCCATGTGGTTTACTTCAGCCTTTACCCATTCCAGAGTAGAAGTGGGAGCATGTTACCATATATTTTATTTCAGGACTTCCCCGTTCTCCAGGTGGTAAAGACGCAATTTGGGTCATCGTAGACAGGTTGACCAAATCGACCCACTTTTTTCTATTCAAAGTGTGTACGTCTACGGAGAGGCTTGCGGGGATGTATGTGCGACATATTGTTAGATTGCATGGAGTTCCTGTGAGCATCGTCTCGAATCATGAAGTTGCTTCACATCCTACTTCTGGAGGAGTTTGTAGGCTAGCTTGGGCACCCAGCTCAAGTTCAGTACCGTATATCACCCTCAAACAGATGGACAATTGGAGAGGACTATTCAAACTCTCAAGGATATGCTTCACACTTGTGTTTTGGATTTCAAAGGCTCTTAGGAGGATCATCTTAACCTAGTAGAGTTTACTTACAATAGTTACTAAGCCAGCATTGAGATATCACAATTCAAGACTTTATATGGACAGAGATATTGCACTCCTCTATCTTGGGATGATGTTGGTGAGAGAGCCTTATTACGGCTAGAGATGATTTTGGATGAAGCTGAGACGGTAAAGCTTATTAGAGATAGACTTTGGGTGGCGCAGGAAAGACAACAGCATTGGGCCGACAGTCACCGAAGACCTTTGGAGTTTGAGGTATAGGTTTTGTTTGTATTACTTGTGATTGCTTTATTTTAGATAGAGTGTTAAGGCTATATTTTGTTCTAGGTTGGCGATCTGGTGTTCTTGCGAATTTTTTCAACACGGGACACGATTCGCTTTGGTGGAGGCAGAAAGCTTAATATGTCGGACCCTTCGGTGTTCTTGTGAGGGTCGGTACAGTGGCCTACAGACTAGACTTGTCTCTTATACTGGAGGAAGTGCATGATGCATTCTATTTGTCGTAGCTGAGATGGTACATGGTAGATCCTAGTCACGTATTGGATCACTCGGAGATCGAGGTGGGTCTGACTCTCAGTTACCTAGAGTAGCCAGTGAAGATTTTGGATCTCAGGGAGAAGGTGTTGTAGAACCAAACGATTCCCTTTGTACACGTCGTGTGGAGGTATCACTCTCCGGAAGAGTCTACCTAGGAGAGAGAAGTCGAGATGCGTGAGCGATACCCTTATCTCTTTGAGCTATGAGGTATCATTCTTTCTACTGTGATTGCTTATTGTAGTATTAGTTCTTTTCTTAAATTTTGAGGACAAAATTTTTCTAAGGAGGGTAGACTTGTCACTACCACATTTCTAGATGAGGGTATTTTTGTTATTTGTTATTTATTATATTTAGTGATTAAATATTTATATATTATGCTACTAATTATTTATTATGTGTTGTGATATTTATTTATTAGTTAGTGGACTAGCCTATTATTTAGATTTTTCACTAGTGAACCCAATTAGATTAGTTATGACATATTGAGCCCAACATTGGATTATGCCCATTAGACTCTTTTTCTTTAATTAAATAAGGAGATTAGAATAGTTTTATGTAGAATTAGAAGCTTCCTAATATAGCCCTCTTAATTAATTCCTCATAACTAATTAGTGGGGGGTATCTTGGACATTGTATGTTACTTGGAAAGGGGGAAAGGGGGCCGGCCATAGAAGGGAGTCTATTTCTCTCTCTCTCTCTCTCTCTCTCTTTCTCTCTCTCTCTCTCTCTCTTCTTTCATTAGTTTATTTCTAATTAGATCCCTAATTGTGTTCTTCCCCAAATTACTTCATCCCACCACCAAATTCACCCTAATTTACTTTTATTTTCTTTCAATTACATCATCTATGAAGCATTAGAGCTTGGATTGCAAGGAGCACTTAAAGAAGGAGGAATTGACAAGGAGCATGTGTCCTAATTGTGTCATATTGAGTATTTCATTGGGAATTCAACTCCCAATATGTAAATTAAGATTTGGTTCCCCAATAATTTAGACTCTAATTCATGCAATTGACCATTAAGAAACCTTCCTTGGCTTAGGGCTACCCATGGAAACAAGAACTAGGTTCATAGGATCCCTATTGTGATTTTTACATAGGTTTTTGTGCCATTTTTAGGAAATTTCTAAGATTGATGCATCAAGTGTTTGTCATTAGACAATTAGGCCTAATTATAATTAGATTGATAGTGTGGGACTAGATATGTGTCCAAAATTTGACACGAGTATAGCGTATCATGGTATTTTGTGATACGCTATGATACAAGGGCTCATTTTGGGGAATTTGTGTATGGTAGTGTAATTACTATTCAATTTTTATTGTAAAAAATTACTTTATTGTATATAGATATAATTAAGATGTATAATTAGTATTACTTGGTTATTGGGATTTTTGGTGCTTTGGGTGAGGTTGTATCATACCATAGTATGAGTATCTTGGTTGCGTGCTCAAGGTGTTCGATAGACCGACATTGTCATTGTGCATATTTATAGGAATGTTACTAATATATATATATATATATATATATATATATATATATATATATATATATATATATATATATAGTGCATATGCTTACTAAATTAGATGCGTAGTGTGTGTGTGTGCTATTGTAAGTGACTGTGACTGTGTGTGAGCAAAGCCAATGCACTAATTGCATGCATGTCAGTAAGTATGTCGAGAAATGCACCTACATTTTCGATTGGGCAACTACATACACATGGTTAGATGTATGTATGTGTGTGTTTGTATATATATATATAGTTATGTGTACTTGATGAAGGTGTACTTGATGAAGGATGTGCTTGTGTGACTGAATAGGAGAAGGAGAATAGTTGGGTGTGAACTGAAATAGTATCAGAACACAACAAGTTAAGGGGGTAGTGTATCAGTGGTGTCAGGTTCTACGAGATGCAACAAATGGCAGCAACTGTATCAGTTGTCAAGGGTAGAGAAACTAGGTATCAGTATACTATGTGCACTGATTAATATCAGTAGTAGAAATGATACACTATTGTGTATCACACTAGGGGGAAACATGATTGAGTTTCAAGAGATGGCAGTGTACCTTTGTGAGTGATGAGGAGTTTGTGTTTGTGGCAATGGACAGTGTACTGATGAACTGAGTCCAGACTTGGACTGTGAGCTAATATGGAAATGTAGCCCAGGTGAGGGGAGACTAACAGTTGGTGTATTAAAGTTGGGGGTTTAGTATGGTGTTGTGTATCAAACATTAGAGATGGGGAAGATGTTGATTTAAATAGCAGCAGCAGTAGTAATTTAAGGGGAGACTCGGGTATCAATATTGGTGAGGAGGAGTATCAGTGCACTATATGCACTGATTAACAATATCAGTGACCTTAAATAGCAGCAGTATCTGCAAGATAGGTAAAGGAAGATTGGTATCAGTGTACTATGTGCACTTATTAATATCATAGGATGTAGCAGCAGCAGTGCATGGCAAGGGGCTTGGGTATTAGGTATTTTGGCTATAGGAATGTTCGTTATGGTATTGAGAGTGAGGTGTTTGAGCATCAGTGAGTGTGTTACTTGGGGGCATTAGTACCAGTGTCAGTAACTAAGGTACTATACATAGGCTAGGGTATTAAGTTAATAGATATTAGTTAAGGTATTACTTATACACTAAGGTAATGACCTAGCATTAACTAGTTTACCCTTGTGATCCACCTAGAGGCTAGAGTTGGACCTAGAATGAAGGTAAACACTTAGTTTGACTAGCCTTTACCTAGAAAATAATATTTAGTGCATTTTAGCTCAATTATCATTTTCTTACACCCAATGACATGATATTTTATACATAGGTTTGTGTGACACCAGCTCGAATACCGAGTCATACTTGTTGCTCAGGACCACAAGCGAGTACATTCTCTGATAGTTTCTTCATTTGATAGTCTCTATGTACATGTATTTAGTATTGAGATATTTGATTCCTGATACGATGGTTACACGAATTGGTATATGTGGATCCCCGTCATAAAATATTATTGTTATGATTACTCAGTGATCGTCGTGTCATTCTTCGTGATTACTCAGTGATTACTGTGATATCTTCGTGATTATTTAGACCGTGATCATAGTGCATAATATTTTAGACTGTGCATCATGATATATGTATTATAACGTGTCATAATTTGGATCCGTGTACTAGTCTGGGGTTAGAAAAGTATTAGTGGATACTTCTGCTATTTAAGGTTACTGATATTGTTAATCACGGGCTATATATCATACATGAGTTGCATGATCTGCTACGTGAGTTGCATGATTAATATCACCTTTTTTATATATCATGTATTAGGCCCAAGCCTATCACATTATCTTACTAATATTTCAAGACATATTTTATTATTGTATTTTTCTTTATTCCAGTTTATTACATTGATATTTTTTACCATATTGTTCTCAGTTTAATTCTATTATTTACCATGATACTCTTTCTTGTGATACTTACTAGTTCAGTTACTTCTATCATTTATTTTTGTCACGACCCGCACCCGAAATTTGGGCATGAGTCGTGTGTACGTCCAGCCTACGCCGCAGCATCGGCGGTAGAACGCTGTCTAGGTTTCAACATAATATATATCCTGTCAAAAGTCTCAACTCCGTACGGAGGACAATGATAATAATCCACAGTTCTATAAATATACTCAATCACAAGTTATAAGAAAAATGGGCACGATGAGAATGGAAAAGAGTTCTATAATAAACCAACCACAATAAGTCCAACTCAAGTCTTGGTCTAGATGACCTCACAAAGTCACAAAATAATAAATACAACTCAGTCTCAGTCTAAAACAATAATGCAAAAAAAAAATCTAAGAACAGGCAGGTAAGATCTCCTCTAGAATAGGCAACTCCTCTGGGATTTCCGGAGTAAAATATCTCTCTAATCCTGGGCCGTAATGAGTGGGGCACAAGTTCTCCAGGTCCTCTGAAAAATGTTATCCAGTCAGGATTGGAGCGAAGCACAAGCACTAACAGCAGTTTCATTAAATTGACAAAAACTATAAACAGTGTAAGAAATACAAGATGAGAATAAATGCTGGAAATGTAAAGTACTAGAGAAATGAAATAGGCAATAGAGCATCTAGCAATGAACAATAACAGTGAATGCTAGAACAAGTGAATCTGAATAAAGAATAGACATCTAGCTAAGTGTTTGAATTATCAGTTTATTATGTGATCGGCTTGGGACTAGATCAGGCTTGTTATATATGATTAGATATGATTCTTGTAGGTCAGGCTAACCATATGGTTAGCTATGATGCATGTAGTGGTCAGGCTAATCATATATAACAGCTATGATGCATGTAAATGGTCAGGCCGCACCCGACGTAAGAAGTGGGGTGAGCTATAATGCGTGTAAATATTTGGATATGATCACATAATCTACTAATAGTTCCCCATCCCCCAGCTAGCACGATGGATTCCAATCACGACTCCTCATGATGGGGATCTAGGGTGCTAACCCGTGTATCCATAGTGTCAGAATCAAGTATGTACTACAACTGAATTTATAGAAGTAATCAACAATGAAAACTGTCAGAGAATGTACTCGCCTGTGGTCCTGAGGAAAGTGTGAGGATCGATGTCCAAGGCGAGATCACAATGACCTATTTGTGGAATATAAATGTCAGAGACTGAATTAAAGGAATAACATGTTAACTAAATTAAATATGAGGCCTCTAGGTCATACTAAAACCTACTGGTCAATACTAGGTTAACTTGTTACTCTAGGCTTCATATTAATACTAAGCAATATTTACATACTAGGCATTTAGTATAGATATAACTCCTATTTAGGTTCTAAGGTATTATTAAATCTATTTAACCCTTACCTAAACTAGTATTCCAAATGCAACCCTTAACTCATAACTAAACTCCCTTACTAAAATTTCTGCCCACCCCCACTACTCACACACAGATACACTGATACTGAGATTCTAACCCATCACTTACTGTTTACTAATACACACACACATGTATAATCTGCACACTACACATCACAAGATTCTCACAATTGACACAGGTATTCATACTCCATTGGCACAGACACACTGGCACCTAGACACCTAGGTATCTCACACACACACACTAGAACTACACTGATACACATAGTTCTAACTCACACTGCTCACTGCTCTTCCTCTTCTCACAGAATTCACTCACACACATGGTTTTGCATATACTGAAATCAAAATCCTACACACTGATATTACCTCACTGAACTCATTCACAGTATCACACTCACACAGGCACACTGGTTCCTCCTGCACACAATACCCCTCTGCACACACACTAGTTAGATACACTGAAACCAAACTGCACCTCACTCCCACACACTCAGATACTTAACACACACACACATACAAGTATTCAACACATAGGTAATCTGACACTAAGTTATACATGGTTAGAGAACCACAGACACATAGGTTCACCTACACACAGTGAGTTCTAGGATACACTGTCACACAGGCACATACACAACTCTCAGTTCACACACACAGTACAAAAACTATCAGTATTCACACACTGACCTGGGAATTTTGCTGACACACACACACTGAAATACACACTATCACACACTATCACACATTTTCTAGTTACTGATACATTAGAAACTGCACAGCTCACACAGGCAAGCTCACTGCATTCTGACACTCTCTCCTGATATTGGGATACACACAGATCCACCAAACACTCACAGGTTTCATACTGTACACAGACACAGGTATTATCTACACTAATTAATATACAGGAAAATCACTCACTCAGACACTGATACCTAACTCACACTGTTGCACACCCTTTTCCCCATATCTGATACACACAGACACAACTTCCCTCACACAGAATTCACACTACACAGTCATATATTTAACACATAGGTATCTCACTACACAGGTAATTAAAACTGACTGAGACACAGGTTAAACCCCACCCTCAGGCAGAATACACACTCCCAGATATTGCCTAAACTGATACACTAAGCCATCAATCCCATCACAGTGCACAACCAAAAGTACTGCCCAGTTCACTGAGTTCTCCCTGACACAGTTCACTGCACAATACAAAATTCTAACTGACACACAAGCTAGACACTGCACATTGATACCAAACACACAAACCCGACTGTGCACAGGGAAGATCCCCACAGTCCATTTCTTCCCTAAATCACACAATATATACATATCTATATATTAAAACATGCAGTATTAGAATAAATTAAATAGGTAAATCCCTAAGGGCAATCCTACAAACACCTAGGGGGCTGAAATCGAGTTTCATATTAAGATCCCATGGGTCCTCAACCAAAACCCTAAAAATCGAGTTCAAACCTACATATATGAGATAAAATCTGCCTACATGTAAACCCCTATGATTAAGGGTCCACAAAAATAGGGGAAAACCAATGTAGGTCACCAAAACCCTAATTTCTCCTAGGTCTTCATGTAGGACCTACGAAATCGAGATCCATACAACAAGGTAGGTTTTCTAATGGCCAACCATCAAGAAAAATAGAATAAAAATGGATAAAAATTCGGATTTACCTATGGGAGATGGTTTCTCCTATGGAGGTTCTTCTTCTCCAAGGCTCCTTGACCCAAGCTCCTTGCTTCCCTTTGCTTTAGAGATGGAAGATGGAATCCTAGGGTTTGATTCCAAATTTGGGGTGGGGGAAATGGTTTTTTTTTCTTAATGGAGGCTAGGGTTTGGTTTCTTCATAAAGAAAGGGTTGAGGGTGGCTCCCTTTTATATTAAAACTAGGTTAGGGTTTCTAATGCATAGGTTTAGGTTAAACCCCTATGTTAGGTTATGCAGAACTCAATTAACTCAGGTTTAGTCATTCTAGGGTTTAAGGTTCAACCCAAAAATTGGAATTTTAGGGTTTGTCTAGAATTTGGGTTTCAAACTAGGGTTTAGTCATTAGGGTTATAGTCCTAATGAGTTCTAGGGTTTGACCTAAACCAAACACAACTAACAACGTATAAATAGTTTTAAAAACTCAGCAGATTAATTTAATACATAATTATTCAGAATAGTAAAATTACACAAATGCCCTTATCTGGAAATGTGGTAGTGACAAGTCTACCCTCCTTAAAAAATTTCGTCCTCGAAATTGGACTGAACTAGAACAAGAATGAAATCAAAAAAGGAAAATATACCTCAAGTCTAGAAGAGGTACGGGTATTGCTCGTACATTTCGTCCTCTCTCTCCCAGGTCGACTCCCCTAGAGAGTGATGTCTCCATGCAACACGAACCAAAGGAATAGTTTGGTTTCGCAACACCTTCTCTCTGCGGTCCAAGATCTCTACGGGCTGCTCGGGGTAGCTGAGCGTCGGACCAACCTCAATCTCCGAGTGATCAAGTACGTGACTAGGGTCTGTCATGTACCGTCTTAGCTGCGACACGTGGAACACATCATGCACTCCCTCTAATGCAGGCGGCAAGTCTAGTCTATACGCCACTGCACCTACCCTGGCAAGAATACCAAAGGGTCCGATGTAGCATGGGCTAAGCTTCCCGCCTCGACCAAAACGAATCGTGCCACGCGTCGGAGAAATTCGTAGGAATACTAGATCGCCAACCTAAAACAAAACAGTCTCAACACGCAGTCTAAACAAACATACACAAGCCAGAAAGATAACGATCTATACCTGAAACTCAAGGGGTCTACGGTGGCTGTCGGCCCAATGCCGCTGTCTGTCCTGTGCCACTCGCAGTCTATCTCTGATAAGTTTCACCTTTTCTGCTGCATTCACGACCATTTTTGGTCCTAGCAAGGCTCTCTCTCCAACGTCGTCCCAAGATAATGGTGTACGACACCTCCGTCCATAAAGAGCCTCAAATGGTGACATCTCGATGCTGGCCTAATAGCTGTTGTTGTAAGCAAACTCTACCAGGTACAGATGATCCTTCCAAGAACCTCCGAGATCTAAAACACAAGTGCGTAGCATATCCTCGAGAGTCTGAATAGTCCTTTCAGACTGTCCGTCTGTCTGGGGGTGGTATGCGGTGCTGAACTTGAGCTGAGTGCCCAAGCTAGCCTATAGACTCCTCCAGAACTGGGAAGTAAAAAGGCTATCCCGATCCGAGACGATGCTCACAGGAACTCCATGAAGTCTAATGATCTGTCGCACGTACATCTCTGCTGCCTCTCTGTCGACGTGCCCACCTTGAAAGGTAAGAAATGGGCTGATTTGGTCAACCTGACCACGATGACCCAATTGCGTCCTTCCCTCCTGGAGAACGTGGAAGCCCTGAAACGAAATCCATGGTCACGTGCTCCCATTTCTACTCTGGGATCGGTAAAGGTTGAAGCAAACCACCTGGCCTTTGCCGGTCTGCCTTTACCTGCTGGCACACTAGACACCGGGATACGAAGCATGCTACCTCGCGCTTCATTCCATACCACCATACGTGCTCTCTCAAGTCTCGATATATCTTGTTGGCACCGGGATACATCGAGTACTGAGAGCGGTGTGCCTCCTGCAAAATCTCCTCGTGCAGCTCCCCGCTCGGCACACATATCCTCGTGCCGTGTCGTAAGGAACCATCCTCTGCGATAGTAAAGTCGTCCGACAATCCTGCCCGAACATGTGCCCTGATCCTCCTCAGAGCCTCATCATTATACTGCGCAGCTCTGATCCTGTCCATCAGCTCGGACTGTACCTGTAATCCCCATATCTGAATCTCACTATCGGGAACTAACACCTCAATCTCCAAGCTCTCTAAATCAGCCAACAAATGTCTATCTGTCGTCAAGTACATCGCCATCGGATACCTGATCAAGGCATCGGCGACTACGTTGGCCTTCCCTGGGTGGTACTGCAATGAGATGTCGAAGTCCTTTATCAACTCCAACTACCTCCTTTGCCTCATTTTCAGTTCCTTCTGTGTGAACACATACTTCAAGCTCTTGTGGTCTGTGAAGATCTCAACACGCTCTCCGTACAGGTAATGTTTCCACAGCTTTAGAGCGAAGATAACTGCTGCCAACTCCAAATCGTGGGTGGGGTAGTTCTCTTCATGAGGACGTAACTGTCTGGAAGCATAGGCAATTACCTTCCCGTGCTGCTGAAGAACACATCCCAGACCCTTCTCTGAAGTATCACTGTAGATGGTGAAACCACCTGTCCCTGCTGGCAACGTCAAAATTGGAGCTGTCGTTAACCTCTTCTTCAGCTCATCAAATATGGCCTGGCATCCTCCGTCCAGACAAAATCCATATCCTTCCTAGTCAGTCTGGTCATCGGCGCTGCAATCCTGGAGAAGTCTTGTACAAACCTTTTGTAGTATCCTGCTAGCCCGAGAAAACTCATGATCTCAGCTACCGAACTGGAGGTAGCCCACGACTCTACTGCCTCGATCTTCTGTGGGTTAACCGAGATTCCGTCACCCGATACCACATGCCCAAGAAATTCAACCTTGTCAAGGAAGAATTCACACTTAGAGAGTTTCCCGTACAGCTTCTCCCTCTTGAGAGTCTCTAAGACCAACCTCAGGTGCTCTTCGTGATCCTCCGGGGTCTTCGAATACACAAGAATATCGTCGATGAACACTACCACAAACTTATCAAAGTACTGGTGGAATACCTTGTTCATCAGGTTCATGAATACTGCCGGTGCATTGGTTAAACCAAATGGCATCACCATAAACTCAAACTGGCCGTATCTGGTCCGAAAGGCTATCTTCGGCGTGTCTTCTCTCTTCACTTTCACCTGGTGATAGCCTGACCTCAAATCTATCTTTGAAAACACCCTCGCCCCGCTCAACTGATCGAAAAGATCATCTATCCTCGGCAGCGGGTATTTGTTCTTGATAGTGAGGTTGTTCAAAGCTCTATAATCAATGCACATGCACACCGTACCGTCCTTCTTCGGTACGAACAATACCGGAGCTCCCCATGGTGATGAACTAGATTTGATGAAGCCTTTGTCCTGCAACTCCTCAACTTGCTTCTTCAGTTCTGCCAGCTCGCTGTTGTTGACTCTATAGACATGTTGTGAAATAGGCTCCGCTTCTGGAACCAAGTCTATAGAGAATTCAACATCTCTGTCTGGCGGCAAGCCTGGCAACTCCTCTGGAAATACATCCAGGAACTCCGCTATCAGAGGATGTGGCAACTCCTCTTCTTCCGTCCTGGCTTCGCAAAATATGCTCCTCCTCTGTTCCGCTGCTCCTCTGACGACCTCAAACTCCGGCTCTCCTGGTGGTCTAAATAACACTCTGCCTCTATAACAATCTATAGTAGCATGATGCCTACTCAACCAGTCCATTCCGAGTACAATATCGTACCCCGAAAGTGGCATGACGAGTAAGCTCATGCTCATCTCTCGGCCTCCTACTGACACTCTCCGGTCCTTGCAGTGATCACGGACTAGGATAATACCTTCACCAGTCATGATCTTGCAAGTCCTAGCTAATGGTTCTGTGTCTAAATGATGTCGAAGTGCATAAGATACAGACACAAAACTATGGGAAGCGCCAGAGTCGAATAAGGTAAATGCGGGAATACAATCGAGAAGAAGCGAACCTGTGATCAAGTCTCCTGCTGGCTCGATCTCCTCGACTGCCATGGCGTACGCTCGCCCCTGGGGTACACCTCTCTGCTGCTGGTGCTGGGCAAACTTCTGATGTTGCGGTGGAAGTGTTGCCCTCTGTTGTTGGCCTCCTGGTACGGCAGGTACTCTGTCTGGTCCTCTCTGGACGGCTGCTCCACCCTGACCTGGATGAATGGTAGGGCAATCTCTCAGCTGGTGTGTCGTCGATCCGCAGGACAGACATGAGCCCAATCTCTTCCTGCAGATCTCTCTAGTATGTCCTGTCTTCCCGCAGTACGCACACTGGATGGCGGGCTGAGTCTGCCTCTGTTGCTGCTGCTGGACCTGCCCTCGGGCTGGTGTCTGGTACTGCTGGTGCTGCTGCTGAAAGGGCCTCTACTGCTGCTGATAGTGTGGACGATTGCCTGGTCCCGCACTACTGTTTGCTCCTCTGGAAACATCACGTCCCCTCTTGGGCCTGAGGTCCAAGTCGTCCTCGGCTATCTGGGCATCCATCAATATGCCCTCGTAGGTAGCTGTGCGACGTCCCGACGTGCGAGACTTGATCTCCCTTGCCAGCCCCTTCCTGAACTTCCGGGCCCTGTCCCCCGGATCTCTAATCATCGATGGCACAAAGCGGCTCAGGCGGCAAAACTCCGTGCATACTCATCGACGAACGAGCTCCCCTGGGCTAAGTCATGGAACTGACTCTCCAAAGCTCCCAGGGCAACATCAGGAAAAAACTTCTCCTTGAAGAGCTCCTTGAAAGCTTCCCAAGTGAGTCCCCTGTCGAGGAGTCTCGGCTTTGTGCGAAACCACGTCAAGGCGATGTCGAACATCTGGATGCCGGCAGCCTCGATCTGGAGAGCCTCCGGAAGCTGCGCCAAGCGTAAGTTCCTCTCGATGTCCTCTAGCCAATCATCGGCATAGAGTATCCCTTCTGTCCCCTTGAACTCCCGAGGCATCATCCTCTTGAAATCCACAATGGTGCCCGGCCTCTGGTGGTGCTGACCAGGATGCTGCTGCTGCTGAGTGACTCTCTCCACAGCCTGGAGAGCCACCTGATGAGCATTCTCCATGTTCACCCTTATTATCTCTGTCTGGGCCTGGTGTGCCTCAGCCTACACCCTCTGGGCTTCTGCCGACGTTCTCTGGGCATCGACCATGCCCTGAATCAAAGCGAACATCTGTGCTCCATCGACGGGCACACCTCCTGGATACTGAACTGGTGGTGGTGGTGGTGGTGGTGGTGGAGGTGCCGTCGTAGCTATGGGGACCCTCTGAACAGGTGGTGGAGGAACCCCGAATACTGCAGACACTCCCACATGTACTGGAGATGTAGGAGGTACTGCGGATGTCTGTCCGGCAAGGCGAGAGGTGGCAGACCTCTCTGACTCTACTGCTCCGGGTCTCCGGGATCTGGTCCTATGCGGCATCCTGAAGACAGATCGAAGGATTTAATTAAGGCAATAGACACGATATTATCAAGGAAGGACAGTAATTTCTAAAGAAAAAATCATTAAGAGTAGTATCATAAGAATCAGAATTTTCTAATTATGATTGAGCATATCCTCGGCCTAATTCCTATTTCCTAAAACAGGCTCGTAGTAATACTCTAAGCGAGCACCACTACGATATCGCTCTAATGCGAATCTAGGACTGGACCTGCATGGGCCACCACTAAAAACGTGTCATGACCCGCACCCGGAATTTGGGCATGAGTCGTGTGTACGTCCAGCCTACGCCGCAGCATCGGCGGTAGAACGCTGTCTAGGTTTCAACATAATATATATCCTGTCAAAAGTCTCAACTCCGTACGGAGGACAATGATAATAATCCACAGTTCTATAAATATACTCAATCACAAGTTATAAAAAAATGGGCACGATGAGAATGGAAAATAGTTCTATAATAAACCAACCACAATAAGTCCAACTCAAGTCCTGGTCTAGATGACCTCACAAAGTCACAAAATAATAAATACAACTCAGTCTCAGTCTAAAACAATAATGCAAAAAAAATAATCTAAGAACAGGCAGGTAAGATCTCCTCTAGAATAGGCAACTCCTCTGGGATTTCTGGAGTGAAATCTTCCTCTAATCCTGGGCCGTAATGAGTGGGGCACAAGTTCTCCAGGTCCTCTGAAAAATGTTATCCAGTCAGGATTGGAACGAAGCACAAGCACTAACAGCAGTTTCATTAAATTGACAAAAACTATAAACAGTGTAAGAAATACAAGATGAGAATAAATGCTGGAAATGTAAAGTACTGAAGAAATGAAATAGGCAATAGAGCATCTAGCAATGAACAATAACAGTGAATGCTAGAACAAGTGAATCTGAATAAAGAATAGACATCTAGCTAAGTGTTTGAATTATCAGTTTATTATGTGATCGGCTTGGGACTAGATCAGGCTGGTTATATATGATTAGATATGATTCTTGTAGGTCAGGCTAACCATATGGTTAGCTATGATGCATGTAGTGGTCAGGCTAATCATATATAACAGCTATGATGCATGTAAATGGTCAGGCCGCACCCGACGTAAGAAGTAGGGTGAGCTATGATGCGTGTAAATATTTGGATATGATCACATAATCTACTAATAGTTCCCCATCCCCTAGCTAGCATGATGGATTCCAATCACGACTCCTCATGATGGGGATCTAGGGTGCTAACCCGTGTATCCATAGTGTCGGAATCAAGTATGTACTACAACTGAATTTATAGAAGTAATCAACAATAAAAACTGTCAGAGAATGTACTCGCCTGTGGTCCTGAGGAAAGTGTGAGGATCGATGTCCAAGGCGAGATCACAATGACCTATTTGTGGAATATAAATGTCAGAGACTGAATTAAAGGAATAACATGTTAACTAAATTAAATATGAGGCCTCTAGGTCATACTAAAACCTACTGGTCAACACTAGGTTAACTTGTTACTCTAGACTTCATATTAATACTAAGCAATATTTACATACTAGGCATTTAGTATAGATATAACTCCTATTTAGGTTCTAAGGTATTATTAAATCTATTTAACCCTTACCTAAACTAGTATTCCAAATGCAACCCTTAACTCATAACTAAACTCCCTTACTGAAATTTCTGCCCACCGCCACTACTCACACACAGATACACTGATACTGAGATTCTAACCCATCACTTACTGTTTACTAATACACACACACACATGTATAATCTGCACACTTCACATCACAAGATTCTCACAATTGACACAGGTATTCATACTCCATTGGCACAGACACACTGGCACCTAGACACCTAGGTATCTCACACACACACTAGAACTACACTGATACACATAGTTCTAACTCACACTGCTCACTGCTCTCCCTCTTCTCACAGAATTCACTCACACACATGGTTTTGCACATACTGAAATCAAAATCCTACACACTGATATTACCTCACTGAACTCATTCACAGTATCACACTCACACAGGCACACTGGTTCCTCCTGCACACAATACCCCTCTGCACACACACTAGTTAGATACACTGAAACCAAACTGCACCTCACTCCCACACACTCAGATACTTAACACACACACACATACAGGTATTCAACACATAGGTAATCTGACACTAAGTTATACATGGTTAAAGAACCACAGACACATAGGTTCACCTACACACAGTGAGTTCTAGGATACACTGTCACACAGGTACATACACAACTCTCAGTTCACACATACAGTACAAAAAACTATCAGTATTCACACACTGATCTGGGAATTTTGCTGACACACACACACTGAAATACACACTATCACACACTATCACACATTTTTTAATTACTGATACATTAGAAACTGCACAGCTCACACAGGCATGCTCACTGCATTCTGACTCTCGCTCCTGATATTGGGATACACACAGATCCACCAAACACTCACAGGGTTCACACTGCACACAGACACAGGTATTATCTACACTAATTAATACACGGGAAAATCACTTACTGAGACACTGATACCTAACTCACACTGTTGCACACCCTCTTCCCCATATCTGATACACACAGACACAAGTTCCCTCACACAGAATTCATACTACATAGTCACATATTTAACACATAGGTATCTCACTGCACAGGTAATTAAAACTGACTGAGACACAGGTTAAACCCCACCCTCAGGCAGAATACACACTCCCAGTGTCACTACCATATTTTAGGAAAAAGGGTATTTTAGTAATTTCCTATTTAAATAAATATTGTGCATGGTAAATAATTTTTGTTGTATTATTTAATTATTGTTGGATATTATTTAATTATTTTGGACTTATTTTAGTAGACCCAACTAGTGTAGTTTGGACCCATGGACCAACATGAATTAAATAGTTAGACTTGGCCCATTTAGAAAGCCCATGGTTAAGGAGATAGATTAAATTAATTAAATGATTAGACTAGAAGCTTTCTTCCTTAATTATTTCTTCATGAGAGGCCCCAAGGGGTACATTGGACATTTTACAATTGCTTGGGAGAGGGGCAAGGCCGGCTTATTAAAAGAGAGGGGAAATTTCTCTCTTCTCTCATTCTCATTCCAAATCTAGATCTAGAATTTCCCACTCCCAAATTCTTTCCATTCCCATTCTAATTTCCCACCAAATTCATCCCAAATTCTTCCTAATTCACCATTAGAAAGTTGAGAAGCAAGGATCTAGAAGGAGGAAGCAAGGATCTACAAAGAGGAGCAAGGATCTACAATTTGGAAGCAAGTTCATCTCAATTGGAGGTTTCATTGAGAATCCATCTCCCAATAGGTATAATTCAGATTTTTCCCATTTAAATAGCTTCTAAATCTGAGATTTAATCATGTAAAATCAACCTATATGTATGTACTACCCATAGGACTTTGTTTTGTGTTCATAGGAGACCCATGGAGAAAGTTATGGTACTTTTTGTGTTAATTTTGTTGGAATTCCGAATTTATATTTTGTTGTGTGTATCAATTGATCCTATAGATCAATTGGACATGAGCTTATGTGTTTGGGGCTAGTGTCGTGTCCATAATTTGGTACATGTGGTTCGTATCCCAACTATTTGGTGATACGTGTCATTTTGGGGGTTTTCCTCCGACACGGAACTTTGTACATGTCGTATTTTTGACACGGACACATAGATCTACTTTTGACACTTTGATTTATTCATAAATATTATTTGTGACTTGTTTGTGTCCTTCGGGGTGCAATTAATTGTGTGTTGGACTCGTGTCACATGCGTATCCTAGATCTAGTGGGATACGGTGTGATACTCTCCAATTTGGTGTGTTTATGTGTAGATCTAATTAATTATGCTTTAAATTCTTCATTTATAATTAATAGAGATATATAGATATTATATATTATTTTAGAGTATTTATTATGGTATTTATTGTAGCATAGATCTATATTTCTATGTGTTCTAATGTGATATATATAAATATATGTATGTAGCTTTCTTGCATGCAAATATATATGTACTTATGTTAATAACATAAATTATACATAAATATTTTATAAAATATATTTATGTGTAATTATATTATTTATAATTATTATATAATTATTTGTATATTAATGTATTTTTTTTATGTGTGCTTCTAGCCATGTAAAATACATACATTAATATGTGCATGTGTTTGGTATTTTAATTTTGTAAGTTTATATGTATGTATATATAAGTATATATATTTGTTAAATTATTTTATATATGTATATATATAGGTGTTTTTGTGAGGTATAATACTAATAATAATATATTATTTTATTTGTATAAATATTGGTTTGTATATACATTATTTAGAGTGTGCATTAATTGTATTATTAGTATACTTTGTGTGGGTACCAATTGGGATCTAATTTTGATTCCTAAATTGTTGTATTTTATTTTCTATATTATTTATATAGATGTCTTGTGAGGATGACCTTGGTTTGACCATGTTTGACTTTAGTTGGCTTTAGAGTTGACCATAGTTGACTTTTGACTTAGAATTGATTTATTGACCTAGAAGTTGACTAGTTTGACTTGTTCTCTTTCCGGGACCCTGTATTAATGTGGTATTCTATATCTAGGTCTTCGAGGTACCGAGTCAGACATCTATGAGACTGTTCTTTGGACTTCAGGCGAGTACATTCTCTGATAGTTTCTCATTTATGATATCCTCTATGTTCGTTGTATCTAGTGTAGGTATACATGTTTCTCTTGACACTATGGTTACACGGATTGGTATATCCGAATCTCGTCATGAGATGTTATTCCTTGGTATATGGTGTATATGGTGCAAGTATTGTTTCATTGGTTATCTTGTACATGTACAGACACCGATTTTTGGGAGGAGTCGCTCTCTTCTTGGGGAATCTAGTGCCATAGCATACCGTAGTTGGATCTATTATACCAGTTGGGGGTGGGGAGTATTAATATAGATATGTAATCAAATCCCTATTGAATAAAGTACTGGTAAGCGAATAGTGTTGATCATGCACCGCACGTATGATTAGCCAGGCCGCATTGCATCTTGCCCAAGCCGATCACATGTTAAGCTAGTACTCACACACTTAGTCATTAGTATTATTGTTTTATTGGCATATTGTTCATTATTGTATTTCCTTCCAGTATTTCCTTATTGTCTATATATTTCTATTGTGCATCTTGTTTATCCACAGCTATTTACTGTTACATAGTTTTTATCATGGATTAGAACTGCTGTTAGAGATGTACTCTGCTCCTTTCCTGACTGGATATATTTTTCCAGATGATACTAAGGAGTACCCTACCTATTATGGAGTTTAGATTCTGAGACCCTGGCTCAAGAGGGACTTATCCCAACTGAGACAGTTGACCCTGGAGTTGTAGCTTTGTAGTATTGTAGTATTCTTTTGTACTGGATTTGTCTCCAGCTTATTTTGTTGCTCTTCAGACTCATTGATGTATTATTTTAAACTCATGAGTTGTATGATGACTATTCTATTCCTATCTGATTCGTGTTCATTCTATCTTAGTTCTGTGATTGAGTATACTATCATTATTGGTGGTTCATTATATTAGATAGATTATCTAGACAGCGTTCTACCGCCGATTCTGCGGCGTAGGCTGGGCGTTGTTTCCGACTAGTACCCTTACCCCGGGTGCGGGTCGTGACACATTTTTGGTGGTGGCCCATGCAGGTCTAGCTTCACAAGTATGTGATGTCGTGGTAGTGCGACAACTTAGTTGTACTACTGTGAGCCTGCGATAGGATATAGTATATAGGCTGAGATACTCAATCACATCTAGAAAAATTCTTTTGATTCAACTATTCTCCTTTGACATTGATACTTGATCCCTTAAACTGTCCTTTTCTTGATGTCTTACATCTTGTGCCATATTGATTCTTTCTTTCGCTTTGTCTCAGGATGCCGCCTAAGACTAGATCACAGCAGGGGAAAGCAGCTTCTGAGAGGTCTGCGACATCCCGAGGGCCTGTACCAGTCACTTCTCCGGTGATTGGAGTGTTAGCTGCTTTCGGAGGTCCACCACCTACTCAGAGGACTATGCCAGCTGTATCTGAGGGGCTTCCACCTCCACCTTCTGTGCTAGCAGAGGCATCACAAATGTTTACACTGTTTCGTGAGATGCTCGAGGCACAGAGGGCTCAGTCAGAGGCACATCAGAGGCAGACCGACGTTCTACGGCAGGGCATCGAGAGTGCTCATCAGCTTGCTCGTGCTGTAGTTAAGAGAGGAGTTCCGATCCAGCAGCAGGTTGTTCCTCAGGTTGCTCAACTTCGGCCAGGCAACATTCAGGACTTCAAGAAACTGGAGCCAAGGGTTTTCAAAGGGACGGAGGGCATCGTCTATGCTGATGATTGGCTCGAGGACATTGAGCGTCTTATGAGGGTGTTCCGTCTTTCTGAAGATCTGAAGGTTGAGGCGGTAGGACTTCAACTGTTCGACGTCGCTCGCACTTGGTTCAGGAATGAGCCAGTTCTGGTTGACGTAGGACAATCTTGGGAGGTATTCAAGAACCTTTTCAAGAAGAAGTTTTTTGCTCGGATAGACAGGCTTGACTTGGGGAGACAATTTGAGAGTCTCATTCAGGGGAGCATGTCTGTGGAGGAATACGCTGCAGAGTTCGGTAGGTTGAGCCAATTTGCAGAGTACTTGGTGAGGGAGCCGGAGGTTCGAGCTATTCGTTTCCGAGAGGGTCTAAACTGGGAGGTGAAGATTCTCATTCCGTCTTTTTATGAGACATACTCGGAGATACTTGCAGAGGCACGCAAGGTTGAGCGGGATCTGGGTTTGAAGACCAAGAGAGACCGTAATTCTTTTCTGGGGGCCAACGGCAGTACAGTATCTGCCAAACGTCCTCATTTCCAGTCCAGACCTTTCCAGCAGCCACAGCAGAACCAGACTCCAGCTAGAGCGCCTTTTCACCAGGCACCTCAGCAGCAGAGACAGTTACAGCAAGCTCCATGCAACTTCTGCAAGAAGCCCGACCACATCTGGGAAGTTTACAGGAGGAGGCTAGGAGTTTGTTTATATTATGGTACTGAAGGACATCAATCAAGGGAGTATCCTCGTCGTACGGTTCAGGGAGCAGCTCCAGCTCCGAGGACACAGACGAGGCCACCTGCAGCACAGCCGAGGGGACCGCTTCCGACACAGCAGCAGCATTTTGTCCAGCATCAACAGCAGGAAGGTGCTCGACAGGGACGAGCGTTTGCTATGACCGTCGAAGAGGAGGAACCCACCGGAGATGTTATTGCAGGTTCTATTCTTCTTGATTCTATTCCAGCTTTAGCTTTGTTTGATAGTGGTGCTTCCCATAGTTTTGTATCTGTTTCTTTTGCTCTGAAGCATGGTTTGGTAGCTGAGTCTTTGCTTAGGACTTGCAAGATCATGACCGGGGGAGACATTATCCTGGTTAATGATATTTGCAAGGATCGGAGAGTTACTCTGGGAGGCCGGGAGTTGAGTGCGTGTCTACTTGTAATGCCACTTCCGAGCTACGACATTGTACTTGGGATGGATTGGTTGAGTAGGCACCATGCTAGCATAGACTGTAGAGGAGGTAGAGTTTTGTTTGGTCCGCCAGGAGAGCCAGAGTTCGAGTTTGCTAGAGGAGCTGCAGAGCAGGGGGAAGGCATTATTTGTGGAGCTATGGTGGAAGATAAGGAGTTGCCGCATCCGTTGATAGCAGAATTCTTGGATGTGTTTCCTGAGGAATTGTCAGGATTGCCACCAGATCGAGATATTGAATTTTCTATAGACTTGGTGCCAGGTGCAGAACCAATTTCGTAACATGTCTATAGAGTAAACAATAGCGAGCTGGTCGAGTTGAAGAAGCAGGTGGACGAATTACAGGATAAGGGGTTTATCAGATCGAGTTCTTCACCATGGGGAGCCCCGGTATTATTTGTACCGAAGAAGGATGGATCGGTGCGCATGTGCATTGATTACAGGGCTTTGAATAATCTCACTATCAAGAATAAGTATCTTTGCCATGGATTGATGATCTGTTTGATCAGTTGAGTGGTGCGAAGGTGTTTTCTAAGATAGATTTGAGATCAGGCTACCATCAAGTGAAGGTGAAGCCGGAGGACATACCGAAGACTGCTTTTAGAACTCGGTATGGTCAGTACGAGTTTATGGTGATGTCGTTTGGTTTGACTAATGCACCGGCGGTATTTATGAACTTGATGAACAAGGTATTCCACCAGTACCTTGACAAGTTCGTGGTGGTGTTCATCGACGACATACTCATATACTCGAGGACACCGGAGGAGCATGAGGAGCATTTGAGGATTGTGTTGGATGTGCTGAGGAAGGAGAAGTTGTATGAGAAGTTGTCCAAGTGTGAGTTTTTCCTGGACAAGGTAGAATTCTTGGGGCATGTTGTGACTGGTGATGGTATTTTAGTGGATCCGAAGAAGATTTCAGTAGTGGAATCTTGGAAGACTCCGAGTTCAGTAGCAGAGATCAGGAGTTTCTTGGGATTGGCAGGCTATTACAGGAAGTTTGTGCAAGATTTTTCGAGGATTGCCGAGCCGATGACCAGACTCACAAGGAAGGATGTAGAGTTTGTTTGGACGGAGAATTGCCAGGTTGCTTTTGAGGAGTTGAAGAAGAGGTTGACGTCTGCTCCTATTTTGATGTTGCCATCAGGGTCCGGAGGTTTCACTATTTATAGTGATGCATCGGGGAAGGGTTTAGGTTGTGTTCTTCAGCAGCATGGGAAAGTGATTGCCTATGCATCCAGGCAATTGCGTCCTCATGAAAAGAACTATCCTACCCATGATTTGGAGTTGGCAGCTGTCATATTCGCCCTGAAGTTGTGGAAACATTATTTGTACGGAGAGCGTGTGGAGATCTTCACAGACCACAAAAGCTTGAAGTACGTTTTCACGCAGAAGGAGTTGAATATGAGGCAGCGTCGGTGGTTGGAACTGATGAAGGATTTTGATATCTCTTTGCAATATTATCCTGGGAAAGCCAATGTAGTTGCCGATGCTTTGAGCAAGTATCCGGTAGCTATGTTCTTGACGTAGGATCGATATTTGTTGGAGGACTTGGAGAGCTTGGGCATTGAGGTGATTGTTCCTGGGTGTGCTATGCAAATATGGGGATTGCAGATACACTCAGATTTGATGGACAGGATCAAGGCAGCACAGTATGATGACGTATCTTTGAGGAGTATCAGAGCTCAAGTGAGAGCAGGATTGGAGGATAATTTCACTATTGCAGAGGATGGATCTTTGAGGCATGGAGTTAGATTGTGTGTGCCTAGTGGGGGGTTGCGCGAGGAGGTGTTGCAGGAAGCGCATCGCTCTCAGTATTCCATATATCCAGGTGCTAACAAGATGTATCGGGATATGTGAGAGAGTGTGTGGTGGTATGGCATGAAGAGGGAAGTGGCACAGTTTGTATCCAGATGCTTAGTGTGCCAGCAGGTGAAAGCCGAGAGGCAGAGGCCAGGAGGGTTACTTCAGCCATTACCCATTCCAGAGTGGAAGTGGGAACACATTACTATAGATTTTGTGTCCGGACTTCCACGATCTCCAGGAGGGAAAGACGCGATTTGGGTCATTGTTGATAGGTTGACCAAGTCGGCCCACTTTTTGCCTTTCAAGGTGGGTTTGTCTACGGAGAAGCTGACAGAGATGTATGTAAGGCAGATCGTTAGGATACATGGAGTTCCCGTTAGCATAGTCTCAGATCAGGATAGTCGTTTCACTTCTCATTTCTGGAGGAGTTTGCAGGAGAGTTTGGGCACTCAGCTCAAATTCAGTACTGCATATCATCCCCAGACAGATGGGCAGTCTGAGCGGACTATCAAGACTCTCGAGGATATGTTGCACACTTGTGTACTAGATTTCGGGGGTTCTTGGGAGGACCATCTCCATTTGGTAGAGTTTGCTTACAACAACAGTTACCAGGCCAGTATAGAGATGTCACCTTTTGAAGCTCTATATGGTTGGAGGTGTCGTACTCCTTTGTCTTGGGATGATGTTGGAGAAAGAGTTTTGCTTGGGCCAGAGATGGTTATGGATGCAGCGGAGAAGGTTCAATTGATCAGAGACAGACTTCGAGTGGCGCAGGACAGACAGCGGCATTGGGCCGATAGCCATCGGAGACCTTTGGAGTTCGAGGTATAGTTTAGATTTTGTTTGTGCTTGTTCTTGTTTGTTATAGATTAAGTTCTTAAGATGGTGTTTTGTTCTAGGTGGGTGGTTTGGTGTTTCTGAGAATTTCTCTGACACGAGGCACGATTTGCTTCGGTGGAGGAGGAAAGCTTAGTCCGCGATTCATCGGACCTTTCACTATTCTAGAGAGGGTCGGTGCAGTTGCTTATAGACTAGACTTGCCACCTGCATTGGAGGGAGTGCACAACGTGTTTCATGTGTCGCAGTTGAGACGATATGTGGCAGATCCTAGTCATGTATTGGATCACTCAGAGATAGAGGTGGGTCCTACTCTTAGCTATCCAGAGCAGCCAGTTGAGATTCTGGATCGGAGAGAGAAGGTGCTGAGGAACCAGACTATTCCTTTGGTACGCGTCGCATGGAGGCATCACTCTCCGGGGGAGTCTACCTGGGAGAGAGAGGATGACATGCGAGAGCGTTATCCATATTTGTTTGTACCTTGAGGTATGTTATTTTCTAGTTATGTTCTGTTCATTAGTTAATTGTGATTCTTTAGTTCTGTTCTGTGATTTTTCTGGGGGTAGTTTTCATCTTTAAATTTCGAGGACGAAATTATATTAAGGAGGGTAGACTTGTCACTACCACATTTTAGGAAAAAGGATATTTTAGTAATTTCCTATTTAAATAAATATTGTGCATGGTAAATAATTTTTGTTGTATTATTTAATTGTTGTTGGATGTTATTTAATTATTTTGGACTTATTTTAGTAGACCCAACTAGTGTAGTTTGGACCCATGGACCAACATGAATTAAATAGTTAGACTTGGCCCATTTAGAAAGCCCATGGTTAAGGAGATGGATTAAATTAATTAAATGATTAGACTAGAAGCTTCCTTCCTTAATTATTTCTTCATGAGAGGCCCCAAGGGGTACATTGGACATTTTACAATTTCTTGGGAGAGGGGCAAGGCCGGCCTATTAAAAGAGGGGGGGAATTTCTCTCTCCTCTCATTCTCATTCTAAATCTAGATCTAGAATTTCCCACTCCCAAATTCTTTCCATTCTCATTCCAATTTCCCACCAAATTCATCCCAAATTCTTCCCAATTCACTATTAGAAAGTTGAGAAGCAAGGATCTAGAAGGAGGAAGCAAGGATCTATAAAGAGGAGCAAGGATCTACAATTTGGAAGCAAGTTCATCTCAATTGGAGGTTTCATTGGGAATCCATCTCCTAATAGGTATAATTCAGATTTTTCCCATTTAAATAGCTTCTAAATCTGAGATTTAATCATGTAAAATCAACCTATATGTATGTACTACCCATAGGACTTTGTTTTGTGTTCATAGGAGACCCATGGAGAAAGTTATGGTGCTTTTTGTGTTAATTTTGTTGGAATTCCGAATTTATATTTTGTTGTGTGCATCAATTGATCCTATAGATCAATTGGACATGAGCTTATATGTTTGGGGCTAGTGTCGTGTCCATAATTTGGTACATGTGGTTCGTATCCCAACTATTTGGTGATACGTGTCATTTTGGGGGTTTCTCTCCGACACGGGACTTTGTACATGTCGTATTTTTGACACGGACACATAGATCTACTTTTGACACTTTGATTTATTCATAAATATTATTTGTGACTTGTTTGTGTCCTTCATGGTGCAATTGGTTGTGTGTTGGACTCGTGTCACATGCGTATCCTAGATCTAGTGGGATACAGTGTGATACTCTCCAATTTGGTGTGTTTATGTGTAGATCTAATTAATTATGCTTTAAATTCTTCATTTATAATTAGTAGATATATATAGATATTATATATTATTTTAGAGTATTTATTATGGTATTTATTGTAGCATAGATCTATATTTCTATGTGTTCTCATGTGATATATAAATATATGTATGTAGCTTTCTTGCATGCAAATATATATGTACTTATGTTAATAACATAAATTATACATAAATATTTTATAAAATATATTCATATGTAATTATATTATTTATAATTATTATATAATTATTTGTATATTAATGTATTTTTTTTATGTGTGCTTCTAGCCATGTAAAATACATACATTAATATGTGCATGTGTTTGGTATTTTAATTTTGTAAGTTTATATGTATGTATATATAAGTATATATATTTATTAAATTGTTTTATATATATATATATATAGGTGTTTTTGTGAGGTATAATACTAATAATAATATATTATTTTATTTGTATAAATATTGGTTTGTATATACATTATTTAGAGTGTGCATTAATTGTATTATTAGTATACTTTGTGTGGGTACCAATTGGGATCTAATTTTGATTCCTAAATTGTTGTATTTTATTTTCTATATTATTTATATAGATGTCTTGTGAGGATGACCTTGGTTTGACCATGTTTGACTTTAGTTGGCTTTAGAGTTGACCATAGTTGACTTTTGACTTAGAATTGATTTATTGACCTATAAGTTGACTAGTTTGACTTGTTCTCTTTCCGGGACCATGTATTAATGTGGTATTCTATATCTAGGTCTTCGAGGTACCAAGTCAGACATCTGTGAGACTATTCTTTGGACTTCAGGCGAGTACATTCTCTGATAGTTTCTCATTTATGATATCCTCTATGTTCGTTGTATCTAGTGTAGGTATACATGTTTCTCTTGACACTATGGTTACACGGATTGGTATATCCGGATCTTGTCATGATATATTATTCCTTGGTATATGGTGTATATGGTGCAAGTATTGTTTCATTGGTTATCTTGTACATGTACAGACACCGATTTTCGGGAGGAGTCACTCTCTTCTTGGGGAATCTAGTGCCATAGCATACCGTGGTTGGATCTATTATACCAGTTGGGGGTGGGGAGTATTAGTATAGATATGTGATCAAATCCCTATTAAATAAAGTACTGGTAAGCGAATAGTATTGATCATGCACCGCACGTATGATTAGCCAGGCCGTATTGCATCTTGCCCAAGCCGATCATATGTTAAGCTAGTACTCACACACTTAGTCATTAGTATTATTGTTTCATTGGCATATTGTTCATTATTGTATTTCCTTCCAGTATTTCCTTATTGTCTATATATTTCTATTGTACATCTTGTTTATCCACAGCTATTTACTGTTACATAGTTTTTATCATGGATTAGAACTGCTGTTAGAGATGTACTCTGCTCCTTTCCTGACTGGATATATTTTTCCAGATGACACTGAGGAGTACCCTACCTATTATGGATCCCAGGATATTGTGGGTTTAGATTCTGAGACCCTGGCTCAAGAGGGACTTATCCCAACTGAGACAGTTGACCCTGGAGTTGTAGCTTTATAGTATTGTAGTATTCTTTTGTACTGGATTTGTCTCCAGCTTATTTTGTTGCTCTTCAGACTCATTGATGTATTATTTTAAACTCATGAGTTGTATGATGACTATTCTATTCCTATCTGATTCGTGTTCATTCTATCTTAGTTCTGTGATTGAGTATACTATCATTATTGGTGGTTCATTATATTAGATAGATTATCTAGACAGCGTTCTACCGCCGATTCTGTGGCATAGGCTGGGCGTTGTTTCCGACTAGTACCCTTACCCCGGGTGCGGGTCGTGACACCCAGATATTGCCTAAACTGACACTAAGCCATCAATCCCATCACAGTGCACAACCAAAAGTACTGCCCAGTTCACTGAGTTCTCCCTGACACAGTTCACTGCACAATACAAAATTCTAACTGACACACAAGCTAGACACTGCACATTGATACCAAACACACAAACCCGACTGTGCACAAAGAAGATCCCCACAGTCCATTTCTTCCCCAAATCACACAATATATACATATCTATATATTAAAACATGCAGTATTAGAATAAATTAAATAGGTAAATCCCTAAGGGCAATCCTACAAACACCTAGGGGGCTGAAATCGAGTTTCATATTAAGATCCCATGGGTCCTCAACCAAAACCCTAAAAATCGAGTTCAAACCTACATATATGAGATGAAATCTGCCTACATGTAAACCCCTATGATTAAGGGTCCACGAAAATTGGGGAAAACCAATGTAGGTCACCGAAACCCTAATTTCTCCTAGGTCTTCATGTAGGACCTACGAAATCGAGATCCATACAACAAGGTAGGTTTTCTAATGGCCAACCATCAAGAAAAATAGAATAAAAATGGATAAAAATTCGGATTTACCTATGGGAGATGGTTTCTCCAATGGAGGTTCTTCTTCCCCAAGGCTCCTTGACCCAAGCTCCTTGCTTCCCTTTGCTTTGGAGATGGAAGATGGAATCCTAGGGTTTGATTCCGAATTTGGGGTGGGGGAAATGGTTTATTTTTTCTTAATGGAGGCTAGGGTTTGGTTTCTTCATGAAGAAAGGGTTGAGGGTGGCTCTCTTTTATATTAAAACTAGGTTAGGATTTCTAATGCATAGGTTTAGGTTAAACCCCCATGTTAGGTTATGCAGAACTCAATTAACTCAGGTTTAGTCATTCTAGGGTTTGAGGTTCAACCCAAAAATTGGAATTCTAGGGTTTGTCTAGAATTTGGGTTTCAAACTAGGGTTTAGTCATTAGGGTTATAGTCCTAATGAGTTCTAGGGTTTGACCTAAACCAAACACAACTAACAACGTATAAATAGTTTTAAAAACTCAGCAGATTAATTTAATACATAATTATTCAGAATAGTAAAATTACACAAATGCCCTTATCTGAAAATGTGGTAGTGACAATTTTTGTTGCTGTTGTTGTCTCATAGTTTCTATCAATTATTGGAATTGCTATTGGGTTGTACTTCGCTCCAATCTTGACAGGATATATTTTACAGATGATTCATTAGAGGACTGGTATCCTACATACTTTGGGCCACAGGATGGCGAGCCAATTAAGTTAGCACCCATTGAGCACGTTGAGATAGTACCAGCAGTCGATGAGACTTTGCTAGTTCATTTATGATATTGTATATGTCAGTTAGACACTATTGGCATGTATTATTTTTGAGATCTTTGTGTTGAGATTAGGCTATTAGACTTAAACTTGTGATGTATTGTGAGTCTGTATTTCTTTCCTTCTATTCCATATAGTGCCATATCTTTCTCTAGTTTTATATTATGATTAAGTATTAATTACCATTATCATATTATCATATTATCCTCCATTTGGAAGTTGAGATATCTTGACCGGTACATTATATATATTATGTAAGATGTTTAGATAGTATTATTGACATAAATAGCGTTCTACCGCCGATACTACAATGTAGGTTGGACGTACCCACATACTTGTGCCCCTACACTGAGTGCGGGTCGTGACACTTCTCAAGCCTGTAAACTGATATCTCTTGTTACATAGTGCCAACGCCGAGCAGGCTACTACATAGGTCACTTGAACTCTAGTACATACGTTGTTTGATATTCATTGCTCAGGACCACAGGAGAGTACATTCTTTGATAGTTTTTATTATTGATATTTACTATGATTTATGTATTTAGTTATGTTATGCTTGATTCATGACAAGATGGTACACGAATTGGTATAGTTGGATCCACAGTCATGAGATGTTACCTTCATACTATACATTGTCCATCATTTTATAATCAGAGATTTTATTATGATTTGTGCGTGACATGTCCTGATTTGGATCCTTATACTAGTCGGGGTGGGAAAGTACTAGCTAGATGTATGATCATACCCTTACTATGAAAGAGCGAGTACTATGAGTTTTAATCATACACCTCACATATGGTTAACCAGGACCTATCATATACTATGCAAGTTTCCAAGCCGATCACATATCAATACTAATACTTCAAAACACATAGTTAGTACAGTTCTTTCATGTCTATCTCATATTCATTGAGTTACTCTCTATTGCTTTGTCTACTTAATTCTTATTACCTACTCTACCATATAGTCTTGTATTCCTATTTCTCATGCTGCTCCTTACCTGCTATGTCATACAATTATATTTACCTATTTCTATATTGCTACTGTCAGTTATGATTCAGGTCTTCATTCTCATCATATATTACAAACATTATTACTATTTTATAGCCTTAGTCACTTAATTGGAACAGTTGTTAGAGTTATACTCGTTCCATCCTGACTGTATAATATTTTTCAATATTGACATGGAGGATTGGTGGCAAACTTATGACGGACCACAGGAGGGAGTAGCAGCAGCCTTGGACCATGTAGTTCAGAAGTGATTACCGGGAAGTCTAGCCGGTGTCACTAGTTATCCTAGCTTTTTTATTTAGTATTTTGGTACTGGATCTGTCTCCAACATTTACTTTAGTCTTGGGATATTGTATTTTATTTCTTGACTTACTGTTTTATCTTGTTAGATATTTGGGACTTAGATTCTTCATGTTGTTATCTTATCGTACCATATCATTCATGCTACTAGATTTCTGTGATTGAGTATTATCATCGTATATTGTCATCTTGCTCTTCTTATGGAGTTGAGATATTATTGACAGGTTGAGATTATATTATTATGTGAGATTGATAGATAGATATTAATGATCTAGAAAACGTTCTACCGTCGATGCTACAACGTAGGCTGGACATACACGTACACGTGCCCCGATTATCCAGGTGTGGGTCGTGACAGACAGGAAGACTGAATACAAGCCAGGAGATTCTTCTCAAGAAATAACAATTTTTGTTGCTGTAATTTTCTATTTTGTTATGTATTTTTTAGTTTATTCTTATATGGCCAAATGTACATCGAGTCGCATTGGCACTAGAAAGCTCAAACCCAATCCCAAACAAAATCCTAGTCCAACAAACAAAGCCTAACCGAAACCCATAGCATTCTGGCTCCGGAGAAGCCGAACTAAGCCCGAGTTCGGTCCCACCAAACTCGGGCAAAATTTGGTCCTTGTTGACCTTGTTTCCAATATTTCTCCTGAAGAACTTGGACTCTAACTTTTAAAAATTAGAAAGTTAGGCACCGAGTTCAGGCCGAATTCGGTCCCCAGCGCCCCACTTGAAAAACTATAAACAGGCATTGAATCCTCTATTGAAACTCACTCATTCAATCATTCTTTCACATACTTATTTTGAGCTATTTAATCTTCATATTCCTAAGATCAACTCGCCAGCCTTCTAATGTAAAGTCATGGTTCCAATTAGAAGTTTGTTCGAGTTATAAACTGGTGGGGGGACGGATACAGTTCAAAACACAACTCGATACAGCTCTCAAGGCATCGACTCCTGATCTTTGGCTCCTGAGGATGAGGCTTGGCTATTGCTTCTTCGGACGATCCAGTACCTGTGAACAAGCAAACTGGTAGGGGTCAGCACTTTGGAGAAAGTACTGGTGAGTATAAAACAACGAACAGAGGCAACACTCACTAAAACCAACACTAAGTAAGCATGTGATAAAATATTATATTACTAGTGATCTTTCTAGTTTTACCTAGGTTTATTTTATACAGTACATGATAAGAGTCCAATTACACTTCTTTGTAAAACATCTTTGAAAGCCACTTTAATCATGCGAATAAGATGGCCTATCTATATGATGGTCCTCGAGTTCCTCATGATTAGTAGCGGTGTTATCATGGCCTAGCATTGCATTAATATTCGCTCATACTAGCCGCTTTGATACGTTAACCAGCTAACTAATGACATGACACCCGCCTAAGCATGAGAACTTATTTGCCTCAGGGTGTCCTAACTCTATCTGGCTAATAGCAGTTGTGACTCAAGGTTGCTCTGCACTAAAATTTGCTTAAATTAGCAGCCAGGACTCACAGTTCAGCTCTTCACTAATAAACATTGTCAGACCGATACAATGCATGTTACTCTATCAGATAAACTCTAAGATGCCTGTGATGTGAATAAGCAGACCATCTATCACTTATCTTCTATTCTCTGTATGGATATGCTACCATCTCTTATTTCAGTTCAACCATTTCAGACAGTTCTATCTTTTAAAGCGATAAGGAAAACATGGAAGCAATCTCTATTAAAAAAGATATGGCATCGTTCTTCTATCTCTTTAACTAAGCATGCAGTTCTACTATATCTTTAGCATACGATAGAAGCATAAGAATATTCTTTTACTCTTGTTTATTATCATGGCAGCGGTTAGTTCAATAGCAGTGACAGTGTTCTAAGCATGCAATATTCTTTTCTATACTAGCATGGCAATGGTTCTCTATTTAGACAAGCATACAAGTTCTCTAGTTAAACATTCAGGTTCTCGTTCTATCATTCTTATGTGAACACTATCAACTTAGCAAACAAGTATTTTAAAAACTCAGATTTATTATTAAGGCGTGCAAGAATTAGAGAATGAAGTTATGCCCACTCACCTAGATCAGTCGTCTTCTGGTTCAACAAGGAGCTCTTCAGGAAGGTTTCTTTTTTGAGTCAGCAAACCGATTTTTCTTAAACATAATGCCAAAGTGGAGCGGGGCACTACATACTTACCCACTGAGAAAAAGTTTTGTTCTTGAAAATTAAAGTCAGGGTATCAGTAGTACCATATGTTAATAGAAATAATTATGTAATCATGTCATGGTATCAGTAGTAATAGAATAAAAGTAAGGGTACACCTACTGGCATAGAAAAAATAAGTAAAAACTGAGTATCAAATAGGCAATGTACACTTGCCTGGAGTGTGTCCAAGCATGCTGAGTTACGAGACCAAAGTCTAGACAAATCTATCTACGAACCAGCATATCATACTACTCATGAATATCTACCAACCTAAATCACAAATTTATATTACACATAAATATAAATAATCATAATAATCCTAATTTTGAATTACTCCTTAATCAGAAAAGTTGGTTGGGTTAATGTCGTCTATCACCTATGTCATGTAAGATGTTATATTACTCATATTATCTAAAACTAAGTCACACTAGTCTCCATAATTATTATTTATTCACTAATATTCAGGATTGTAAGTTTTAGATTAAATACCAATTTCTATTTCGTAATTTGTGCATCGAAGAAGTCTACATCACGAAAATAGAGATAAGATGATCAACCACATGGTGTACAATCTTATCTCGATGATCTGCATGGTTGCTATATAAATTTCAGTGATACAAGATCACTGGAATCAACATATATCTGTTTTGATGCAAAAATTTTGAAATACGAACATGATTATATTTTATTATAATTAATGGTGGTACTAAAAAAGGAAACTGAACAGACATCACTGGTGATGAAATATACATCACCAATAAGTCCAAAAGGGTCAAGATACTAAGAATAGCCTATCCATAAGTCCAATTTGGACACAGGGGCAAACTGATAGTTTTAGGTCAATACAGTGTCCGTCGGTGGACCTGTTTCGCACCAAAAAATGTGACAATATAAAGATCTACAAAATCAACAAACCATAGGTCAAACAAAATCTAAATAACGATATGAACTCAACGGTACGTCCAGATTGGATTCCAATGAGCCGATCACAAAAAATTTCATCGAATTAGAGCGTGGCCCTGCGAAATGGTAATTCGGTCGATTGTCTTCCAATCGGATGAAAATTATGTTATAAGGGAAGTCAAATGCTATGAGTCTAATGATGCAAGTCTCATTGCGATACATGAACGTGCACAAAGTAATTGAGTTTTTATAGATACGGGCCAAATTCGTTAGACTTTGAATAATTTTTCAAAGCCAATTTGAATTTATAGATACGTGAACACGCACATGTAGATTTGATTATAGATTATTTTCAAGGCCCGTATCTATAAAAACCTACATATCATGAACGTTCACGTATCAGTTTTGAATAATCTAAAGTAATTGAGTTTATAGATACGTGAACACGCACATGTGACCAATTTGAATTTATTCAAAGCCTACATAACGGGGGAACCGTACGCGCCTTTCAGTACAATCGGTACGCAATGAAGTGGCATAGTTTTATAGGACCAACACCATAGCAAAAAAATTATATTTTCAAAAACTATTTTTTTTTTAGTTTTCAAACTGATTTTTTAGTTATGTAATACGGTAAATTAATTAAAAATAATTATGAGGTTTTAGTCATGGTTATATTGGCTATAGGACAGAAGAAAAATGTAGATTTGATTCATAGGATTGGAACAAATTCGCCTTCCAAAAAGGGTATTTGGACATTGTATTCCCAATTTTTGATATTTAGAAGTGGAATTTTTTTAGAAAGTTTTGATCAAATTTCTATAGGTTTTAATACAATTCAATCAAAACTGAAAAAAAGGATTCGATGATGGTTATGTTATAAAAATACGTGTTCAAGTGGATCGAGAAACTATTGATTGAGGATCGATAAACTATCGATCGAGGATCGAGAAATCAATCCTTAAACTGGGGTCAGGTTCGGGTTCGGTACTGTGCAGCCAGAACCACGACTCGGGTCGACTGCAGACGATGACGGTCATCCGGATGCCTCGCTGCGGGTCCATTGTCTGGGTGATTTGGCACGCCTCTTGGCAGTACTCGCGGTCGTTGACGTCGGTGTCGGGTTATCGCGGCTACACGGACAAGGGGTTTACCGACTCAAATTTCGGCGATGGAAAATACCAAAGAGCGTCAAGGAATGACTGGATATCATCAACGAGTAGCTCGAGATGGTTTTGGTAATGTCCCTTTACTCGAAGGGTTGCTTGGGTTTACGACGAAGAAACAGAGAATCAAATTTTTTGCTAATTTTGGATTCCTAATTTAGAATAGAATTAATTGGAATTTATTATCGAATTTGGCAGAGCTTTAATGGTCTTAAAAATCAATGATTTGAACATTTGAAAATGTGGTTTGTATATGATTTAAATTGGAAGGAGCTAGGTTTCCTTCTTCGGAGAAGGATGAACAGTACTTTATTTTTTGATTCAAATTACTATTTTAACCAAAATAGTAAAGGAAATTCCTAAAACAATTTCCTTAATAAACACACACGCACACACACACACACACACACACACACACACACACACACACACACACACATATATATATATATATATATATATATATATATATATATATATATATCTTCTATTAGCTATTTGTGATAATTATATACACTAAGCATATATACGATATATGTATATATACACAATATACACCCTATTTAACCTAAATAAATAATAATATTTTTTAGGGTGATTACATTCTACCAAACTTATAAAAAACTTGTCGTCAAAATTAAACTAAAGTTCGATGTAAAAGAGTAAGAGAATTAACCTCGGAAGAAAGTCAATATGATTAGTCATATCAGGTTTCTCGAAAGGATTGGGGACACGGTTACCAGCGGGATCATAGTTTAACGGCATATATAACCATCACTTTTCAGGATAGGGATATTTATGTCATTTGGTATTATATTTATTGATATATCCTTATTTAATAATAATTGGTATAGTTATGTATATGTAAATATAGAGGATGGTGCATGATTAGCTCTTAATTAGACTAGTTGCTAATGAACCGAACTAGACTTGAACCCAACTAGACTTGTCATGACCAATAGAGTAACCCAATAAAGTAGTCTTGGTTAACTAGTTAAAGTAGAGAGAATGACTAGGGTATTTCATTCAATTTAAATTAGAACATTCATTAGTTAAACTCCTCTTTAGTTAAACTCTTCATGACAAACCTTGGAGGACATTTTGGACTTTTCAAACAAAGCCAACCCTAACCTAGAGTGACCCGGCCTATATAGGGAGAGGGAGCCCCTTCTTCTTCATTAGTTGTTCATGAAAAAAATCCTAAGATGAGTTTTTCCCCCCAAGCATTCATTCCTCCACCAAATTCTTCCAAATCAATCCCAATCCCTCTCATTTTCATCCCCAAGGAGAGTTAGAAGCTTGAAAGTTGAAGAGGCTTGAGGAAGAGGAGTTTTGCTAGAGTTTGGTGTTCATTTCTCACTCTTGTGCTCTTTGAAGGAACCACATTGGAAATCCATCTTCCAATGGGTAAAAATTTTAATTTTTCTTGTCATTTCAGATTTGAATGGTAAAATAAACCCATAAAAATCCTCCTTTGGTTTAAGACTACCCATAAGAAGAAGAAGAACTAGGTCCATAGGAGGCTTATAGAGGAATTTAAACTCCGATGTGGCACACCAAGTGTTTGATGGAATACCTAATTGGTCATTCCTTGTTATTTTGTGTTGTATTTGGTATATTGAGAGGTGTATGATATATTTTGAGTTGTGATATCACATAAAATGGGTATTTGAGTGCGTATTATGCTATCTTAATCATGCACCCAAGATGTTTGGCATAATGATTATTAGTGCATGTATTGAGTAGACCCAAGCATTTCTTGTGTTATAAATAGATATTTATATATGTATATTAGTATAAATACTAGAGTGTGTGTTTATTAGTATGGGTGATTAGCTATATTAGATTATGTGTGTATGTATTTTATTATGAGCTCACTATGATAGTGTGTGATCACTGTGTGTGTGAGTGTGGTTTGCAGTGTGTTGTGCACAATGTGTAGTGTGCATTCCAGTGGTGTGTGGTGTGCACTGTGCTGTACACAATATGTGTGTTCTAGTGTTGTGTGGTGTGATAGAGTGTTTTAGTGTGTGTTAGTTGATGGTGTACAAGTGTAGTGACAGTGCACTATGATAGTGCACGGGCACTGTGTCACAGTTTCTTGGGCTTGTGTGTATTAGCAGCAGGAGCAAGCCACTTAATACTGTAATTGTTGCACACAGTAGCATCAACTTAAGGAGATAGCAAGGTGTCAGGTTTATGCAGCAAGATGGGGGTAGTGTAAGTTTAGCAGTAGCAGCAGCAATACTTAGATGCAATGCTGTGGGGATATTTTAGGCAGCAGCAACTGCTGGGATGAGCAGTGGCACTAGGAAGGGGGCCCGTGCCTGAGCAGTAGTAGCATTTGGGTAATAAGTTGGTATCCATGTATATAGAACTGCATTGACAACAGCTATGGGTAACAATGGTACACTAATACCTTGCTGTGTAGTGAACTTGCAGTAGAGGTAGATAGCAAGGGTAGCACATGCAATTTAGGGACTACACTTGATGCAGCCAGGTTAATACAAGTGCAGTTTAAATTTTGAGGCAGAATGAGCACTGGATTCTAGTCAGCAGTTGCATTTAACTGAGGTGTGATGAAGGGATGAGTTGCAACTCAGATATTGAAGGATGAAGAGCAGTATATGGCTGCATTTTAGTACATCAGTAGCAGTGGGTGTTAGTGTATTAAGTTAGTGTCCTTGATATCCTTTTGTGTGATACTCTAGTGTAGCACAGTGAGAGTATACTTAGTATCCTAATTAATATCTAGTACATATGAGTGAGGATTGGTGTTGTCTTAGAGGGTGATAGGGTGATCATTTGGAGTGGGTATCAGTGAACCACTGTGTCTGTGCACCAGTGCACAGTTGGGATTAGTGTAGGTAAGTTAGTGTTAGTGTTGAGTTGGTGAGTTAGTTTAGTGTGAGTTGGATTGATATCTCGAAATATAATATGGTTGGGGTAGTATGTTAGGATACTAGAGTATTGATACTAGTCTAGTAGTATCAAGGAAACTATGTTAGGATACTAGAGTATTGGTACTAGTCTAGTAGTATCAAGGAAACTGAGGTAATGAGTTCTAAACTATGGTATCAGGTAGGCAAATATGATACGAAGCTACGATATTAAGATACAGGACTAGGTAGTAGCTCAAAGCTAAGTTATTGACCCATAACCAAGGTTTTGACCAATAGTTAAGGTAATTATGATACGACTAAGTTATTTGGCTACGATATCAAAGTAATCACTTATAGGCCAAGGTATTAGTAGATATAGGAGGTAATAGTGTGTATATTAGTTCTATGAGCTAATAAACTATTGGAATGACCTAGAGAACCTAGAGATAACCTATTATTACTTAGTATCAACTAGCATGATCTAGAAAACATAGATTATTAAGGTTAAGACCTAGGTATGACCTAGTATTATCTAGTATAAACTAGTATAGCCTTGTAATGGACCTAAAAGCTAGGTTTGAACCAAAAATCAAGGTAAACACCTAAATTGACCTGGTATGACTATTTGGACCTAGAAAATCATATTTAACTTATTCTAGCTTATTTATCACTCTTTTGCAACCAAGGACATGATATTTCATATATAGGTTTGTGTGACGCCAGTTCGGACACCGTTTCGTGTTATTTGCTCAGGATCTCAAGCAAGTACATTTTTTGGTTAGTTTTCAGTACTTGATAGTGTATATATCACATATTCTAAATTTGTTTACTTGATTCTGACACCAGGTTACACGGGCTGATATTATACGGATCGAGTCAGAAGATATTATTTATTTGACGTGTGCATCGGGTACTCCTTATACATGTACTTTATTGTGTGCATCGGGTATTCGTTGTGCTCGTATCTATTCGTGTGTTCCGTGTGCTCATATTATATTCGTGTGTATAATGTATCGTTATTGGATCCATGGATATTAGTCGGGATGGGGGAGTAGAAGTTGGTTATATGATTAAATATTTACATATTCGTGTGCCTGCCAATTATACGATACACGCATAATTAAGTTACCGTAGTAAAGACTTGTGCAACCCAAACCGATCATATAATGAACTTGTACTCTAAATCACTTAGATAGTATCATCAGTTCTCTTATTTACAGTTGACACCATATTGCTTGTATTTAATTTTTAAGTTATCCTTCATGTTTATCTACTTATTCTAGTTATATTTTCATTTTATAGTTACCTGTTCATCTTGTATTCTTTTTTATTGCTGTTATATATTCTCTACCATATATATGAAACTGCTTTCAGAGTTTTATACTTTGTTCCAATCCTGACTGGATATATTTTTTCAGATGGTTATTTAGAGGACTGGTGTCATACCTACTATGGTCCGCAGGACGGAGAGCCAGCTGAGGTAGATTCATTAGCCCAGAATGATCTGGTACCAATTATCGAGAAAACACACCTAGTTATAGTAGACCCTTAGCTAGTATCCAATTATTTGTACTAGATATGTCTTCAGCATTAGACTATGGCATGTTATTTAAATTTGAGACCATTTGTGTTTATTGTTAGACTCTAGACTTGGATATTGTTGTGACTTGTTATTTTCTATTCTTTTTATGATATCGTGCCATTATTTGTTTTTAGTTTGGTGATTGAGTATTGATGCTATATATTCATCTTGTCCTCCTTATAGAGTTGAGTTACCATTGAAAGGTTATATATATCATTGCATTAGTTGGTTAGATTATGTTGTGGACCTTACAGCGTTCTACCGTCGATCTTGCGGCGTAGACCGGACGTACCTACGACTAATATCCAATTTTCGAGTGTGGGTCATGACACGTTTTTAGTGATGGTTCATATAGGTCGAGTTCGTAACTAGTGCGATATCGTAATATTACTCCAAATTGGAAACTATTACGAGCCTGCAATATGATATAGGACTTAGGATATAGAATGAGAGAATACTCAATCACAACTAAAAAAAAATTTAATCTATTAAATTTTTGCTAATTCTCATTCATTCTAAATATTTGCCTTCTTTGAATATTACTATATTTTCTTGATGATATTGTATCTTGTGCTTATTAATCCCTTTGTTTTGATATGCCTTCAGGATACCTCCGAAGACTAGGTCACAGCGATCAGCAGCAATTTCGGAGAAGTCGACGACTTCTCGATCCCTTGTTCGAGCAGCAGACACTGTTCTACCTCCACCAGTTCGGAGGGCTGCCTCACCAGTTCAGGTTGGAGCCTCAGCTATTTTTGGGGATCCTCCTCCCCCACCTGTTTAGAGGGTTATCCCAGCCACTACGGAGGATTATCCTCCTACTCCAGCAATTTAGAGGGCTGTTTCAGCAGGATTAGAGGAACTTCCACCTCCACCACCGGTGCCAGCTGACGGGACACAGATGTTTGCCATATTCCGAGAGATGATGGCGGCATAGCAGAGACAGACATATGTACTATTCTAGGATATTGAGAATGTCCATTTGGTTGCATTGACTACAGTGGAGAAGGTGGCATTTCCCCAGCCACGTGGTACTCGGCCCATACTGGACAACATACAAGATTTTAAGAAATTGGATCCCCGTGACTTCAAGGGGACGGAGGGTATTATCTACGCTGACGATTAGCTCGAGCATCTCGAGCATATTATGTGCTTGTCCCACCTTGCCGATGACCTGAGGATAGAGACGACTGAATTGCAGATGTCAGATATTGCTAGCACTTGTTTCCGGAATCAACCACAGATTGTTGATCCAGGGTTGACATAGAACGACTTCAAGGATCTGTTCAAAAAGAAGTTCTTTTCGCGTACGGAGAAACTCAACCTGGAGCGACAGTTTCAGAACCTTCAATAGGAGGGCATGAAGATTGAGGAGTACATCACAAAGTTCAAAAGGATGAGCAGGTATGCGAGGAACATGGTACAAGATCCAGAGGACATGATAAGTTATTTCAATAAGGGCCTAAATAGGGACGTGAATGCCCTTATTTCATCAAGCCATGAGACATACTCGATGATTCTTGCGAAGGCACATAAGATCGAGAGGGACCTGAGTTTGAGGCCTAAGAGGGACCGAGAGATATTTGGCAGCAGTAGCGTGGGACCAGCCAAGCGACCACAGTTCTAGCAGCAGCAGACCTTCCAGCGTCAACAGCCCTAGAGGCATCAACAGTAGGCTATTACCTATCATTCCTGCAAGAAACCAGGACACATATGGGTCATCTGCAGAAAGAGGTTGGGAGTATTTATTTTATGGAGCGACAGATCACCAGCTGAGAGACTGTTGTCTTGCTCTAACTCGTTCAGGTCAGGGTGGCGCTCCTGCTCATAGAGCACCAGTTAGAGCACCAGCAGCACAATAGAGGGGACCTCCACTCCTGACCCAGCAGCAGCATTTAGTGCAGCATCAGCAGCAGAGGGGAGCACCACAGGGACAAGCATTTGCCAAGACGATTGAGGAGATGGAGCCAGTCAGAGACGTCATCGCAGGTTCGATTCTCCTAGATTCTATTCCAGTATTAGCTTTGTTTGATTCTGGTGCTTTTTATAGTTTTGTATCAGTGTCTTTTGCTCTTAAGAACCATTTAGAGGCTGAATCATTGAGTAGGACTTGCAAGATCACGACTGGGGCAAGCATCATCCTGGTAAGTAATGTTTGCAACGATCAGAGAGTTACTTTAGGAGGTCGGGAGTTGAGTGCGTGCTTACTCGTAATACCACTTTCGAGCTATGATATTATATTCGGATGGATTGGTTGAGTAGGCACAATGCTAGTATAGATTATCATAGAGGCATAGTTTGTTTCGATCGCCGAGAGAGCCAGAGTTCGAGATTGCCAGAGAAGCAGCGGAGAAGAACCCTCGTCATCTGTGGAGCCTTGGTGGAAGAGAAGGAGTTGCCACATCCTTTGATTATGGAGTTCCTGGATGTCTTTCCAGATGAGTTATCGGGATTACTGCCAGACAAAGACGTTGAGTTCTCTATAGACTTGGTACCAGGCAAGTAGCCAATATCACAACATGTTTATATGGTTAACAATAGTGAAGTGACAGAGTTGAAGAAGCAGATAGATAAGTTACAGGATAAGGGCTTCATCAGATCCAGTTCAGCAACATGGGTTTCTCCGGTATTGTTTGTACCGAAGAAGGATGGATCGGTACTCATGTGTATCAACTACAGGGCTCTAAACAACCTTACTATCAAGAACATATACCCGCTGCCGAGGATAGATGATCTCTTCGATCAGTTGAGCGAAGCAAAGGTATTCTCGAGAATAGACTTGAGGTCAGGCTACCACCAGGTGAAGGTAAAAAGGGAGGATATTCCAAAGACAGCTTTTCGGACTCGGTATGGCCAGTTCGAGTTCATGGTGATGTCGTTTGGGTTGACCAATGCTCCAGTGGTATTCATGACCTAATGAACAAGGTGTTCCACCAGTACCTTGATAAGTTCATGGTGGTGTTCATCGATGATATTCTCGTGTATTCTAAGACTACAAAGAAGTAGAAGAGCACCTGAGGATAGTTTTGGAGACTCTCAGGAAGGTGGAGCTTTATGAAAAGCTTTTGAAGTGTGAGTTCTTCCTTGACAAGGTCGAATTCCTTGGACATGTGGTGACAGGAGATGGGATCTTAGTTGACCTAAGAAAGATCGTCGTAGTGGAGTCATAAGCTACTCCAAGTTCAGTGGCAGAGATTAGAAGCTTTCTGGGACTGGCAGGATACTATATGAGGTTCGTATAAGACTTCTCCAGGATTGTAGAGCTGATAACTAGGCTGACCAAGAAGAACGTTCAGTTTGGGTGGTCAGAGGACTGTTAGGCCACTTTTGATAAGCTGAAGAAGAGATTAACAATAGCTCTAGTGTTGACGTTTCCATCATGGTTAGGTGGTTTTACTATTTATAGTGATGTTTCAGGAAAGGACTTGGGTTATATTCTATAGTAGAATGAGAAGGTAATTTCTTATACTTCCAGAAAATTACGTCCTCATGAGAAGAACTACCCTACCCACGATCTGGAGTTGGCAACAATTATTTTTTCTCTAAAGCTGTGAATACACTATCTGTATGGAGAGCGTGTGGAGATCTTTATAGACTATAAGAGCTTGAAGTATGTGTTCACGCAGAAAGCACTAAACATGAGACAACGAAAATGGTTGGAGTTGGTAAGGACTTCGACATTTCATTGTTGTAGGAAAGGCCAACATAGTCGTTAATGCCATGAGCAGGTATCCGGTGGCAATGTTCTTGAATTCAGACAGACATTTATTGGCCGTTCTTGAGAGCTTGGGTATTGAGGTGATAGTTTTCGGTATCGAGATGCATATATGGAGATTACAGTTATAGTCTGAGCTGATGGACAGGATCAAGATTACACAGTATGATGACGTGACTCTGAGGAGCATCAGAGCACAAGTTCAGGTTGGGTTATTGGACGACTTCATCATTACGGAGGATGGTTCCTTGTGGCTCAATACTAGGTTGTGTGTGCCAAGTGGAGAGTTACGCTAGAAGGTTATGTAGGAGGCACATCGCTCTCGGTACTCTATGCATCCAGGTGCCAACAAGATGTATAAGGATCTGAGGGAGCATTTATGGTAGTATGTATGAAATGGGAAGTGACGCGCTTCATATTCAGATGCTTAGTGTGCCAGCAGGTGAAAGCAGAGAGGTAGAGGCCAGGCGGTTTACTTCAGCCCTTACCCATTCTAGAGTGGAAGTGGGAGCATGTTACCATGGATTTTGTTTTAGGGATTCTGCGATCAACATGAAGGAAGGATGCGATTTGGGTCATCATAGATAGGTTGACCAAATCAGCCCACTTCTTACCATTTAAAGTGGGTACATCTATGGAGAAGCTAGCGAAGATGTACGTACGGCAGATTATCAGATTGTACGAGGTCCTTGTGAGAATAGTCTCGGATCAGGATAGTCGCTTCATGTTCCATTTTTTGGAGGAGTTTACAGGCTCGCTTGGGCACCCAGCTCAAGTTTAGTACCGCATACCACCCCTAGACAGATGGGCAGTCGGAGAGGACTATTCAGACTCTCGAGGACATGTTATGCACCTGTGTTCTAGACTTCAGAGGTTCTTGGAGAGGATCATCTCCACCTGGTAGAGTTTTCTTACAACAACAGTTACCAGGCCAGTATTGAGATGTCACCATTCGACGCATTGTATGCACGGAGATGTCGTACTCCCTTATCTTGGGATCATGTTGGTGAGAGAGTATTATTGGGACCGGAGATAGTTGTGGATGTAGTTAAGAAGGTGAAGCTTATCAGAGATAGACTTCGGGTGGCGCAGGACAGAAAGCAGCATTGGACCGACAGCCACCAGAGACCTTTAGAGTTTGAGATAGGTTTTGTTTTGTATTGCTTGTGATTATTTTGTTGTAGGGTGAGTATTAAGATGGTATTTTGTTCTAGGTTGGCTATCTAGTGTTCTTGCAGATTTCTTCGACATGGGGCACGATGTAGAAGCATAAAAAATACGCAGGATAGCTATACGCAGCATGTTGATGCTGGGCAGCGTAAAAAGATGACTTAAGAGCCATCGACGTGCAAACAGAGCTTTTCTGCTGAGCATAGCGTAAAATATAAAGCTCAAGGACTATCTGTGTAAATGCAGTATGTCCAGGCTGCTTCAGCGTAAAAAGGGTGCTACATCGCCTTTATGGCGCAAAACTCATCCTCTTTAATGCAGCATGGAAGTGTACGAGGAACGCTTCATATTCCTCGAAATGAACCTGTCAAATCATGCAGTGAACCTGACATCTGACACCTGACAAAGAGTACTGCACGATTACCCAGACGACGGCTATAATGATGGTGCGGCACAGCGACCCAGGCTGTCGTTTAGTGCCATTTCCTTGGCATAAACTGCTTTTACGCATACAAGGGAATATGCTGCCTAGTTTTACACAGACAGACATAAGATTCTCACGCTCCGCAGAAGACAAACAGACTGCCACGTCAAAATCTGCTCTTTGTACAGAGCTCGAGGCATGCCTCTGTATTTAAGGCGTAGAGTGATGGCAGATCCCCGTGGCACGTCTCTGCATTTAATGAGCGGAAGAATGACAGATCTTCGAGACACGTCTCTGCATTTAATGTGCAGAATAATGGCAGATCTTCGAGACACGCCTCTGGAATATGTTGCCTAGTTTTACACAGGCAGACGTGAGCTTCTTACGCTCCACAGAAGACAAACAGACTGCCACGTCATCAGTTGCTCTTCGTACAGGGTTCGAGGTGCGTATCTGCATTTAATGTGCAGAATGATGGCAAATCTTCGAAGACACGCCTCTGCATTTAATGCGCATGATAGGGGCAGATCTCTGTATTTAATGCAAGAGATTTGATTATATCTCCAAAAGCCGTAATTTTGGCTAAAATGTCCATATCATTACTTTGGCACTTTACGCCATCGGGCTATTCTCAGCTATGGGAGCACGTTGTACGCTATCTCCTTGGAATACGTCAACTAAGGCCACATTTGCATTGCTGCGTATTAAGGCTATTCGGTCCATAATTCGCTCAAGGCCTCAGTCAAGGGAGGAGGATCAGCTATCTTCTACGCCCACTCGGCTTCTACGCCCACTCGGCTTCTATGCCCACTCAGCTTATATGCCCACTCGGCTTCTATGCCTACTTGGCTTCTATGCCATGGTGACAGTTATTGGCTTCTATGCCAACCACTTCTACGCGACGGATAACTACCTACGTGGCTTTTATGTCGTGATCTTCGCAGCAGTTATACGCGTTGTCTCTTAATAGGACACGCATCACACACTCATTCAAAAAGTTATTTATACGTGGACAACAGTTATTTTAATCATCGCGTAAAAAGGTGCTATACTTTCCACTGCCCGGCTTCTACGCCGACTGAGTGGTCACTATCACTAAAACTCTATAAATAGAGACCTCTATTGACAGAGGTCCGAGGTCAAAAATTGGTCACAGATTCCAAGGTCGAAGAAAACAGGTCAAGGAACTGAGAGTCAAAGAGTCTTTGGGAGAGAAGAATCAAGAGCTCAGGCAAAGAGTAGTGATCGACGACTTTGGCATCGAGCATCCACTCTCTTTAGCAACCTTCGAAGCTGCTTTCTGTCTTCTACGGCACTTCTTCATCATCGTGTGGTCCAAGGGACAAAGTGATTGACTGCTGATCAGACTCCTATAGCGATATTTACCCAGATTAAAAAAATTTACTCGACATCCTCGTATAGGATTAATTGTACAATCTTGTTTGTAAACCAAAGAGCGGGTTTTGTATAAACCTCATTTCCATTTCTTTCGTTTATTATCAAACACAAGATGGCGACTCTGCTGGGGACATCTTTCTCTTCTGATGAGGAAGCAATTGCTCAACACGATGCGGTATCCGTGGGATCCGTAAAGAAGATACTGGTCGTCCAGTTCGACCAGTCTGCCTACGAAGATATGCTTCGAGCAGGGGGTAGCTGTCACTCTCTCTCTGTCCAAGACAACAGGAAGCTGCGTAAGGTCTGGATGCCCAAGACATCCACTACCATTCTTGTCGACTCTCCGACCTCTCCGACCAACGAGGTTGTAGCATCGCTCCCTCCGCGCCTTGCGCGTAAAATTCAGTCTCCCGTCACTGACGAAATAGACAAAACTTCTGACGATGCCTCAGTGCTAGTCCAGAAGTCTAATCCGCGCCTTGCGTATAAAATTCATTCTCTCGTCACTGACAGAATAGACAAAACGTTGGACAATGCCTCAGCGCTAGTCCCGAAGTCTAATCCACGCCTTGCACGTAAAATTCAGTCGCCCATCACTGACGGAACAGACAAAACTTCGGACAATGCCTCAGCAGTAGTCCCGAAGCCTACTCCGTGCTCTGCTCGTAAAATCTAGTCTCCCGTCGCTGACGTGGCAGACATAATTTCTGACAGTGCCTTAGCGCCAAATCAGAAATTCCAAACGCACTCCGCGCGTAAAAATGCATCAGCCCTCCGCGGAAAAGCAGATGATCCCTGCAATATACGCAAGGGAAAGCAAGCGGCGAACTGCTCAACTTCTCGGCCTTTACGCCAGCAAGGGAAGAATCTGCCCGCCCTTCGGATTACGCGAGGAGCTGATGGCCGACTGAGGACCTCCTCAGCTTTACGCCAGCCCGAATTACGCCAGGGGAAGTCCCTCAGCATAAAGCAGGCTCAGTTCGCGGAAAGACAAACTCCTCGGGGATTATTCGCTACTCAGATGGCCAACCTGTTGTATACGGATGGCACAAGAAAAACTATGGTTCCCAACATCCGTATGCCCACTGACATGAACAGAGGGAACAAGCCTTCTTCTTCTTCTTCTTCTGTAAATCCTCCTGACCTGCATGAGTATCTGATCTGGAAACGCAAGGATAGGGGATCTTCCAGCATGTCTATTACGCCTCCTAGCGAGCACTATTGTAATAGCCATAGGATTGTAGTTAATTATTGCTGTTCAAAAACAAAACGGTCGGTTTTCGACCGGTTGAACTACTCTCCATCTTTCCAGAAAGAAGAACGCACACATGCATCTGTGAATATGGCTTCACACATACCTAGAGGAAGATCGAGCTCAAGACGTCATCCCTCTAGAACTCCGAGCCAAAGGAGATTCAACCAACTCCTTAGGAATACTGAAGCTGGGGTGTTCCAAAACACCCGTTCGAGGTCACGACAACCAGCTTCGTACTCTTCTGATTCCGATGGTGGTGGTCGCCAGGCTCCCGAATCAGATGCTGAAAGTATAGAGTCAACTTCTACAAAGACCTATACTGATCCTTCAATGACACCCAGGGAGATGGGAGTTTATGCCATTGGAGATGAACGCGAGAAAGCTTCTCCGTCGGGGAGCGCTGAGCAACGCATTACTGTACTGGAAACATCTCTGAAAGAAATACAATCCATGATGGAGAACATGCACCAGATGATGCTAACTCAACACACAGCTGCTATAGCTCAAGCATCGGTCCCTCCAACTCAGATACGTGTGGGGGTGGACTTACCACCATCAAACGCGATCTAAGAGCTTGCTCTAGATCAAGAGTCAGCAGTTCCTCCGCTTCCTCACTCGGAGAATGTATTACCTCCCGTTGGAGTGGCAATGCAATCGATTCCTCATTACTCCGTGGTCCCGCTATCGGCTAAAAATCTGATGCAGGCAGTACGGGAGTTGAAAGCCTAATTTGATGCCCTGAAGCACAAAGATCGGCTCAAGAAATTAGGAATCAACCAGCCTTACCCGGCTATCTGGGAAGAGGCCCCTTTCACTCCTAAATACAAACCACATACTATGGCTTTGTTCGAGGGAAAAACCTCACCAAGTCAGTACATGAACTACTTCAGTATGATGACGGTGTTATTACAATGGAATGACGCCCTCCTCAACCGGGTGTTCAAGGGCTGTCTCTCGGGAGTGGCTTATCAGTGGTACCGTAGCCTGGCGGACAACTGCATTACTTTCTTCGAAGACTTCAAGGCTTTATTCTTCACACGATTCTATGAGGGAGGGATGGACATGTCTATGTCCTCTCTCATCGAGGTGAAGCAGAAGGAAAAAGAGGACGTTCGCACCTTCATCGAACGTTTCTGTCAAGCCACTTTGCAGATGCCTCCCGGAGTTCCAGACTCGGCATTGGTGGACATTTGTAGGAAGAACCTTCTTCCCGTAATCTCGGTGTTCACAGGACCATATCAGTTCCATGATTGGCCCTCGTTCATCATCTCAGCGGTAGCCACCGAGGACAACTGTCGGAAGGCGCGTGATAATGGCATCATGATCTCTACCTCTGATAGAGGCAAGAGGTCATCTCCCAACAACGACCATCCTCATGGTTCCAAAGGAAAAGAAGCTCTGGCGATCAATACGTCCAGGAAAAAGACTGCGGCAACCACTCAGACAAAACCTGGGACTTCCAGGCCCATTGAAGTATACTCTTTCGACGACGATGATATTCCGAGCATATTCGAGTATCTTGTCAAAAGCGACAAGATTACCCTTCCTGAGGAGAAGTGGCCTAATGAAGTCGGTAGTACTAATAACCCCAAGTACTGCATCTTCAATAGATACATACACCACCCTACGAAGGCGTATTATGTACTAAAAAGGAAGATCCAGGAGCTGATCGATGCTAAGGCCATCACTCTGCGCAACAGCGAGAATACGGTCACGGCCAACATGATCTCTCTGTAATTTGGCGATCTGCCTCCCCAAGAAGTCCTGGATGGTGTTACACCTATGTCCCGGACAACGATGAACATCGTTAATCTCCCTCCAGCTAGAGGTCAAAATCATGACCTGGTACCCCTAACTACCCAGCGAGGCGAGATTATGTGGGTTTATCCAGATCAGGTGCCAGAGATCGAGGAGGAGACTCAAGCTGCTAAGGCTAAGTCTAAAAAGAACTCGAAACGTAAACCATGTCACATGGTTGCGGTACACTCGACATCAGAAGATGAGGTCTTGGCTACTGGAACCCGTTCAGGGAAAGCTTACCTCAAGGACTATGGAGCAAGTCAGGAAGATGCACCGGCAGACGCTTCAACTACCAAGCCTTCGAAACCAGAATCCGCCATACCAGAGGTCGGTCCTTCAAGACCAATTCTGGCGGACAAAGGGAAGCAAAAAGAAGTGCATTTCGATAAACCTGTAAAAAACATTGAAAACAAAGGTTTAGAGAAGCCATACAACTTCGATATCCTGGCCCAACTGGCTAATATACCAGCCAGGTTGTCCATCTTTGAACTACTCAGGCTCCCTCAAGACACTCGTCAAGCCCTGAGTGAAGCATTAATGCAGGCGGAGGCATACTTGACCCAGCTCAAGTCCCTTGACGAAGAACCCGTGGAATGTCCTCAATGCCACAGTATGATGGAGGTGGTCCCAAATATCACTTTCACTCAAGATGACATGCTGTTAAAGCATAACAAGCATGACAGACCCCTCTATTATACCGGATACGTCGATTCCATGGAGGTCGATCGGATTTACATAGATTCGGGATCATCAATCAGCATCATTCCTCATAGTCTGCTCAGACCGCTGAGGATTCCTACCAGCGAATTGGCTTACACCACCACTACAATCGTGGATTTCAACGCCAGAAAAAGTAAGCCATTGGAGAAAATTCGTCTAAGGATCCAGATTGACGATCTTAGATCAGTGGCCACATATTATGTCATTGATTCAGAGGTATCCTACAACATTCTGCTGGGCAGACCTTGGATCCACGACCACAACATCGTTCCTTCGACTCTACATCAATGCTTTAAATATGTAGATGCCCAAGGAACAGTACAAATGGAGTTTGCTGACCTGAACCCGTTTAAAGGAGTAGAATCCTACTACTCTGATGCTGTGTTGTACTCTCAAGACTACATGGAAGAAGTGTCAGGCGAAGTAGAGAAGGAATCCCATTGGGAGCCAGAAGAACCCTCTGCCAAGCAACCTCTGTCAATCAAGGTGAAAGGGCAAACTACTCGTCCAAAAGCCACGGAGCCTGTGGCTGTCCACCTGAACAAAACCAGATCAGGAAAAGGAGGTGATCCTCTAGTGATCACTTTGAACCAGAAGCCTCCACCCTTGGTCATCAACCTTCGGTGTAACAGGCAGTCGATTGATGTAAATACAACCAGGAATGCGGTTTCGGATGATAATAAAGATCCTCTTTTCCAGTATATTGACGCTCAAATTCCAAATCAGGAATCCTCTCCCCATGACGATATAGAACCTATAGTACAAAAATTCTTGGAAGCTATAGATTCCTATCATTCGTATATATGGGAAGTAGCATCATCATCCAATGTCACCACGACATATGGACCACATGAGGATTCTATCTTTATTGTCCCGCCTGCCTTCAGCGGTCAGCATTCAATAGTCTTCGGTCGCATGCGCAACGTACCGATTATACAAGAAGATTCTTTCAATGACGATGCTGGTAAAATATAAGTTCACAGATACAGCTCGCAAGCTTTGAAGATCATGCAAAGTATAGGTTATGACTTGAAGCTGGAACCAGGTCTCAACTACGGGAAAGGCAGACGAATACCGCTGGACGGTGATCCCTACTGTCAACGAACTCATTTCGGGTTAGGGTATACCACCTCCCTTGTAGCTTCTGAGTCAAACGAGGATATCTTTTTCCCTGTTCAAAATGGCTCGTCGCCCTCTGACTCATCTCATGCTACCGAATAAACATTATCAGTAAATACGGTAGTGACAGATTCCTTCGAAGCAGACGAACAAGAATCTGAACTGTTTGAGAATGACGCTTGGGCTCAACAAATGGACACACAATGGGAATTCTGGTTCGAGCAGAGAGAACCTCCCACTGAAGATGAAGTTATCCGGATCGATGTTGGGGATGAACTTTCGCCAAAGCCGATATTTATCAGTAACAATCTTTCCGAAGAAGAAAGGGAAGAAATTATCCAGCTGATAAAATAATATATCGACGTCTTTGCGTGGAATTATGAGGATATGCCAGGTCTTAATCCGAAGGTGGCTACTCATAAACTCAATATATTGTCCGATTCGAAGCCTGTGAAGCAGCACCAACGCCAGTTCCGCCCGAATATGATGGACGCCATTGAAGCTGAAATCAAGAAGTTGATAGCCTGCGGTTTCATCCGGGAAGAACAACATCCCGACTGGGTCGCCAATGTTGTCTCGGTCATGAAGAAAAATGGGAAAGTACGTGTCTACATCGATTATCGAGATCTGAATGCAGCCTGCCCCAAGGATGAGTTTTCTCTTCCCATCACAGACGTCATGATTGACAATACATGCGGTTTTGAATACATGTCTTTCATGGACGGTTTTTCAGGATACAATCAAATCAAGATGCATTCTGAAGACGAGAAGCATACTGCCTTCTGGACGCCATTGGGGGTATATTGCTATACGGTCATGCCCTTCGGATTGAAGAATGTCGGGGCTACGTACCAACGGGCTATGAGTAACATATTCTATGAGCATTTATGCAAGATAGTGGAATGTTACGTGGATGATGTAGCTATCAAAAGCTGCCTCAAGGATAATCACATCCAAGACTTGAAGACAGTATTTGGGTTAATGCGCCAACATCAGCTCAAAATGAATCCTACAAAGTCCTTTCTGGGTGTATCTAGTGGCAAATTCTTGAGATTTATCATTACCGCCAAAGGCATTCAAGTGGACCCTGATAAAGTCAAGGCCATCTTAGAAATACGACCGCCCCGTAATCTGAGGGTACTCAGGGGATTTCAAGGTCGTCTGGCTTATATCCGGAGATTCATATCTAACCTCTCTGGGAGATGTCAACCTTTTTCTCGTCTCATGAAGAAAGGTGTATCCTTCGTATGGGGCAAAGCCTGTCAGCAAGCGTTTAATGATATCAAACGCTACCTCACTAGTCTGCCAGTTCTGGTGCCTCCTGTCATAGGAAGACCATTCTTGCTGTATGTTCGAGCGATGGATCATTCTCTGGAAGCTTTTCTCGCACAGAAGAACGATATGGGTCATGAACAGGCTATCTACTACCTCAGCAGGATGGCCGAACACCGGTACAATCCAGTAGAAAAAGAATGCTTGGCTCTGATGTTCGCTATCCAGAAAATGCGGCACTATGTCACAGACCAAACCATCCACATCATCTCCAGGATCAATCCTCTTCGGGTATTGATGAACAAGCCAAGTGTTCTTAACTCCCGATTCGCGACTTGGGCGATATTATTAACACCGTATGACATGGTGTACGTCCCTCAGAAGTCCATCAAAGGCCAAGCGTTGGCTGACTTCCTAGTTGCTCATCCGATCCCGAAGACCTCCAAACTATACGAGGACATTCCCGACGAAGTTGCAGAATATAATTTCGTAATGGAAGGTGATGCATGGCAACTATTCTTCGATGGTGCCTCCAGGACTGGTCCTAGGGGAAACGTGGTTTCATGAGTAGGGATTGTCCTGGTTACTCCTGATAAACTCGTTATCTACCGAGCATATTCTCTTAGCGAGCCATGTTCTAATAATGTGGCGGAGTATAACGCTCTACTAATCGGGCTCCAAGTCGCTAAAGAATTGGGCGTCGAATCTCTGGAAGCTTTTGGTGATTCTCTACTAATCGTCAATCAAGTCAAAGGAATATATGAAGTCCAAAATCTAGACCTCATCCCCTATCACCGAGCAACGATCGAGATAGTCATGACATTCAAAGAATTCTTCCTAGAACATATACCTCGATCTCAGAATCTGGAAGCTGATGCCCTAGCCAGTCTGGCCGCAGATTTAGCTATTCCTATAAGAAGGCAAAATTCGGTGATCCTTCTTAACAGAGATTTATTCTGTGTGAAAAATAACTTTCACATAGAAAGCAGCTACGCTGTGAACACAGATCCTCCCAAGAGAGACTGGAGAAGTTCCTTTATAGATTTTGTGGCATACAGAATCTTGTCGGAGGACCCTAAAGAAGCAGTATCCGTCAAAAGACGAGAATTATGCTTCTATTTTGATGCATCTTCACAGTGTCTATATCGTCGGACCTACGATGGACTGCTATTGAGATGCCTCTCCGATGACGAGGCACAGCGGATTATCCGTGAAGCTCATGATGGCGTATGCGGAGCGCATCAACCCGGTCCTAAGCTACAGGATCGTATCACGAGAATGGGCTATTACTGGCCTACTTTGATCACAGATGCAATAAAGTATACAAGATAATACAGAGCCTGTCAGGTCCACGCAGACTTTATCCATCAACCTTCTAAACATCTACATCCTACGGTTATGTTCTGGCCTTTCGAAGCATGGGGTATGGATATCATTGGTCCTATTCACCCGTCTTCTTCCAGAGGTCACCGGTTCATACTGGTCATCACGGATTATTTCTCCAAATGGGCAGAGGCGATCCCTCTTGCTGAGGTGAAGGCATCTAATGTGATCAGCTTCATCAAGCATCATGTCATTTATCGCTTTGGGATACCCCGAAGGATAATTCATGACAATGGACCTCAGTTCATCAGCCAAGCGTTTCATCGATTTTGCGATGAAAATTGGATACAAAATATGGCCTTTATGGCATATAATCCTGGTGCTAATGGTTTGGCAGAAGCTTTAAACAAAACCATTATCAAGCTCTTGAAAAAGTCTGTCTCTTCGAACAAGAGGGATTGGAATGAGAAGCTAGGAGAATGTCTCTGGACATACCGCACAACGGTACGAGCACCGACAGGTTGTGCCCCATTTTCATTGGTTTACGGGAGTAAAGCAGTTCTCCCCATCGAAGTCCAAATTATGTCACTCAAGATAGCAGTGGCTAATGAGTTAACTCAAGAAAAGAATGACCTGTTAAGGCTTCAAGAGTTAGAAGGATTAGACGAGAAACGCCTCCAAGCTCAACAACGCATCGCGTTCTACCATGCACGCATTTCCAGATCTTTTAATCAAAAAGTAAAGAAAAGAGTGTTCAAAGTCGGCGAGCTAGTTTTAGCTGTGAGAAGGCCGATGATTCTTACTCATAGGAGTAAGGGTAAATTCTATCCCAAATGGGAAGGCCTTTATGTGATCGAGACGACTTTCTCGAACGGCACTTACAGGTTAGCCAAGCCTAATGGAGACCTATCGATGGCTCCTATCAATGGCAAATTCCTGAAGATGTACTATTCTTAACCTCCTTTGCTCAAGTGGAATATGGCAAAAATCTCATTCTGACAAAACTACTTCCAAAACGAAACTAGTTGGATCGTATTCTATCATGTCCATATAACCTCTGAATAGATATGTTTAACTAATTTGGAACTTTAAGACCTATCACATCCATATTACCTCTGATAGTGTTTTGTGTACAAATTTTAGCTGAAGCATATCCTATCATGTCCATATAACCTCTGAATAGATATGTCCTGCTGAAACTTACCGAGAGTATATCATGTCCATATCACCTCTGATATCACTTTCACCCAAACCTGTCATTTATATTCCAAAATGATGGGTCCACAAAGTCAGATGAAAGCCTCATTATTATTCCCAGAAAGAGCAAAATTATATTGGAAAGCAAAAAAGTACATCATTTGGGGGGAGCGGTCAGGTCGCGAATCTGCTGTGCCAGCACGGTCATCTTCTCAGTCCTGGAGCTCAAAACAATAGCACGGGCCCGCTCAAGCTGTGCCTCATCATTGCTCAGGAGGGACAATTCGGATCTAGCCCGAACAAAACCAGTACAGGCAACTCCTGCACGCGCCAAGTTCTGTTGAGCTAGGCCCAGTTGACCATTCACCACATCTAGAGCTTCCGACGACTAAGAATCCTACTCCTTTGCCTGAGCGAGTTTTGCTTCCAGTTTGCGGACCCTCGCTACATTTCCTTCATGCTCGGCCCGGTACTTCGTTTGAAGAGGAATGACCTCCTCCAAGATAGCTTTTTCTTTATCCATCTCCTGCTGATGTGTCTGGATAGATTTATTTAGGCCTTCCATCTGTTCAGTAAGCTGCACAGTCAAGGAGTCATATTCAGCCTGGACCAGGTCGTTAATGCTGCCTCGAGATAGCTGCTGATATTCGTTAATGGGTTCCTCCAAACTATTAACTATCTGCTCCAGTGTGTCAGCTACCCCAGTATCGTTAAAACCTCTGATCGGCACTATCACGAACTAAGAGGACCTCCTCAGAGCCTCAAAGCTCAGATTCTTCTCCAACACCATTGATATCAATGTTTTTATAGTGGTGTAGAAGATACCAGTATACTGCTCAGTCAGCATGACTAGATCCGAATGAACGCTGGGAGTAGCTGTAATATTGGCGAACCTCCCTCCAGGAACGACCGCAGACGATGTTCCCACAGCCGTCGCCTCAACTAGTGGTGCGACAAAAGATGATGCGCCAACACCGGACGAAGTGACTGGCGTACTCGAATGAGGCATTGTTGTAATGACAGGGTCATCCTCCTCCTGAGATATCGGAACCACTTCGGGCGAGCCAGCACCCGAAAATGTTTTCTCTTCAAAGTCGGGCACCTCCATGTCATCGCCAGGAGCCGACACAGAGCCAAAAGGAGCGTCAACACTGCCCTCCCCGAAGATGTCTTCCCCCGAAAAGAAGACAAAAGGAAGTTAATATCGAAATGATGTTAACTTTTCTAAAAAGAGGCGTAAAGACGACATTTACCCATGGCCGATGGTGTATATGTCGCGTCTGCGGCCAGTACAGCTAACTCATTTCTTAATGATGCTAGGCAAGCTGTCATACCTGGAGAAGGGGGTGTGCTAACTGACAACGACAGGTATTCTTTCGAATCTTTACCCAGATCCAATCGAGGTTCACCAGGTGGAATCTCGTTGGGTGCACCTACAGACATAGCAGGGGTTTCTCCCGATGCTGACCTGGATAAAGATATCCTTATTCAGCTCGGCCCCGAAGGCGATCTCGTACCACTACCTGAAGCGGTAGCAGCGACAGCAGTCTCGAGCAGAGATTCTCCAGCATCGCCAGCCGGAACTGTAGAGGTTCCCTCTCTAAAAGGCGAGGAACCTCCAATCAAAGAATCATCCCCGACAAGGGAAGCAGCAGAATCACTTCTAGGAGCCTCATTGTTGGGAATCCGGAGAGGACGAGTAACCGTCTTCTTCTTCCTCTTGCGAGGGGAAGTCTCCTTCGGAGCAGGAGCCCTTTGTTTCCCAGAGATTACCAAAGGCCCTGCAGGCGAAGGTATTTCACCCCTCGGTACCGCCAACAGAGGCTCATCTGAATTAACAGAATCTTCACCCTCGTCAGAAGAGACCGAGGGTATTTCGACTCTTCCCTCGGACTTGGAAGAGGGCATCCTAAAACTTCTAGGCATATCAAAATCGCTATGGAAGGTGTTGGTTGCCACATAGAACTGGGCATACGAGTGGAGGATGCACAGCTCCGTGGAGAGTGAAATGACGGGCACGGTAAAAATTGCTCCAGTACAACCCATGATGAAGTATCGTCATCCTCTCGCTCCATCAATGAGTCCGCCCCTGGACCTGAAGGTGGTGACGGCATTGCCTACGTACAACTGGTCATACCCGAATTGCCTGGCAAACCGACTAGGCAGGTAGGGCTCCAAGAAGCAATGGTCTTCACTTCTATACAGTAAATGGGAAGGTCTAATGCAGACCAACCAATTAAAAGCCTCAGGACAAAGTACGGTCTTTTCGTCGCCTATATCCTGAAGTCTGATCCCTTTTTGATTGAGATGTACAGAGGGGACAGTGCAGAAAAGCTTCCAACTGTGACTGAAGTTCAGCACCCGCCGACAGTCTAAAACTGTGGTCACGTTCCAGGAGGAATTCATGTAGTTCAACAAGAAACTACCCCCCGAACTACTGCCAGAGCCGGGAGACATCACCTTGGGGTTATAAGAATTAACCATCCCATCAAATACATGTATGGTAATTCTACCCTGGAAAAGCTATCACGCCGAGTTTCATCGGATAGCAGCCCATCAGTCATGGCCCTCAGGCCAACTTGTATGCGGCACACCATGGCAGGGAGCAAGCCCAGTCTTGCCCCGAATACCAGAAGCACTGCAGGCCATAGCGTGTTGCGGTGAATGCGGTCCACAGATGCAATCCCGGGTACCACCAGTCGGCACAGCCATATAGAGAGGAAGCCAACCAGTTGAGCTTCCTTGGACAGAGGCCTGCGGCAATGCCTCAAATAACTATAGGCCTTAGTGCCTGCAGGATATTTCCCTATCCCTTCGTCGAGGATCTGGTCCGGAGCCCCAGCGTCTTCCATAAGATCGTCGACTACCTGAGCACTAAGCACGCTTAGAAAATTCAAAGGCTGATCCTTCGTATCCAAGACCTTCTCTGGCAAAAGTCCCGGTGAGCGAGATATATCGCTCCATCAGCGCCAGAAATAGGCTAGGGTTAAGAGGTAACCCAACACTGGTAGCACTCACAGCTGCGTACAGACCAATACCCTCCAGTTCGGTCTAAAAATGGTTCAGGGCCCATTTAGCTAAGCGAGCCCATCGAAGATTTGTAGGGGTGATCCACCCACTTGTCCGAGGGTTCACCTTATGGTATACTCCCCCGTGCCCCATGAAATCGTTGCAGAAAGTCGATAATTGGAACGGCTGGAGCACTAAATTGTCCTCACTCGGGATACTGCCCGGGTATAGTCCCATGAATGGCATCACAGAACCGGAAGGGCGGCTGACAAACGACCCCTGGTCAGCTCCTTTCAGATAAAATATCTTCCTTGCCCGGCCGTGAAGATCGGGAGTCAGCGTCCACGATATCCTCCTGGAATGTGTAGCATGGAAGAATGTCGAGATGGGATAGTCTCTCAGCATCTTGGGCAGATACAGAACCAAGCCTCCGGCAGGGAAAACCCAGAGTTTTTTCTTGGGCTTCGTCTAGGACTGCTTGTCAATCATGTCCCCGAAGAGAAAAGCCGGCTTTATGTATTGGTCCCCGTCTATATACGTCAAGGGCTCTCCGTTGATCATGTTCAACATCGTTCGCTCGCCTTGAGCAGATATCAGGATTTTCCTTCCTTCAGGATATTAGGGTCCAGAGATGGGAAATCTCACGTGGGACAAATCCTCCAATTAGAGTGCAGCATCCCGGCAGCGAAACCCATCACCTCAGCCAATGGAGACGCATGCAAGTTAACTGCAAAATACAAGAAAGACACGTCAGTTTTTATACTAGACAATCTTACAGCATATGCCAAAAATCAACAGTCTGTGCTTTACGCCAAGACTGTAAAAATTTGATCTTTTACGCTGGAATCTTATTCCAAGGCGTAAAAATTAAGACTGGCAGTATACACACAAAAAAAAATCTGACAGTCTGTGTTTTACACCAGACTGCCAAAGTTTGAGTTATTATGCCGAAATTTTCATCCAGAAGCATAACACTCAAATTTTGTGGTATACGCCAAGTTTCGACAGTCTGTGCTTTTACGCCAGACTGTGAAAATATGGAGTTTTTACGCTGACACATTAGAAATGTGGACGTAAAAGATGAAGCATCTCTGTGCATCATCTTCCTCGAAGAGGCTTTCAGCACAGAAGACGACCTAGCGCGTTCACGTACAACGTGTGCGAAGGATTTCAGTCGTTATTTTTCGTCCCAAAAGCTCTACCTTTAAGGCCGGGTGCACTGCTCGTCGGTGGAACACTTCGCTCAGAATGAAGCTCGCCTTGCCCGACGGAAGTCGCTCTCGCTTGGGCAGAAGAGCGAGAAGAAGAGTCGATCTTCTTTCCCTTAGAGGAAGAGATCGGTTTCGGGGCCATTGCTGAAAGTTCTGAATGCTCGGAGAGGAGACGAAGGAGAGAACTCGAACAGTCAAAGGCTTTCTTTTGCAAAGGACGGATGAAAAGTTTTTCTCTGAAAAGCTTGGGGTATATATAGAGTTCGGATGGACTCCTCGAATCCCGAACCAAATCTCATATTTAATATTCGGTTATGATTGGGGACTACGTCAGCCTATTACTCAGAGAAGGCGGACAGTCAGCGAATTCGAAAAGTTTTCGTGCAAAGCAGATTCGTGGTTTTTACACTAAGGAGCTTTCTACGCTCGACAGCTACAGATATATGGTTTTACGCTCACAGGCTATAAGTCTATGGTTTTATGCTCGGATGATTTTTATGCTCGGTAGCTTTTACTCTCGAGAGGCTACAAACCTACGACTTCACGCTCAACAGCTACAAATCTATGATCTCACGCTCGGTAGCTTTTACTCTGAGAGGCAACAGATCCACAACTTCACGCTCGAAAGATTTCCTTTTCAGAGGCTACAAATCTACAAGTTCTACGCTCAGATGCTCTCATGCTCAGCAGCTTTTACGCTCGAGAGGCTACGAACTTATAATTTTATGCTCATCTACAGTTACAGATCTATGACTTTCCGCATATCTGAAAATATGCAGGCCAGAGTACGCGTATATCTGAACAATTCTCAAGGCGGTCAATTGCAAGAGTTCACACAGAAGATACTCCTTCTTGACCTTAAAATATCCCAAGTACCCTAAGCATACAGCATTCAACATTGAAAATGACTCTTCTTCTTGGGTCGATTGGAAGTTCATCCAGAATCCAGTCTGAATATTTTATCTACAGCTCAAGATGGCGACTCAATTTTGGACAGCCATTTCTCGCCCTGTTCCAAGGGATTTTCGAGAAATCATTCTTGAAGATGATGGTCTGAACAAAATTATTTTTATCAGAAGTGACAGTTCAGAATTCTACGCGGTTCCTCATTCCTAACAGCAGGACAGATCGAATACTCGAATGCTAAGCGGCTTTCTGTGCATCCCTAGTTATGCGTAAAAGACAGGACAGGACCTAGCACTCTTTCTATCAGAGTCGGCATAAAGTTACCAGACGTGTCAAAGCTATACATATTCAGACTTCACATCAAAGTATATGGCAAATAATCATATACACAGAAGAAGACGATTTTATTAAAACATGATTATATATGAGGGAAATCCATTCTACAAAGGGTTTTTTCTTCATTTTTTATGATTACATATGAGGGAAATCTCGTCTACAAAGGATTTCTTCATCGTCATCGGAAGGCCACCCCAGAGTCTGTTCTGCCAGGTTCTCGCATGGGTGGAGATCTTCATCCATCTTCTCCAGCAGTTAGTCGGTTTCCGCAACCGACTAACAAAAAAATGATCAATGGCGAGAGGATATAAAACTGGGCCTGCCTAAATTATGCAGATCCCATGCTCCGTACGCCATGACAGATTGAGTTGAGGTATTTCACCCAACTCAATACTCGAGGACAAAGCTAGTTTGTCTGCTCTCGTCCACGAACGACAGGAGAAAATACAGCTTGCAAGCTGTATGGTCAAATGAGACCCTTCCTCTCTCCGGAAGAACCTTCATACAAAGTTGTTGATTATCCCGAGCAAAGGAGGCTATGATATCCTTCCATGATCCAACATTGCAGAGGATATTTGCTCGAAGATGCCGTCTTTTTTGGCTGCTTATATGCTGGAAGAACATAGTCTTCTTCTCACTCAAGTTGACCCGATGAACTCCGGCCATCATCTCTATGTGGTGAAGGAAATATGGGAAGAACAGGTTAACTCCTTAACCTTTATATAGGCAGAAGAGAACGCACCCAATCCCAATAAATCCCCAGTAATCTGCCAGAAAATTAGCCTTGAAAAATGTGTCAGACTTGACCATTTCATGCTTTATTCAAAGCGTTTCAAATTACGAGAAATTTGAAAGCTTTGAAGGAGGTCTTGTAGAAGCATAAAAAATACGCTGGATAGCTATACGCAGCATGTTGATGCTGGACAGCGTAAAAAGATGACTTCAGAGCCATCGACGTACAAACAGAGCTTTTCTGCTGAGCACAGCGTAAAATATAAAGCTCAAGGACTATCCACGTAAATGTAGTATGTCCAGGCTGCTTCAGCGTAAAAAGGGTGCTACATCGCCTTTATGGCGTAAAACTCATCCGCTTTAATGCAGCATTGAAGTGTACGAGGAACGCTTCGTATTCCCCGAAATGAACCTGTCAAATTATGTAGTGAACCTGACGTCTGACACCTGACAAAGAGTACTGCACGATTACCCAGACGACGGCTATAATGATGGTGCGGCACAGTGACCCAGGCTGTCGTTTAGTGCCATTTCCTTGGCGTAAACTGCTTTTATGCATACAAGAGAATATGCTGCCTAGTTTTACATAGGCAGACGTGAGCTTCTTATGCTCCGCAGAAGATAAACAAACTGCCATGTCAAAAGCTGCTCTTCGTACAGAGCTCGAGGCACGTCTCTGCATTTAAGGCGCAGAGTGATGGCAGATCCCCGAGGCACGTCTCTGCATTTAATGAGCAAAAGAATGACAGATCTTCAAGATACGTCTCTGCATTTAATGTACAGAATAATGGCAGATCTTCGAGACACGCCTCTGGAATATGCTGCCTAGTTTTACACAGGCAGACGTGAGCTTCTTACGCTCCGCAGAAGACAAACAAACTGCCACGTCATCAGTTGCTCTTCGTACAGGGTTCGAGGCGCGTATCTGTATTTAATGCGCAGAATGATGGCAAATCTTCGAAGACACACCTCTGCATTTAATGCGCAGGATGGGGGCAGATCTCTGCATTTAATGCAAGAGATTTGATTATATCTCCAAAAGCCGTAATTTCGGCTAAAATGTCCACATCATCACTTTGGCACATTACGCCATCGGGCTATTCTCAGCTATGGGAGCACGTTATATGCTATCTCCTTGGAATACGCCAACGCAGGCCACATTTGCATTGCTGCATATTATGGCTGTTCGGTCCAGAATTCGCTCAAGGCCTCAGTCAGGGGAGGAGGATCAGCTATCTTCTACGCCCACTCGGCTTCTACGCCCACTCGGCTTCTATGTCCACTCGGCTTCTATGTCCACTCGGTTTCTATGCCCACTCGGCTTTTATGCCTACTTAGCTTCTACGCCATGGTGACAGTTATTGGCTTCTACGCCAACCTCTTATACGTGAAGGATAACTACCTACGTGGCTTTTATGCCGTAATCTTCGCAGTAGTTATACGCATTGTCTCTTAATAGGACACGCGTCACACGCTCATTCAAAAGGTCATTTATACGTGGACAACGGTTATTTTAATCATCGCGTAAAAAGGTGCTATACTTTCCACTGCCCGGCTTCTATGCCGACTGAGTGGTCACTGTCACTAAAACTCTATAACTAGAGACCTCTATTGACAGAGGTCCGAGGTCAAAAATTGGTCGCAGATTCCAAGGTCGAAGAAAACAGGTCAAGGAACTGAGAGTCAAAGAGTCTTTGGGAGAGAAGAATCCAGAGCTCAGGCAAAGAGTAGTGATCGACGACTTTGGCATCGAGCATCCACTCTCTTTAGCAACCTTCGAAGCTGCTTTCTGTCTTCTATGGCACTTCTTCATCATCGTGTGGTCCAAGGGACAAAGTGATCGACTGCAGATCAGACTCCTATAGCGATATTTATCCAGATTAAAAAATTGTACTCGATATCCTCGTATAGGATTAATTGTACAATCTTGTTTGTAAACCAAATAGCGGATTTCGTATAAACCTCGTTTCTATTTCTTTCGTTTATTATCAAACACACACGATTCGCTTTGGTGGAGGCGGGAAGCTTAGTCCACGGTATATCGGACCCTTCGGTATTCTTGCAAGTGTCGATGCAAGGGCCTACAGACTAGACTTGCCGCCTACACTAGAGGGAGTACATGATGTGTTCCATGTGTCGCAGCTAAGACGATATGTGGCAGATCCTAGTCACTTATTAGATCACTCGGAGATCGAGGTGGGTCCGACTCTTAGTTATCCAGAGCAGCCAGTAAAGATTTTGGATCGCCGGGAGAAGATGCTTCAGAACCAGATGATTCCTTTGGTACGCGTCGCGTGGAGGCATCACTCTCCGGGAGAGTACCTGGGAGATGAAAGCTGAGATGCGCAAGCGGTACCCTTTTCTTTTTGAGCTGTGAGTTATTTTCTTTTCTTGTTATAATTGCTTGTGTAGTACTAGTTCTTTCTTAAATTTTGAGGGCAAATTTTTTTTAAGGAGGGTAGGATTGTAACCATCATTTCACTTTTCAGGATAGGGGTATTCACGTCTTTTGTATATCCTTATTTAATAATAATTGATATAGTTATGTATATGTAAATAATTAATATAGAGGATGGTGCATGATTAGCCCTTAGTTAGACTAGTTGTTAATGAACCCAACTAGACTTGAACCCAACTAGACATGTCATGACCAATAAAGTAACCCAATAAATTAGTCTTGGTTAACTAGTTAAAGTAGAGAGAATGACTAGGGTATCTCATTCAATTTAAATTAGAACATTTATCAATTAAACCCCTTATTAGCTAAACTCTTCATGACAAACCTTGGAGGACATTTTGGACTTTTCAACCCAAGCCAAGCCAACCCTAACCTAGAGTGAACGGCCCTATGAAGGGGAATGAGCACTGGGTTTTAATCAGCAGTTGCATTTAACTGCAGGTGTGATGAAGGGATGAGTTATAACTCATATATTGAAGGATGGAGAGCAGTATATGGCTGTATTTTAGTACAATAATAGCAACGGGTGTTAGTGTGTTAAGTTAGTGTCCTTGATATCCTTTTGTGTGATACTCTAGTGTAGCACAGTGAGAGTATACTTAGTATCCTAATTAATATCTAGTGTATATGAGTGAGGATTGGTGTTGTCTTAGAGGGTGATAGGGTGATCATTTGGAGTGGATATCAGTGAACCACTATGTCTGTGCACCAGTACACAATTAATTAGGATTAGTGTAGGTTAGTTAGAGTTAGTGTTGAGTTGGTGAGTTAGTTTAGTGTGAGTTGGAGTGATATCTCGAAATACTATTTGGTTGGGGTAGTATGTTAGGATACTAGAGTATTGGTACTAGTCTAGTAGTATCAAGGAAACTGAGGTAATGAGTTCTAAACTATGGTATCGGGTAGGTAAACATGATACGGAGCTACGATATTAAGATACGGGACTAGGAAGTAGCTCAAAGCAAAGTTATTGACCCATAACCAAGGTTTTGACCCATAGTTAAGGAAATTGTGATACAGCTAAGGTATTTGGTTAGGATATCAAGGTAATCACCTACAGGCCAAGATATTAGTAGATATAGGAGGTAATAGTGTGTATATTAGTTCTATTAGCTAATAAACTATTGGACTGACCTAGAGAACCTAGAGATAACCTATTATTACTTAGTATCAACTAGCATGATCTAGAAAACCTAGATTAGCAATGTTAAGACCTAGGTATGACCTAGTATTATCTAGTATAAACTAGTATAGCCTTGTAATGGACCTAGAAGCTAGGTTTGAACCAAAAACCAAGGTAAACACCTAGATTGACCTAGTATGACTATTTGGACCTAGAAAATTATATTTAACTCATTCTAGCTTATTTATCACTCCTTTGCACCCAATGACTTGATATTTTATATATATGTTTGTGTGACACCAGTTCGGACACCGTTTTGTGTTAGGACCTCCGGCAAGTACATTTCTCTGTTAGTTTTCAGTAATTGAAAGTGTATATATCACATGTTCTAGATTTGTTTTACTTGATTCTTACACCATGTTACACGGGCAAGTATTAAATGGATCGAGTCAGGAGATGTTATTTATTTAACGTGTGCATTAGGTACTTCTTACACATACTTTATCGTGTGCATCCGGTATTCCTTATGCTCATATCTATTCGTATGCTCCATGTGCTCATATTATATTCGTATGTGTAATATTTCGTGATTGGATCCATGAATATTAGTCGGGACGGGAGAGTAGGAGTTGGTTATTTGATCAAACATTTAGCGTCTTCGTGTGTATGCCAATTATACGATACACATATAATTGAGTTAAGGTAGTATAGACTTGTGCAACCCAAACCGATGATATAATAAACTTATACTCTAAATCACGTAGATATTATTACCAGTTCTCTTATTTACAGTTCACACCATATTGCTTGTATTTACTTTTCTAGTTATCCTTTGTGTTTATCTACTTATTCTTGTTATATTTTTATTTCATAGTTACCTGTGCATCTTGTATTCTTTTTTATTACTGTTATATATTCTCTACTATATATATGGAACTACTTTCAGAGTTTTGTACTTCGCTCCAATTCTAACTGGATTTTTTTAGACGGCTATTTATAGGACTGGTATCCTACCTACTACGGCTCGCAGGACGAAGAGCCAGCTGAGGTTGCACCTTTAGCCCCAGACGATCTGGTACTAGTTGTCGATAAAACACACCTAGCTATAGTAGAACCTTAGCTAGTATCCATTTGTTTATACTATATATGTCTCCAACATTAGACTATGTTATATTATTTATATTTGAGACCATTTGTGTTTATTGCTAGACTCTATATTTGGATATTATTATGAGTTATTATTTTCTATTCTCTTTATGATATTGTGTCATTATCTGTCTCTAGTTTGGTGATTGAGTATTGATGCTATATATTTATTTTGTCCTCCTTATGGAGTTGAGTTACCATTGACATGTTATATATATATCATTGTGTGAGTTAGTTAGTTTATGTTGTGGACCTTACAACGTTCTATCATCGATACTACAACATAGACTGGACGTACCCACAACTCATGTCCAATTTTCTGGTGCGGGTCGTGACATCACGTTCTAAGAGGAAGGGTATACTTAGTTCAAGTCACTACCCAACTTATAAAAATTTAGTTAGTAGTAAAAACTCTAGTCATGATCTTCTTTACTAGATTTACGTAAAGATCATATTTTAAGGAGAGATACAAGAATATTAGGCACTCTAGACCGTAGTCACGGACTCTCTAAATAAACATGGATACTATCATGGTGCTATGGTCAATAACTTCGTAAAAGAAAATTATTACGAGATTACATTCTTAAATATAGGTTCTGTGATAAAGACAGAAGAAAATGAATTGGTCGGATAGAACTAGGGCGAGGTGGTATAGAGGAATCTAATCATCGTATTGCAAGGATGATAAGACCGATGAAATCATAAAAAGAATTTGTAAACCAAGATAAGAAGTATTTTCATAGGTTTGGATTCGAAGATACGACACGATTAAGAAAGGCGTCTAGAGAATCAAGTCATTTTTAAAAATTAATAATTATGTCAAGGGAATAGAATGAGGAAAAAAATTAATATCCTACTGGAATATGGACATATACACAAAGAGGTGCCCCCAACCAAAAGGTTAGTTCTTGAAGTTATGGCAGGACTAGGAAAGGAATAAAGATTTTACATAATTGCATCATTAGCTTAATTTGTTACTACAAAATCACGGGATTGTGATTGAGAAATAAGACAAGTATTCATAATTAGGAAGGATAGCGATACTATTGAGGACGAACTAAAACCTTTGGTTACTAGCACAATCTTGGGCTTCGGGTGGTCCTTCTGTCTAAGATGATCAACTCATGCTCAACTAGGGTATAGATATATTTTTTCTAATTCCCTGTGATACTGTAGATTCCTAAAATTCGTCTAGTTAATAATCAAGGCCAGTATCTAACTTTTATCATCTTATAATCTTTATATCCTTTCTATCTCCAATAAGTTCACTAAATCCTATTGTTTGCCATAAACAAAAAGTTATACGAACTTTTGTGATACAAACTTGAAAGAAAAGAAATTAAAATAAATCCTATACAAGAATCTAGAGTACAATAAATTCCGGGAAGTATAGTTGTAGAGATCTAATCTGCGGTCAATCACTTTACTCCTTGAACTACTTGACACCAAAGAAAAGATGCACACATGAACACTTGAGAACTCGAAGGCAAGAAAACTCGGGCAACACAAGCACCAAAAATTTCTATCTTCCTCTCCCTGTCCGCCCCCCTTTATAGAGTACATTGGCCCCCTATTTACAACATTCATGGGCGGTTATAAAGTGTACGCCTACCAATGAACAATTTATACTGTATTTACCATTGTGCATACACTTTTGAAGAATTCATAACCCACGTTCTGCTAATGGGTGCACAAAGTACTATCTGCTTCACATGTGGCTTTCCTATACGAGGATAGTTGGTTCGTGGGGACAGTTACTCGTATATGTTTTACTAGAAATATGGCATGAAGGACACGTAATCATAACCGCTTACTATCAGTTAGAGTCATAAGCACGCTTTTGAAGAAATTTAGCACACTTTGGTGCGCTTTGATAATTCTTGGAGATAGTGACTGAAATGGTGCACTCTGTTAGAGTTTGGCACAAAGGTGCACTCTGTTAGAGTTTGGCACAACGGCGTACTCTATTAGAATTTTTTATAATGATGTACTATTTAAGATTGGCACAATGGCGCACTCTGTTAGAGTTTGGCTCAATGACGCACTCTTTTAGAGATTGGCACCAATGGTGCACTCTGTTAGAGATTGGCACAATGACGCACTCTGTTAGAGTTTTGGCACAACGACACACTATGTTAAAGTCTTTGCAAATAGCGCACTCTGTTAGAGTTTGGCTAGATAACCCATTTGACGACAACCTGGGTCTGCATGTTGGAAATCACTTATAATAATAACTATGATCTTCTCGACTATTGTGCCAGCCTGTCAGATTCGTTGCATTAAATGTGGAGGAAGAAACGTAAGAGTTGTGCACTTATCTTTGTAAAGATGGACCAAAACACGCCTCTGCTATGATTTTAAGGAAGTGCACCATACTTTGAATCATTAACAGAGTGCACCACTCTTCTTTTTGGCTCATTTTCTCAAAGAATGCGCCATCCATCCCTTGAATCTACTATTCTTTGGAGGCATACTTTTTATGCTTCTACAAGATCTCCTTCAAAGCTTTCGATTTTTTTTTAAAAATAAATTCGAAATACTTTGAATCGTAAAAGCATGGAGACTTGTTCTAACTTTGTGTGTACACTTTTGGCAGAATCCTAATAGTTTAGCTTACGTGTCTATTTTTTTAATGCGCCATTAGGATCTTTTGGCATGATTTGTGGGACGGATCCCGAAACGAGCATGTAGCCAAAGTATTTTGCCTCCCAATATATAAATAGGAGGGTTTAAGAGAGAGAGAGAGAGAGAGAGAACTCTTTACCCTTTCTGAAACTTCTCAACCAATCCAAAACCCTAGCTTCATCTTCAACCTCAAGCTCCTCCAATGGCGCCCAAGAAACCCCAAACAACAAGGAAAGAGAGTAAGGGGAAGGGGCCGCCTTCTTCCTCTCGTACGGCTGAGGCGAGACCCTCCGCGATATAGGTACCGACCCAACCCATGGCTGAGTGCCTGAACATGCCACGGTCGAGGGTCGCTCCCCGTCCATCAACATATCCTTCTCTAATATGCACGATAGGATTTTCTATTATTTCTTTCTATTACATGTACAGTTGTAAGAAATAAGAAAGAAATAAAGAAGAAGAAGAAGAAGAAGAAGATGGTGTGGCATAAGATTACAGAGACACATGCACATGTGCACTTTTCTCTCGTTCGGAGTAGAAATAGCCACTTTGGCGCACTTTCCTCTTGCAGAATGAAAGAAAATCCATCATGTGCACTTTTCAATCTTTTGGTGAATTAGCGCACTTTTTCTCGTTCAGAGAGGAGAGGATTATCTTATGCGCGCTTTCCTAACTTCAAGCAAGTTTGGCAAACTTTCTTGACTTTCGAAGTTACGACGTGTTCCAGAACAGGCGGATACGGGGCGTTATCGGCGGATACGCGTTGATTCTGGTGTGCACGCACATCCAAATCAACTTCTGTGAAATCCTGCACGTCCGTATCAACGGCGCGTACGTTTCGATGAAGACCGCGCGCGACCAAGTCGTCCCGTTTGGCGGGGCGCACTCAGTTTCGGGGTAAAATAGGGCATTAGTTTTCTTATTTTTGGATCGCGATTTGCGATCGCCACAGGACGCGACACACCGAGCGGGTTGCATGGGCATCGAGGGGGTTATACAGCCTACGCGTCACAACTGACGGAACGGAAAATGGAGCAACGAGGAGAGAGAACGGGTTACCTGAACAGGGCTCCGTAGAACGATGATTCTGCCGTGTCCGGGTCACTGTGTTATGTCTGGGTCTGAGTCTGCCGTGTCCGGTCTGAGAGCTGTTGTCCCGTGTCAGCCGTGTCCGGGGATAGGGCTACGCTGGGTTGAGGCAGTGAGGTTGACGCGCTACGGGGGTTGACGAGGTCGGGGCTGGGGCTGCGGGCGGCTCAGGCGAAGCGGAGATGGGCAGCTGCGGTGGTGGAGGGTCGGGCTCGAGGGTGCTGCGGGGAGAGGTGGTGATGGTGGTGGTGCTGGGCTGGGCTAGGGCAGGGTGTAGATGGTGAAGGGATGGTCGGCTGTGGGGGTTCGAGTCGGCGGTGGACGACCGGGAGGGATGGTGGCGAGGGGATGTTCTGGTCGGTGGTCGGGGGAGGAGATCTGGACGGTGGTCGGGGCACTGCGAGTCGGGGACGGGTGGAGGACGTCGGGAGGAGGAAGACGAGGGGGGTTAGGGTTCAGGCTAGGGCTTAGGATGACCGGGGCGGAGCTGCAGGCGGCGAAGAGAGAAGAGAGATAGGGTTTTCCGACGGAGCGAGGAGTTTGAGGCAATTTTAAAGGGGGCCGGAACAGTGATGTCGGCTAGGTTTAGGATTAGGGTTTCGGTTAGGGTTTCGGGTCCGGGTCGGGTTTGATTCGGATCCGACCCGACCCATTTAGGTTGGATTTGGTTCGGTTGGGTTTAACAGCGGATTGGTTTGGTTTATTTAAGAATAAACCGGGTTCAGTCATGGTTTAATTAGATTTAATTATACATTAGTTTTTAGGGCTTTAAAAATGCTTCCGGAGTCCAATAAATTCCTGAAAAATTATCCTATGTCTAGTTTTCTATTTTATACCAAAAAATATTATTTTTATAATATTTTAATATTAACTAACATCATTTAAAAATCCTTTAATCATAAAATACCTTAGTTTAAATTCCAAAAAATTACAAAAAATTGGGAAAAATTATTTTAAAAATTTTAGAAAAATCAGGGTGATTATAATCTACCCCCTTAAGAGAATTGCGTCCTCGCAATCGAAGAATAAAATCCAAAAAGAAAGAACTATGGGAATTATAAGAATGCTTAGGTTATACCTGCATCCGCGAATAAGTGAGGATAATGCTGGCGCATAATATCCTTTCGTTCCCAAGTTGATTCGCCAGGCGAGTGATATTTCTAAGCTACACGAACCAGTCTAATTGTCTGTCCTCGCAGTGACTTCTCACTGATGTCGAGTATGCCAACTGGTTGTTCTTCATATCTCAAACTAGGGCCCACTGCGATCTCTGAATGATCGACTACGTGACTTGGGTCAGTCACGTACCTTCTCAGCTGTGAGACATGGAATACGTCATGCACTCCCTCCAAGGATAAAGGTAATGCAAGACGATAAGCCACCTCACCAATGAGCTCCAGAATATCAAATGGCCTGATATACCTTGGGCTCAACTTGCCTCCGCTCCCAAATCTAATAGTACCTCGAGTGGGCAAAATCCTCAAGAATACGTGCTCTCCTTCTTTGAACTCTAGGGGACGTCAGTGTGTATCAGCCTAATGCTTCTGTCTGTCCTGAGCTGCACGAAGATGATTCTGAATTTGTTTTACCTTCTCCACTATCTGCATTACCAACTCTGGGCCCAGTATTTGACACTCACCAACGTCACTCTAGCATATCTGCAATCTGTACTTTCTACCGTACAACACCTCGAATGGTGCAATCTGGATGCTAGCTTGATAACTATTGTTGTAAGAGAACTCCACCAAGTGTAAATGATCTTCCCAAGATCCTCCAAAGTCTAGCATATATGATTGCAGCATATCCTCCAAGATCTGAATCGTGCGCTCCGATTGACCATCTGTCTGTGGATGGTAAGCTGTGCTGAATTTGAGTCTGGTGCCAAGACTCTCTTGCATGCTTCGCCAAAAATGAGATATAAATCTTGAATCTCGATCCGACATAATACTAACCGGCACTCCATGTAATCTTACGATTTATCATATATACATGTCGGCTAGTACCTCTGTGGACTGTCCAACCCTAAATGGCAAAAGTGTGCCAATTTAGTGAGTCGATCCACGATAACCCATACTGCATCTTTTCTACTGGGGCTTTTTGGAAATTCGGTGACAAAATCTATAGTGATATGTTCCCACTTCTATTCTGGTATAGGAAGCGGCTGCAACATACCCGCAGTCCTTTGGTGCTCGGCCTTTACTTGTTGGCAGACTAAACATTTCGCCATAAATCATGCAATCTCCCTCTTCATTCCATGCCACCAATAATACTGCCTCAAATCTCGGTACATCTTGGTTCCTCCTGGGTGAACAGAGTACATAGAGCTATGTGCTTCAATCATTAACTCATGTCTTAGTTCTCCATTTGGAACATACATACAATTTCCATACCTTAATGTCCCGTCCTCATGTATGCGAAGTCCCGTTTGCATGCCTGCTTCTGTCCTCTCTTTAAGTCTTCGAAATCTAGCATCAGTGGGCAATGTCTCTTTAATCCTCTCTACAAGTAACGACTTAACTTCGAGATTAGCCAGCAAGCCACTCTGTCCTGGTAAAACAACCTCTATCTGGAGCTCTTGTAGATCTCTCAATAGTTTAGGCTACATCGTCAAGAAATAAGCCGTGGGCTTCCTGTTGAGTGCGTCTGCTACGACATTCGTCTTTTCCGGGTGATACTGCAGATCTATATCAAAGTCTACCATCAATTCAAGCCAAAATCTCTGTCTCATGTTGAGCTCCTTCTGAGTATATACATACTTCAGACTCTTGTGATCAGTAAAGATGTCTACCTTCTTCCCATAAAGATAGTGCCTCCAAATCTTCAGTGCAAATATAACTGCTGCTAGATCAAGATCGTGCGTTGTGTAGTTCTTCTCATGGACCATCAACTGTCTCGATGCATAAGCCATAACTTTGTCATGTTGCATCAAAACACATCCTCGTCCACTACCTGACGCATCACGATAAACAACAAAATCTCCTGACCCTGAAGAAAGAGTCAAGACAGGTGCTGTTGTTAATCTCCTCTTCAATTCTTCAAAGGCCTTCTAGCAGTCTTCTGTCCATGCAAACTCCTGGTCCTTACGTGTCAATTTTTTCATAGGCTCCGTAATCCTTGAGAAATTTCTACAAACCTTCGGTAATATCCAGCAAGTCCGAGAAAACTTCTCACTTCTGCAACTGATGTAGGTGTAGGCCAAGTTTCTATTGCAACCACCTTCTCCGGATCAACTGAAAGTCCTTCTCCTGAGATAATATGTCCCAAGAAAGGCACTTTATCCATACAAAACTCACACTTACTAAGTTTGGCATACAACTTCTTCTGCCTCAACATCTCTAGCATAATTCTGAGATGCTTCTCGTGCTCTTCGTGGCACTTGGAATATACTAGAATACCATCAATAAACACAACCACAAATTTGTACAAGTACTGATGAAAAACTCTGTTCATCAAACTCATGAACACAGCTGGCGCGTTGGTTAAACCAAACGACATTACTAAGAACTCATAATATCCATACTTGGTCCTGAAGGCTGTCTTCGGTATATCCTCTTTTCTTACTTTGATCTGGTGATAGCCGGATCTAAGGTCGATCTTTGAGAATACCCTAGCACCACTCAATTGATCGAATAGATCATCAATACGTGGTAAGAGATACTGGTTCTTAATTGTCACAGCATTCAGTGTCCTGTAGTCAATGCACAACCGTACTGTTCCATCCTTCTTCGGTACAAATAGTATGGGTGCTCCCCAAGGTGAAACACTGGGTCGAATAAAACCTTTCTCTAGAAGATCATCAACTTTTTCCTTCAACTCCAATAACTCCTTAGGTGCTAGCCGATATACTGATAAAGTGATAGGCTCTGCTCCTGGAGTTAAGTCTATTGTGAATTCTATTTTCCGATTAGGCGGTAAACCTGGAAGATCATCAAAAAATACCCACAAACTCTGATATGACTCTTGGGTAACCTGTCTCCCCTTCTACAGATAGTACCCTAAGAGTAGGCTGAACTCATTGCTCTACAGTTCCCCGAAGAAACTCAAACTCTGGATGTCCAGGCGGTCTAAATATAACCTTTCCAAGCCGGCAATCAAGTGTCACATGGTACTGACTTAACCAGTCCATACCAAGTACAACATCATAATCCGGCATGGAAAAGATCAAAAATTGAGCTCGCATCTCTCTTCCACAAACTACTACCGAACAAGATCTACAGACGTTACTAACTGGGATAATTCCACCTCCCGTAAGAATTCTCTTAGTCTTCGGAAGGGGTGCGGTAGCTACTCTATGGGTGGCTACAAAGCTAGCTGCTATAAATGAATGCGATGCTCCAGAATCAAATAAAGCTATAGCTGGTAATGAAGCTACAAATATAGTACCTATGATAACCTCTCCTGCAGTGGCTTCCTCCTCAACAGCCAATGCAAATGCTTGTCCTTGTCCCTGAGCTGGACCTCTCTGTTGCTGAGCCTGCTGAAATAGAGCTGCCTGTGGTGCCAATGGTGGTCTCTGCTGATATCCTTCTGGAGCTGGTGGTCTGACCCCTCCAACTCCTGTCTGCGGTGCTCCCACTGTTGGATAAGCTGGCCTTGGTACAGGTAAAGCAAGTCTCGGTGCTCCCTCTCTGCGTTCAGAGCAGTCCTTGGATAGATGCTAGTTGGATCCGCAAATCAGACATAGTCCCAACTTGCATCTGCACTCTCTCTCAATGTGACCTACCTTGCCGTAGTGGTGACAAGTAGGGAGAGATATGGCCCTGTGTGCTGCTCTCTCTGGTTGCTCCTCTGTGGTCGTTTTGCAGAATCCCCCTGTGATGTCCTGGATGGTGATGATGTGATTGGCCGCTTCTGATTTGACTCCCTTCTAGTGACATGCTCCATGCGTCATGCTGCTGCAAGGACGTCGGCGTAAGATGTAGGTGCAACAGATCCGATCAACCTCTGAAGCTCAAACTTTAGTCCGTCAAAGAACTTCTCAGCTTTCTCTTCTTCTGTCGGAATCAAGGTTGGGGCAAAGCGACAAAGACGAATAAATTCTGCGTTGTATTCTTTCACTGTCATATTGCCTTGGATAAGGCGGTTGAACTTGTCTCTGAGTTCCGACCATGCAACTGCTGGGATATACATCTCTTGGACGAGTTTGGAGAACTCTTCCCAAGTAACTCGGTCCTGTCCGAGCCTCCTCTCTTTTGATAACCACCAATGATGTGCATTTTCAGTCAACTGCATCCTAACAGCAGTCATCCATTTCTCCTTCAGAAGTTCAGCTGCTTCCAACTGGTGCTGGGTGTTCATGAGCCACTCGTGAACTTCAGTTGGCCTCTCCTTGCCAGAAAAGGTACAAGGCTTGAGTTGACGAAAATCAGTGATAGATCCCGTCGCTGCTAGCTGGTGGGTTTGCCTGCTCCAATGCGGATACTAGGCTGGTTCTCAAATACTCTGCCTCATGACGCTGGGCCTCTTGTTGAACCTGCTGTTGGGCTTGCATCATGGCATAAATCATCTGAAACATCTGTTGCCCATCCATGGCTTGCCCTGGTGGAAAGACAAGCATCGGTGGAGTGAATTATGGCAGAGGTGGGATATCATCACGCTGGAACCTTGAATTAGGCTGGCCGGCTTGATCGCTTTGAGAAGATTGTCCTCTATTCGTCGGTGTCACTCCGTCTTCATAGGTAACCACAGCATCGTGTTGCGTATCCAAGGGATTCTCATCTCCGTTCCTTGGATCCATTACTCTACAACCAAAAGATAAACTATAAGAACGCTCAGAGGAATCAACACAGGATGCAAATCGAGTAATTAGTTCGAGTTCGATATAGAGTTCAAAAATGGTTCAAACAATGGATGAGATCCTATAACTTATCCTATCCTTAGTGCAGGCTTGCTCGGTCCCTAAGTTGAAACTGAACGATTTAGTCGTAGACCTTAATGGGCTACCACTAAAATCATGTCACGCCCTAGTCCCAAAATACCGAGGGACTAGACACGTGACAATGGCCAGCAGCACACACTGATAGACAAACCCAATTTAATGGATCCATCAGGACATACTTAAGCTATAAAATAAAGTCTACGACAATATGTCACAACTAATCTCATCCATACAATATAAAATATGATCCACAGAAATAAGAAATATAAATCATCAACCAGTCTCAACAAAGTGCTTCGGGGAACAACCCGATAAAAATCTGATACAATGGTTCAACAGACCAAAATATAAATGTCTGAATAAAGTAAATACTGAGCATGAACCATAGATGCTCAGGAAAAGTCTTCAGCTAAAACCTCGTCCTCGGGTGTCGGTACAGCTCCTATATCAGCTCCTGTTGCTGTCCCGTATACCTCGGGATAGATCTCGTCTGCAAATTCTGGAGACATAATCCGGATCCAGGTCCTCAGGGGACATAGCAAGGTACAAGATAATACAAGCCAAAATAAATGCAGTGCAATAGTAAATAAAATAAATAGGATAAGTATGTAACCATCTATATGAAATGCAAGTAAGAGCATCACTAGTACTCAGGCTGAGCCACTACAAGCTCTGTGTCGTGGAGCCGGTAGCAGTAATAATATGTAATGTGCCTAGCTCTGCTGGAGAGTCTACAGCCTCACAATAGTAGTAGATAGATATATAAAATAGCATATAGCCTGTGTGTCTCTCCCCACCCAATGTAATCACACATCTCATGTCCACAACGTCTCATGTACATGTCACGCAAGATCATAGCTAATGCAACAAGTCATATAATATCTATGAATATAATGTCTATGTCAAATCCTGCAACCTACACAGAATCACCATGAATATCTCAGGAAGATTCTTTCTCATGAATAGTGTCAAGTGTCCTGGGTTATAGTGTACTTGATAAGACAAGTACGAGAATGTAAAGGGTCATGAATGTCCATCTCTAGGTGACGTTACACAACTCTGCGTACAGTGTTGGCACCCAACTATTAATCAGACGCTAAGTAAGTCACACGGTCCTAGGTTAAGCATGTACAACAATATAAATACAGTCAAAGAAATAAATAAAAGAACTGCAAGTTTTGGCAAGGTACACTTGCCTGGGGTTTGAATACCAACAGTTATCCCTGTATCTGTGGATCCTGCAGGTACTCCTCCAAAAGCTGTAATAAATATCACCAACAGTCTCAAAAAATATCAAATAGCTAGAAACGTCTGTCCTTAAGTCCAATTTGGACACAGGGGCAAAAATGACAGTTTCTGGTCAAAGCGAGGTCCACATATGGGCCGCTTAGCACCAAAAAACATGCAAGAACCAATGGTCTCCAAATTCGTCCAACTTAGTGTCAACAAGTCAGGAACGATGATACGAACCCTACAGAACTTTCAGAACTGGATTCCGATGAGCCGATCACAAAATAGCCCGTCAAATGGAGCCGCGGGCCCAAGATACGCGATTTTGTCAACGTTCTCAGAATTGAACCAAACTTGGGTCACAGGACCAGCGTATTGCTACGAGTCCGATGGCGTAAGTTTCATTTTGATCCGACATGTGTACACGAAGTTATGACGTGTTCTAGAATAGGCAGATATGGAGCGTTGTCGGCGGATAAGCGTTGATTCCGGTGTGCACGCACATCCAAATCAACTTCTGTAAAATCTTGCACGTCTGTATCAACGGCGCACATATTTCGGTGAAGACCGCGTGCGACCAAGTATTCCTGTTTGGCGGGGCGCACTCAGTTCTGGGGTGAAATAGGGTATTAGTTTTCCTGTTTTTGGATCGCGGTTTACGATCGCCACAGGACGCGACACACCGAGTGGGTTGTACGGGCATCAAGGGGGTTACACAGCCTTCGCGTAACAACTGACAAAACAGAAAATGGAGCAACGAGGAGAAAGAACGGGTTACCTGAACAGGGCTCCGTAGAACGATGATTCTGTCGTGTCCGGGTCACTGTGTTGTGTCCGGGTCTGAGTCTGCCGGGTCTGAGAGCTGTTGTCCCATGTCAGCCGTATCCGAGGCTAGGGCTACGCTAGGTTGAGGCGGCGAGGTTGACGCACCGCGGGGGTCGACGAGGTCGGGGCTAGGGCTGCGGGAGGCTCAGGCGAAGCAGAGATGGGCTGTTATGGTGGTGAAGGGTCAGGCTCGAGGGTGCCACGGGGAGAGGTGGTGATGGTGGTGGTGCTGGGCTTGGCTAGGGCAGGGCGAAGATGGTGAGGGGATGGTCGTCTGTGGGGGTTCGAGTCGGCGGTGGACGACCGGGAGGGATGGTGGCGAGGGGATGTTCTGGTCGGTGGTCGGGGGAGGAGATCTCGATTGTGGTCGGGGCACTGCGAGTCGGGGACGGGTGAAGGACGTCGGGAGAAGGAAGACGAGGGGGGTTAGGGTTCAGGCTAGGGCTTAGGATGACCGGGGCTGAGCTGCGGGCGGCGGAGAGGGGAGAGATATAGGGTTTTCCGGCGCAGCGAGGAGTTCGAGGCGATTTTAAAGGGGGTCGGAACAGTGATGTCGGCTAGGTTTAGGATTAGGGTTTCGGTTAGGGTTTTGGGTCCGGATCAGGTTCGATTCGGATCCGACCCATTAAGGCTAGTTTTGGTTCGGTTGGGTTTAACAGCGGTTTGGTTTGGTTTATTTAAGAATAAACCGGGTTCAGTCAGGGTTTAATTAGATTTAATTATATATTAGTTTTTAGGACTTTAAAAATGCTTCTGGAGTCTAATAAATTCCCGAAAAATTATCCTATGTCTAGTTTTCCATTTTACACCAGAAAATATTATTTTCATAATATTTTAATATAAATTAACATTATTTAAAAATCCTTTAATCACAAAATACCTTAGTTTTAAATCCAAAAAATTACAGAAAAATTGGGAAAAATTATTTTAAAAAATTTAGAAAAATCAGGGTGATTACAGAACCCAGTCCCTCAGATACTTCGCATAAGCAGCGTCTACACCATCAATCTTCGCTATAGGTGCTGGGTGACTAGAACTCCCACTCTGAGCTGGTGCCTGTCCAACAGTAGGAGGCACCACTTCCTCCTTAAGAGTAGAAGTTGCCACTTCCTCCTTAACAACTGCTTCCAATTTAACAATACGAGGTATCTCTTCCTCCTTAACATTTACTTCCTTCTTAACTGTAGGAGGTATCACTTCCTCCTTAACAGTAGGAGGTGCCTCTTCCTCCTTAACAGTAGGAGGTGCCTCTCTCAAGCGATGTGCATATGCTCGGGTCATGGATGACATCTGGTAAGATAGATGAAAACAAAGAATATAATTGATAACAGATATAAATATATGTATCCATATAGTTAAAATAGATATTATGTTTCATATTAAAATATAGTACAAAATTTAGTTGTTATATGTTCATGTTATTGTACTCATAGATAGTATTTTCTTGTTACAATTTAGATATTTTACATTGTTAATGAACAAGGGGAAATAGAATTGTGTAAAGTATGGGTTCAATAGTGCATTTGATAGTGCTAGTAAGTAGTAGCTACTGAAATATCTTTTAAGATAATGTTGTGAGGTTGAAGTACATTGGTGAGACAGTGGTAAATATGAGCTGGTAAATAGGAGTATCACAAACACGTGAGTTGGCCTCTAGTTCACTATCATTTAGCTACATTTTGTTATAGTTGCCTATGAATGTCATTCTTGACTGATCAAGTGGCCTCTAGGTAGGATTGATTTTAAATGTGTGTGCACAAGTGTATTCATGATACACTTTAACACCATGTGTGTGTGTGAGAGAGAAAGACTAGGTAAGTATTAACCTATGTATTAGTGAAGTGAGATGGAGTGATATCTGAAGTGGGGGGTATAAGTTATGAAACCACAGTAGCATTAATCCTATGACTGCAATTGGGGTGTGTGATAATGTGCAATATAGAGGGTGGTATCTAAGTGTGTGTGTGAGTTGATGACACACATGTGTTAGTATGAATGTTGAGGTCTGCACACTTGATTATGCATCAGTTAGTATATCAGTTAGTTGTAATATTAGTTAGATAGTTATAAATGATATGAGTTAACAGTTAGTTAAGTTAGTGGTATACTATTATAGTTAGTTGCAGTCATTAGTGTGTGTCCATGTGTCCTGATTGTGTCCAGTATGTGTGTGTCCTAGTTGTGTCCGAGTCAGGGTTAGGGTTTACCGAGCTGGGTGGAAGGGAGGAGGAGCACCTGAGAGAGGGGTCGACGAAGGAGGATATATATTTTTTTTTTTTTGGTAGTGATATAATATTAGATATTTCTTTTCAAAATTATGATCTTATCATCAGTAGTTCGTCTCTTGAATGAAAAATGAATTAATAGAGCTAAGATAGGTGCTAATGATCAATATCATTGTGTTATAAATGAGTCTTTTATGCACATCAAGAAGTGGTAGCTACTATATTGTTAGTATCGTATACAATACAATCTTATGGTACGATATGATATACTACTATTTTCATAAATATTGGTTTATCTAATAAAATACAAATTATGATGATAGTTTTGTAGGTCTATCTATTTAAGTCATGATGTCATACTTAAGAATTTGGATTCTCAAACTAGATTGAACTGTAAACGATAAAACAAGTAAAAAAATTATCAAAAAATTATATCAAAATTATTTTCCTAAGTTCTAGGGTTACTGTATCCTACGATATGCGATAGTGGTATTATATTCGAAAATCTAATGTAGGTGTAGTAAACATTTTGATATTATTTATCTCCTTGCTCTGGACAGAGCTAAGTCCTAGTCGTTCTCTCCAGGTTGTGTGCGATAAAGAAAAACCAGTAGTGCGGGAACAACTATCAAATTTTTGGTTTTATTCCTGTAGAAAACCATCACATCAGATTAAAAAATTGCCAATTTGTATCTCAAGAAAAAAAAATACACAATCACCCTCAAGCTTCTCCTCTTAAAAGGATGTTGGCCATCAACCTCTGGGCATTCAAGATAGGAAGAGAACTCATCCCAACAAAAACTACCTAAGACATTTTTTCTGGTCTTGTTCTTAATTGGTCTCCTATAACTTCATTCGAACACTATATATCATTAAGGGTCTGCTTGGATTGAGGAGAAAAAAATAAGTAGGGTCAAGTGGGATTAAGTGAGGTAGGGTTAAGTGAGGGGGAGGGGATTCAATACATATAACTTTGTTTGGATTTAAGGGAGAGTTAAGTAGGGTGTATTTAATAACCCTTGCTTGGATTGAAGATTTTGAGTGGAGAAAAGAGTTAAATGGGATATATTTATTACTTTTTAAACAAAATTTCTCATTCCCCCTCGTTAATCTCCCGATTTGGGAGATGATAAAAATGGACAAAAGAGGGTTAAACAAACCCCCACTTAACCCTCTATTACTCTCCCTCCTAGGATCTTAACATTGTAGGTATCGTTACACATTGTATTTGATGTAGGTATCGGTAAACAAACCCTCACTTAATCCCCACTTAACCAAAAGAGGGTTAAACAAACTTTTTAATGTAGGTATCGTTACACATTGTATTTGATGGATTTTTTTCCTAGGAACTTAACATTTTGCTATGATCTACATTTATGATTAAATGTAAAGTAATACAAGGAAACTAAGGGAATAGCGGGGTTTAAAGAGTTGATAACCAAGATAAGACATTCAAATTTCCTATATATGCAACCCAAGAGTGTCAATAAATGATTCAATGAAAAGAAAATTTATATACAAGTAATTTAGATTATGAAGAATAACATGTTCAACATCGCACATCTAAGAAGCAGGATCTTAAATGTCAAGAGAAATCTCACTATACTTAAAATACCCATCATACTCATGACAAATCATGAACCATAGAAGAATAGTAGAAATCATAAAAAAAAATATTAATTACAATCGGTCATGAAAACTTCAGAATCCTAAGAAGAAGCATTATTCACCATATATAATTCCAAGAATCCAATATACCATATTACTAGAAAATGATACAATTATACAAATACAAATCAAGTGGGCATAAGAACATAACTTGAGAACAAGTAACAAAAAGATAATACAGTTTATACAAAAGAAGAGGTTCCTAATGGAAACAAGCTAGCATTATATTACAATTTATTGAAAAGTATAATATTCAATTATGAAAAACTGAGAAGCAACATATTAAAATTAGCCTTAGATGTACTTTTGATCATCCATTGGAGATATGAGAGCCGACTTCTTATTGCCATGAAGGAAGGAATGAGAGAAGCTAGAAGCAGAACAAGTCTTTCTATTAGGTCTCTTTGGAGAGTTAGATGGTCTTCTAGAGGAGACGAAGACCATTAACATAATGTTTGTAGTTAAGAAAAAAGGAGAAAAGAATTGACAATAAGAGAGACTTTCATGATAGGAAAGCGGGTGAAGAGACGAGATGACTTAGGACAGAGAGAATAAGTGGAATTGTGTGTCCCCTACGTCGTCCGTTTACCTAGCTAACATTCGATTCGGCTCTACCCAAACTTTTTTGGTTCGTCTCAACATTATGTACTTGTCCGTTCGAGACTATTAGGATTGTGTCAGGGTTAGGGTTGTGTCATGTATGTGTGTGTCCATGTGTCCTGATTGTGTCCAGTATGTATGTGTGTGTGTCCTAGTTGTGTCCTGTGTGTGTCCATGCGTCCTGATTGTGTCCAGTATGTGTGTGTGTGTGTGTGTGTGTGTGTGTGTGTGTGTCCTAGTTGTGTCCGGGTCTGGGTTAGGGTTTACCGAGCCGGGAGAAAGGGAGGAGGAGCACTTGAGAGAGGTGTCGACGGAGGAGGCCCACGCCGGAGGGGAGAAGTCACACCGGAGGGGGAGGAGCCATGTCTGGGGTGGGGGCGAGGGAGGCGGTCAAGGGATGGGATGTCGGAGCTGCAGAGGGTCCCCGGAGCCGCGTAGGGTCACCGGGGGAGGATGGATCGCCGGTGGGGGCGCGCATTTTCGAAAGGTTGGGTAGGGGAAAGAAATCGAATAGTTGGGGTGGGGAAAGAAATGAAAAGTCGAATAGACGAGGGAACCCTATATTCAATAATTTAGCGACGTCCATAAGAGACGTCGCTAAACGTTGCTAATTAAAGAATTTGCGATGCATAAAAAATGTCGCTAAATATCGCTAATTAAAAAAGTAGCGACGTCATATAAAGATGTCGTTATGCGTCGCTAATTAAAAGTTTGTGACGTCAGAGAAGTCGCTAGAAACGTCACTAAAGATTAAAAAAACAACGTCGGTCAATACGTCACTAAACGTCGCTAAATCATAAAAATTTGCGACTTTTAGCAACGTTAAAGAAGATTATAGCGACTATTCTTTTAAAAACTGAAGTACAATCGCTAAACGTCGCTATGTGTCGCTAATAGCGACGTATAGCGACATTTATTTTAGGAGTCGCTAAAGTCTTTCATATTAGCGACGTTTTACTATGAAGTCGCTAAAGACGTCGCTATTTCATTATATTTTGGTAGTGAAAGCCAGCATAAATTTGACACGCTATGCATTTGCGAGCATAGTCTATAGCATCGGCTACCATGGTAGGCCAGTAGTACCCCATCCTTTTGAGCCTATCTTAAAATTTTGGGCCTGGTTGATACGCTCCACAAACGCCATCATGAGCCTCACAGAGTACTCGTCTTGCTTCAAGATCTGAAATGCATCGTAATAGGAGTCCATCATACAAGCGACGCTACAATATCCTGGATGCTACGTCATAGTAGAACCGGAGCGAGCTCCTTTTAATCTAATTAGCCTCTTTTTGGTCGTCTGGAAGAATCCCATATGCCGCATAATCTATGAAAGGAAATCTCCAGTCTTTAGAATCAGGAGTATATTCCACTTTAAAGCTGCTTTCGATGTATAAATTATTTTTAGCATAAATAGTTATCGACCGCTTACTCTGATCGAATGTTATTTCCTTAAAGGAATGACCAAGGAGGCTGCTAACCCGACAAGGGCGTCTACTTCTATATTCTATAGCCGAGGCACATGTTCAATAAAGAACCCCTAGAAGGAAGAGGCCAGTTCAATTGCAGCTTAATAATAAGAAATAAGGTCTTCATAACGACCCTTGTATTCTCCTCTGATTTAGTTATCAGTTTAGAATCTCCATAAGCCTAAAGATACTCTATATCCAGTTGCTTGACCATCTGGACGCCAATGTGTAGAGCATTATATTTTGCTACATCATTAGATCAATTTTCTCTGAGAGAATATGCACGACGAATCAACAGTTTGTCTAGAGATACAAAAAGTATACCGACTCCAATTATGATATTGCTTTTGGGGCCAATTCTTGATGCCTCGTCAAAGAACATTTGCTAAGTATCATCTCCATCGCCGTATTAGACTCCAATACTTCGTCAGAGATGTTGTCATATAGCTTTGAAGTTTCTGGTACAGGTGAGCTGCTAAGAAATTGGCCAAGGCTTTACCTTTCACTACCTTCTGCGGTACATACACCATATCGTAAGGTGATAACAACATTGCCCATGTAACTAGGCAAGATTTAAATGTACTTGGTTTGGTCATTAATACCCAGAAGGGAATCACCCTAGATATGAGATAGATGGTTTGGCCCATCACATAATGGCGTATTTTCTGAATGGTAAATATTAGAACAAGGTATTCTTTTTCCACATGATTATATCTATGCTCGGCACCAATCATCATACGACTGAGGTAGTAGATCGTCTGTTCGTAGCCTTTGGCACTCTTCTGTGCGAGAAGAGCTACTAGAGAATGATCTATTGCTCTAACATACAGCAAGAAAGATTTTTCTACCATTGGAGCTACCAGAACCAGCGGGTTGGTGAGATAACGATTAATGTCATCGAATGCCTGCTGAAATGCTTCATTGCAGACAAATGACATGCCTTTCTTCATTAACTGGGTTAAAGGTCGGCATCGTCCTGAGAGATTTGAGATGAGCTTCCTGATGTATGTCAGACGTCCTTTTATTCACGAAGTTCTTTGAGGTTATGCGGAGCACGCATTTCAAGAATGGCTTTAACCTTATCCGGGTCAATATTAATACCTTTGGAAGTTATAACAAATCCTAGAAACTTGCCACTAGAGACTCCCAGAAAGAATTTGGTTGGATTTATCTTCAGTTGATCTTGACGCATCAACTTGAACACTGTCTCCAGATCTTGAATGTGGTCATCTTTGAGATGACTCTTAACGGTAATGTCGTCCACATAGCATTCCACTATCTTCCGTAAATATTCTGAAAGATTATACTCATAGCTCGTTGATACGTTGCTCCAGTATTCTTCAAACCAAAGGCCATGACTGTATAGCAGTACACTCCTAGTGGTGTACAAAAAGAAGTATGCTTTTCGTTATCAGGAAATATCTTAATTTGATTACATCCCGACAATCCATCTATGAATGATATACCCTCAAAACCGCAGGTATTGTCGATCATGACATCCTTGATAGGGAGTGGAAACTCGTCTTTTGGGCATGTCGAGTTTAGATCACTATAATCTATGCAGAGATGGACTTTCCTATTTTTCTTCATAATTAGGACTACATTAGCTACTCAATCAGGATATTATTCTTCCTGAACGAAGCTGCTTGTTATCAGCTTCCTGACTTCGGCTTCAATTATGTCCATCATATTTGGGCAAAATCGTCGTTGTTATTGTTTGACTAGTTTAGCGTTAGGAAAGATGTTGAGCTTGTGTGTAGCTATTCGAGGATCCATACAAGGCATATCCTCATAACTCCAAGCGAAGATGTCAATGTATTCCTTTATTAGTTGAACCAGAGTTCGTTTACCTTCCTCTGAAAGGCTTTTGCTGATGAAGATTTATTTTGGGGAGGACTCCTGTCACTACCATCTTATCTAGGAAAGGGTATTTTAGTCTTTTGGTAATTAATTAAACATTGTGCATATTAAATATTTATTTATTATATTATTTATTTATGGTTAGCATATTAGATTTATTTTTGGACTTGTGTTAGTGGACCTAACTAGTTTAGTTTAGACTCATGGACCAACATTTAATTATGGTTAGAATTGAGTACAATAATTAGAAGCCCAATTATTAGGAGGATGATTAATTATGTTAAACCCATTAGACTAAAATATTTTCTCCTTAATTAATTTCTTTATGAGAGGCCCCAAGGGGTATTTTAGACTTTATATAGTAGCTTGAGGGAGGGGGCAAGTGAGGCCTATATAAAGGGGATAAAAACTTTTTCTCTCTTTATTTTTTATTCCAAATCTAGATCTAGAATTTTTCTCAACAAAATTACACCAAAATCCTACCAAATTTCTACAATTGGGTATGTGTAGGTCGTATCCTAACAATTTGGTGATACGTGTTGATTTGGGGGTTTTTTCCTCCGATACGGGACTTTGAGCATGTCATATTTTGACACGGATACGTAGATTTGTATTTGACTCTTCGTATTGTTCATAAATAATATATTAGACTTGTTCATGTCCTTCGGGGTACGTTTGGATGTGTGGTGGACTCGTGTCGTAAACGTATCCTAGATCTAGTGGGATACGAGGTGATACACTCCATGTGATTGTACAATTTTAATAATAGATCTATTTCTAAATTGTTCTTAGTCTTGGTGATGTATAATTATATATATATATGTGTGTGTGTATGTGGAGGAGCTTGTATATATATATATATATATATATAAATATATATATATATATATATATATAAATATATGTAGCATATATACATATATATAGATTAGTAGTTATAGAATGTATATATATATATATATATATATATATATATATATATATATATATATATATATATATATATATATATATATATATATATATATATATATATTTGAGATGAGATACAGCAGTAGCAAACAGCACAAATCGTGACAGCAGGAGCCATTTAGCGACAGCAGCAGTAGTCGCAATAGCAGCAGCGGCTTCAGCGACAGCGGCAGCAGCACATTAGCAACAGCAGCAGTGGTCGCAACAACAGCAACGACTTCAGCGGCTTCAACGACGGCAGCGTTAGCAATAGCAACAGTGTCGCAAAAACAGTAACAATGCCGCAACAACAACAACAGTAATAACAACAGCAGCTGGCCTTTAGCGACAACAACGGGACTTTTTACGACAGTTTTATGGTATAGTGATATTTAAAGTATTATTTATAAATAATAGATATATATTGGTATATATATGTATATGAATAGTATTAGTATATATGTATATTCCTAATTGGTATTTATGTATTAGTATACTATATTTTAGTAGTTTTAAGTTAGTTAGTTGGTTAGTAGTAGTTAGCTAATAATTATTTAGTAGCTTGGTAATCATCTTGTTAATTATTTCGATATATATATATATATATATATATATATATATATATATATATATATATATATTAGTCATTAGTTTGAGTAGTTAAGGTATTTGATATGTTACGGTTAGTAGTTAGTTAAGATATATGTAGTGATATATATATATATATAGTAGTTAGAACCATTATATTATAGTTAGTTCCTATGAATGGATATACATATATTACAGTATTGGTGATATTTAATATTAGTTGGGTTTATATATATGTATTAGTTATATGTTAGCATTTTGGATTACCTTGAGATGTACCACGGTATTAATAGTAGGTATTGGCATAGTAATTGGATAGATGTAAACTAATTATGGATTGATTCTAAGGTGACTAAAATAAGGTATATAGTATTGTATAAATATTAAATACATGATAGTTTATAGTTATAGTTTGGTAGTTAATATATATACTAGAGTGATATTACCTTGAGATACCAAGGTAAGTGCCAAGGTATTGAGGATACCCAAGGTATTGGGTTTGGGTATCAAGATAGAGGTTTAGTGTTGTGATACCAAGTTGGTTCAAAACCAAGATAATCATTTAGCAATTGTAACTAGGATTTATATATTTAATATTGCTTTATTATAGATATTTGATATTATCTATTGTTTGCGTATCCGGAGATACGGTATCTTAGTATCCTAAGATGTAGCTTGTTGACTTAGATTCATAGTGTATGAACCTAATAGCATTGAGATAGACTCATACAACCTAAAAATAGGTAGTTTGACATAATTGACCATAGTTGACCGGTTTGACTTAGAGTTGACCTAGTTTGACTTTTGACTTAGAATTGACTTGTTGACCTAGAAGTTGACTAGTTTAACTTATTTTCCTTCCAGAACCTTGTATTAATACAATATTACATATATAGGTCTGTGTGACACCAGTTTCGACAGTTTGATATTCATTGCTCTGGACCGCAGGCGAGTATATTCTCTGATAGTTTCTCATTTATGATATTCTCTATGTTCATTGTATCTAGTATAGATATCCATGTTTCTTGACACGATGGTTACACGGATTGGTATATCCGGATCTCGTCATACGATATTATTCCTTGTATATGGTGTATCTTGTGCAAGTCTTGTTTTATTGATTATCATGTGTATGTACAGACTTTGATTCTCGGGAAGAGTCGCTATCTTCTTGGGGAATCCTGTGCCATAGCATACCATGGTTGGATCCACCATACCAGTCGAGGTTGGGAAGTATATAGTGTAGATATGTGATCATACCCTCCTTGTGCAAGTCTTGTTCCTTGTGAGTGTTGATCATATACCGCACGTATGATTAACCAGGCTATTTACTCTTGTGCATGTTCCCAAGCCGATCATATGTTAAAGTTGGTACTCACTAACTTAGTCATTAGTATTCATGTTTATTGACATATTGTTCATTTTTGTATTTATTTCCAGTATTGCCTTTATTGCATATCTCTTGTACATATATATGGCATCTTGTATATTCACATATATTTACTATTACATAGTTTATATCATTGATTAGAACAGATGTTAGAGATGTACTTTGCTCCATTCCTGACTGGAAAATATTTTTCAAACGATCCGAGAGATTGGTGTCCGACATACTATGGACTTTGACTTATAGATGGTGTAGACTTGGACCCACTAGTTCTGGAGTGACTGCCGGAAGGTTTATCCAGGTCACTAGTTTTCATAGTTAGTTTCTTTATGCAGTTTGGTACCGGATTTATTTCCGGCATATAGTATGAGATTGGATATTGTTTCTATTGTTGATAATATATATTGAATGGATAGTTATGTTAGATTTCCTTGATATATTCTCATGCTTTAGAATGTGCTTGAGTTTTGAGTGAGATATTATTGGCAGATTTTATATTATTGTGAGATATTTAGATAGTATAGTTAACCAAGACAGCGTTCTACCGCCGATGCTGCGGCGTAGGCTGGGTGTTGCTTTCGACTTCCATCCCTACACTGGGTGCGGGTCATGACAACTCCTCTTCTATATCGATTTGAATAATTTCATTTTCTGTAGGTGGTTCACATTGTTCAAACCGAAGCTTCCATTATGAATCCATCTGTTGTGTCCACGGATCATTTTCGAAGGGTTCTAAATTTGAATCGTCTTCATCATCTGGTCGGCTGACACCATGTTGACAGAAAGAGCATGCTTGAATACTTCACCGATGCTTTTATTTGAATCTCATAATAATGAGTCAAATGAATGGGAACACATTTCCTCCTCTACTCTAAGCCTTCAGGAGTTATCGGAGGTGTGAGTGTTGGCTCATCCGGTCTCAGTCAACTTAATTTTGATACTTAACTAAACCATGTATCGATATGTCACAATCTGAAGACTCAACATTGCTGCTACAAATGCTGATTGTACTATATCGTTCAAATATAATCTTTTACTTTATTTGAGTCAAGTACTTATGTACATCGAGTTACACTGGCATAATCTAAAGTCTACTCAAATAAACCCTTGAACATATCCACAAAATTAGCCTATATTCAACCCAAACCCTTACTAGAATAGGCAATCAAACTTGAACTGAATTCATGCCAAACTCAAACCGAACTCGGTCACCTATTTAGTATGAAATTAACCCAGTTGTATAATCTCTGATTTATTGGCCCAACGTTCAAAATTTTGAATTAAAACCTATCTGAACTCTGACCGGATTTGGTTTGCTATCACTCTATAAATAGGATTGAAATTTCGTCATTCTAGAACATCAATTAATCCAATCTTCTCATCTTTCAATCATTCAGTGAAGCAATACCATTGAGCCTCAACTTTTCCATCTCCAAGAGAGAAACTCTCCAGCCTTCTAATTGCCAAGTGTTGTCACTACCATATTTCTAGAATAGGAGCTTTATTGTCATTTACCATATTTATTTATTATGTTAATAATTACATGATATGTAATATATATTATATTGTGTTCATTGATTAGATGGGTTAGTGGACTAGACCTAAAAACCCACTAGACAAATCCCTATCCTATTTAATTAACACCTAGTTTAATCCCTCAAATGAATTACTAAACCCCTCATTAAATAGTTCTTCATGACAAGCCATTGAGGGCAAGAGAGACTTTGTACATTAGAAACCCTAACCATAACCCTATGGCCGGCCTATAAAGCACTAGAGGGAGCCTCCCTCAAAGCCCCATCCTTCATGAATAAACCCTAAAAATAGCCTCCAAGAAAAACCATTCCTTCCTCCACAAATTTCAGAATTTCTAGCCCAAAATCCCTCGTTCTTTCCTCATTCAAGGTGACCTAGAAGCTTGGGCACAAGGAGACTTGGAGAAGAGGAAGCTACATTGGAAATCTATCTCCCAATAGGTGAAAATCTGGAAAACCCTCATTTAAATTCTATTTTAATTAATTATTTGGTCATTAGGAGCCCACCCATTGATTTAGGGATGACTATTAAGGGAGAGCATAAGTCTTTATTGGTTTCTTGGTGATTCTCCATGGTGTCATAGGTGTATTTGGGGGTTTTGTGATCCAATGATGCATTTTTCTCCTAATTTTCGTAACCCTAATTATATATATTGTATATATGTATATTTATAGAGTATATGTATATGTTTTGATTGTTATTTAGGGTGTATGCATGAGTATTCATGGGGTATCATGTGTATCCTAGATTTTGCACATTAAGTGCTTGTTGAAATGATTAATAGGAAGAAAATACCTATTTATATGGTCTATTTCTTATGCACTGGATGTGTGTATATATGTAGGAATATGTATATGTGTATATTAAGTATATAAATCATGGTGGGGGACTAAACTGTGAGTATCGGGTTTTCTACTGAACAGTGCAGTGAAGCTCGGGTTCACTGTGTTCAGTACAGTGCACTAGGGATGTGCACTAATGCTGAATGTATCAGTCGAGGAGGATGTTGGTTCCCCTATGTGTAAGGGAGTATCACTGGCCTTGAGTAACTTTTGTTTGGCCTTTGAGTCATACTTGGATTTATGGGGAAATTGTTGTCTGACTCTTGGTATGTTGCATTCTATATGCAGTATCAGTTGAGTACCCAGGTTTCAGTGAGTAGATGAGTGAGCGGTGTGTTCAATGTATCACTCAAGCGAGGTTTTAGTGAGTGAGCTATGGTTTAGTGTATCAGTAGTTGGGTTATATAAGTATCAGGTTTTTCAGTTCTATGCACTGTGCACTGTGTATCTTTCCAGAGTGAGTGTGTTATGTGTAGGTGTTTGTATAGCGTGTGTCAGTCGTGTGTGTATGTGAGCTTGGTGTGAGCTTGGGTATTAGCATTGGGGGTGTGATACCAAGTGAGTGTCAGTGTAGTATAGTGTATCAGTCAGTGGTGACTATGCAGTCAGGTAGGTATCAGTTGCTACTGTGTCTTCACGATGGGGGAGTGTTGGTTAGGTAACTGTGAGCTTAGTGTATCAGTTTTTAGTTAGTGTCTAAGTGTATACCTAGGTGTCAGTAGTAGAGGTGAGTTCAGTGAGCTAACTGAATAGCAGTGGTAGCATTGAGGAGTCGGGATTCCAATGTGACTGTGCATCAGAGCGTGTGGGTGATTTCTTAGTACGTACATAGGTGGGAGTTATGTTAAGGAGCATATCAGTGACAACATACTGTGTCTTAATATCAGTCAGTGAGTTAAGTTTGAGTATCAGTGATGTTCCTCCTATAGTGAATGAGTGTGCTATGTATCAGTGTTGGTATTGATATTAAAGGATAACAGCAAGGTATCAGTTCAGTTTGAATAATAGGCCTTAGGCTTGGGTGTTAGTGTGTCAAGGTAATGATGCACTGACAGTAAAGTTATTAGTGAGGGTATGAGTTATAGTTGAGGTTTTAAGTTAGATATCCAAGTTTAAGGATTAACTGATGTGTAGGTGAGTTCTTGAGATTTACTATGCAGTATCGGGGTCCCTGAGTTTTGTGTGTATCAGTATCAGTGAGTCTAGTTAGTGTGTCTGTGAGTGAATGATCATATATATATAGGAATACAGGTGTCTGTATGTGCATAATGTATGTGTGGTTGTGTGTATCAGTTAGTGTCAGTCATGTGTGTGGGTGAGCGACCAACTGTAGGGATATGCAGTCGAGCATAGTGGCTAGGAGAGACAGCAAGGAGCTCGATAGTAGCAGCAGCTACTGCAACATAGAGGTATCAGTAGCAGCATTACATCTATTTGCAGTTTTGTCTTGCCTATTTCAGTTCAGTTTGAATATCTAGTGTCAGTTGGTTTTGTGGATATCATATATTCTTTATGTTGCTTCCTAAGTTATATGTATATAGTGTATGGATGGGTGAATATGGTACCATATACCAGCGAGGATATTAGTGTTAGAATAGGAATATGGTATCTTGGGGTATCAAGTTTAGTACAAGTGTAAGTTGGAGTAGTGATACTATATAGTTAAGGTAATACCTAGACAAATTATGTATAGAGGTGTAATGAGGATACACTGGTATTTATAACTTAGTATAACCAATAATTAGCTAGTATGAGGCTAGTATTTACTAGTAAACCCTAGTATACTTATATCCTTGGGAATTGGCCTAGTATGAGACCAAGTAACTTAGAAATTACCCAAATATTTAGCCTAGAGTAATTTATACATGTTTATGACTCCAACACAATCTTTGACACTTATTTCCATATATTTAGGTCATTGTGATCCTATCTTGGACATCGATCCTCGTACCTTGCTCAGGACCACAGGCGAGTATATTCTCTGACAGTTTTATTATGTTGATTATTTCTATAATTCTAGTTATAGAGTATACTTGATTTTGACACTGTGAATACACGGGTTAGCATCATAGATGCCTATCATGAGGAGTCATGATTAGAATCCATCGTGCCAGCTGGGGACAGAGAAATATTAGCAGATTATGGGATCATACCCCACTTTACATGCATCATAGCTCACTCCACACATCACGTAGGGTGTAGCCTGACCATTTACATGCCTCATAGCATGTTATATATGATTAGCCTGACTATTGCTCGCATCATAGCTAACCAAATGGTTAGCCTGACCTCACATGTATCATAGCCAATCATATATAACAAGCATGATCTCGTCCCAAGCCGATCACATAGTAAACTGGTATTTCAAACACTTAGCTAGAAATTCTATTATTTTATTCCAGTTCACTCATTTCTAGCATTCACATATTTCAGTTTATTGCTAGTTAATTTATTATTGATTATATATCTTTCTAGTATTCCTTATTACTAGTATTTCTTCATCTTGTATTTTATTACACTATCTTATAGTTTTGTCAATATAAATGAAAATGTTGTTTAGTGCTTGTGCTTCGCTCCAATCCTGACTAGATAATATTTTTCAGAGGACCTTGAGGACTTCTGCCCTACTCACTATGGCCCAGGTGTAGAGGAAGACTACATACCGAAGATTCTAGAAGGAGTCACTCTCCTTAGAGAAGACACCACCCGCAATCGTTTAGACAGTTCTTTTTATGTATTAACTGTTCTAAAACATGAGACTTGGATCATATTATTGTTGAGACTATTTATGTTGGACAGCTAGACTCTAGATTACTGTTGTATTTTGGTTGTTGTGCTTGACTTATGTCAGTACTTTCTTATCTTTATATCTTATCATGCCATTTATTTTCTATAGTTATTGTGATTATGTTATAAATTGTTGAGCAATGCATTATTCATTGTCCTTCTTATGGAGTTGAGATCATTGACAGGTTACCTTGTGAGTTATGTTTAGTAGTATTGAGACCTACACAATGTTCTACCGCAGATGCTGCGGTGTAGGCTGGACGTACCCACGGATCATGCCCAAATTTTGGGTGCGGGTCGTGACAAGTGCGATCTCGGTTTAGAAGTCTACATGAGTTATAAAGAGCTTGGCTCAACCAGTTTTCTCTCTCTTGCTGTGAAGTTGCGAGCCTTCAGATCAAAACTAGTGGTTGTAAGAAGTGGCAAGCCTTCGGATCAAAGCTTGTGATTCATATTAGTGATTATAGTAGATACAACTCCGAGTAAGAGTTCTCAGGACATGACTAGTCCTCTCAGAAAAAAACCAGTATATATCACGGTGTTTGCGTTTCCTCTCATTTACTCTTATTATTTTATATTACTGTCTTGCATATACAGTGTTAGTTGCCTTCACTCTTCTTAATTTTTAATTGGGTAGATTATTCGGTTGCACTCTATTCACCCCTCCTATAAAGTTGTCTAACGGTCCTTCAGTGAGGTACCCGAAACCATGACCAATTTTCTGGTAATAAGTCTCATACTTGCCTTTTAGAGAGAGGTAACGTATAGGAGTACGTCTACCTTTTCCGTAATTGAGCCCTTCGGCAGATTCCAGGTTATAGCCCATCTTCGGAATAATATCTTTAGCTGGCTGGCTATAACGATAAAATTATAATTTTCCACCATCATCATCAAAATCTTCGGCATGTGTGATCTTTTTGTTCCCACCCTTGCCAAAAAGTATTTGACGTTGATCATTTTGTCTTGCTGAGACTATGAAGCCGACATCTTCATGGGAACTATATAATGTACCATTTTGAAGTGATGAGGCTACTGGTATGGATAGAGGCTCATAGGCATATAGGGCCTCTAAGAACTCTTCCACCAAGGGATCAACATTGATATAGTGCGAAGGATAATCATCTTTATTTATTAAATATAAGATTTCTTCCTACTCTAGATAATCAACAGAAGCTTCAACCTTTGCTGGAGGCTTAGTTACATTGATGACTCAAGGGTTGGTTTTCTGGCATTGGTTGCTTATTATGACGAAGGTCGATGACAAGTAGAGATGACTTCTTAGTGAGGTTTATCACCAGTGGTTCTTTAGCTTTTTCTTCACGTGAAGACTTGCAAAGATTAATGACAAGGGGTTCTGAAGAACTCGGACGAGCAGTGCGCCCTTTGACGAAGATTCTGAGAGGTTCTTCACTAGGAGTATTTTTGTCTTCTTCATCAGCTTCATTGACTTCATTTTTCATGTATTCCGGCATGTACAACGCAGAGTAATATGATTCAACGCCTTTAAAGGGGTTGATGTCCGCAACCTCAGTTTTGACCTTCCCTTGGCTATCCATATTTGAAGCATTGATGCAAAGTGGAAGGTACAATATTATTTTCGTGTATCCATGGTCGTCCAAGCAGAACATTGTAGGATACTTCTGAATCAATCACATAATATACGACTTCAATCCGAAGATCGCCTATTTGAATTTTCAGGCGTATTTTTCCTAGTGGTCGGCTTCTTCCAGTATTGAAACCTAAGATGGTGGTGTTAGTGGTTGATAGACTGTATGTCGGTATCTTCAAGGCTCGCAACAGGTTTTAGGAATAATGTTAAGAGAGGATCCCAGGTCAATGTGAATCTGAATCACTTTGATGGAACCAACGTAACACGTGTAATACAATGGCCTACTGTGCCGGTTGTCCTTCAATAACATATCATCTTGTGTAAAGGTGATATTTGGAATGCTTTCTATCACACATGATAGTGGGGGTACTCGACTGGCTCTTCAGTTGAAGTCTTGAGATGCGTCATGTATGAGTCACAATATGTAAGTGCTTTACTCAAGGCATCTTGGGTTTCCTTCGAAAGATGAAGTAATTCAAAGATTGAAAGTCGAACCGGTGTATTGGCTAATTGTGCCAATATATCAAAATTGTACGGCTTGTCAAGTCCTTGCGGCAGATTCTCCTTCAAAGTTTTGTCGAATTGGACCTCCTTTTGCTTCTCATTCTATGTTGTCAGGTGCTTTGAAGGACCAGGCTCATCAGAAGCATTGGGAGAAGAAATTGGAGGAGTATCTTCCTAAGCCCGCTCGTGGGTTGTGTGGTATTCTTTTCTGGATCTAGTGTCGGTCATAATCTTCTCAAGATTTGGAGAAAGGAGAACCATATGACATGATTTATCCTTTCTCTTTATATGTTTCCTCCTTGATTTGTTGAAGTAACTTTGTGTGCTATCGTCTTCATATCCCAATCCAGAGCGAGATTTGCCTAGATTACCTTAAGGGTACAATGGTATGTGACATCCTTTGCCAACGTTCAATCCTTCAGCTTTCTGAATATCATATCCCATCTTTTGCATAAGACGGATAGATTGCTAGATGTAGTGATGAAACTGAGGTTTCTTATTGTCAGATGCTATTGACTGAGTTGAAGGTGAGAGAAGGGTAGACTTGGGAGTAGCAGACATGCCCTTTGAACTTTAGCTTGTATTGAAAATGTACTGTGCTCTGTACAAAGGAACACTACCTAACCAACAAACTGCTGATGAGTCATACGAGGCTTGTTTACTGAAGCCCCTAGAGATAAGTTCAGACCCCAGAGTCTAGGTTCAAGAGAAGCTTCATTTCCGTACCAGCTCCAATCTGAATTATGTTCCAAAGAAATCATATTTGCATGATCGACCCTTGCATCCTTTCTCTTAGATTTAGGGCTTGAAGAAACTGCTTCTTGTCCCAAGTCTTCCAAAAGATCAGGATGGATCCATATAATTTTGCCATGTTACTCAGTAAGAGGTACCAGCCCTTTAGTTTGATCACGGGTTGGCGAAAGATTAACAATCTCCATTATTGCCCTTGGTATTGGAACTACCCCATATGGCACCTCATGAGCTGGAAAATCCCCGAATTGAAGTGACACCAAATTAGCAGTGATTATCTTCTCGTCATTGTGTAAAATGATTGCTTAGGAATCAATCAACTGTTGGATCTTTTTTTTTAGCACATAACAAGCCTTCGTGGGGTAGTGCACGTACCGGTGGAATAGACAATATTTCGGATCATCAACTTTTTCAGGTTCACCTGGTCTCTTGATGTTTGGTAGTTGCAGTTTGTTACTCTTCATCAACCAATCAAAAATACTGATTATGTCATTCTCATCAAAGGAGTATTTTTTTCAATTTTGAGGACTCCAGAGAGCTTTTTGTTTAGGAGGAGAGGTTGATCATTTGTCTAAATTTATAGCAAGGGTATCCTTTCATTTGTTGTTATGACTGTTGTTATTGGTGGTGGTGGTATTGAAAGTACGCTTGCCTTTATCTTCTGAACTCTTAAACTTCATAAAATCAAAGTTAACACTTTTTTGCATTTTGCTCAGCCACGTCTGTATTCAAGACGAAGGCTGTCCAATCCTCAAACTGAGTCGTACCAATACAAAATCTTACTAGTGGTAAAAAGTTTTTTCTACAAGTATCCATCAAGTGGTTATCAGGAATGACAGGCGGCATCTTCAGAGCTACTTGTCTAAAGCGCTCTATTAATTCGCTAGCAGACTCCTTCTCCTTTTACTTGGTGTCAATGAGAGACGACATCGTCATGTACTCTTCCCTCATAAAATTTAGCGAGAAAAAGGCTCCATAAATATTCAAATGATAAAATAAAGTTATCAGGAAGACTGCAAAACCAATCATAAGCTATCCCGAACAAAGCTCTAACGAACAACTTAGTAAGTAATGCATCATCCTGTGGGAGATGTCTTGTAACCATCTCGAAGTAGTTCATGTATCATCCAGGTGATGTCATCCTATCCAAAGGAGTTATGGTTAGAGGCTTTTATTTAGGTGGATAGATGACTTTACGCCATTCAGGATGGAAAGGCTGTCTTATATCCAGCTTCTTGACGCGATTAGACATAGCATTAAATTGGGCCCGTAACTCCCTGATGGCCTGTTGTGTCTTATTATTTTGAGATGGTGTATCCGACTGAAGAGATGTGGGCTGAACTTGAACAACCATAGGTGGAGGACCACCCCCAACATTAAGAGGGTTGATAAATGAGGCTGCTGACTCTTGATTAGGACTAGCATATAGGGATATCACCCCCGAAGATGGTTGTACCGGAAGAGATGTCGCAACTTGTATAGGTGTTGTTGTGGTGGTGTGCTGAGCCATCATCATTTGATGCATGTTTTGCATCATTGAATGCATATCCTTGAGTGCAGCCTCTAGTGAGTTGAGACATTATTCAGTGCTTCCAGACAGAGAAGTATCTTGCTCATCACCAATAGCGTATGTGCTGACCTCTCTATATACGATAGAAGAGTTAGTGGATTACATTATGTAGTTGGAGTCTACACTGTCAATTTTGTATCCCGAAGGATTGTTACCCTCAGGGAAGTCAGCTTTAGATTCCAAAGAATGACTACTCTCCGAGAGAGAGAGAGAGAGAGAGTTCCCGTCTTCGAGAATGAGTATTTTGATATACCCCGTCAAAAGATTTGACTAGTTGGTCAAATCTCCTTTGACTGGGTGTCCTTGAGGTATTTCCTCTGGAACTTCTTCTTCAACGAGGGAGCCTCTAAGCCATATAGACTGGAGCCAAAAGTAACTCCTCATCATCTTCTTTTTCATCAACTTGCTTTTTAAAATATTGTCTTGTGGGAAAAATGTAACTCAAACGGTCGAACACAGACCATTTAGAAGAGGCTTCAACTATCTTAGTACAACAATAGATGATTATAACTTGATGATAACTACAATGATGCCCATTTGGAAGCACCTTTGTAGGCATAGTGGATTCTCTCTCCTTATTGTACAAGAATTTTGCGTAAATCAGGAGGAGGAATAATAGAAGAAGAGGAAGGTAGACTCTGTCTTTTTATATTATGTACATTGTACTTTGCATACACATTTTTGATACCCTGTTTATAGAGTGAAGTACTAGCTTGAATGACGCTTTCCCTAGGAGCGCGCATTTTCTGTCTATGTGCGCACAATTTTGCACATAGGTCTTGTGTTTTAGGCACACAATGTTAATCTTCAGGGGTAATGACACACAACTTTCCTTCAGCAGTGCGCCTAATTTGAGTTGCGACAGGGAGGTTTCTTTCTCAAACTTCCTTTGTGCGTACAAGAAGTCTTTCCTTGGATAGCGGGGTAGTTGAGCAACTTCCTTGCCAAGTTTTTTGAATGTGGCAGAGAGTATGCCAGCACTTTAGGTAACAAAGTCCCTATTGAATCTGCTCCGTGCGTTGCACTAGGTTCATGTAGATTGGTCAGCATGAGGATGAATAATCCCCTTGGCATCGTAATGAGTTCCTCTGCCAAGGAAAGATTGGTTCATCCCTCGCTTGTTGTTGCGAGGATGTCGCACTTTGGTTCCCCTAGTTATCACACTGGCGTGGCTAGGGTGAGTATCCACCAAGTTAAAAACTGGGGATGAACGATCAGTATCCACCAAGAACAGACTAGGGATAGGAAATCAAAGAGAATATCCTCCTTAGTAGAAGTCAGCACCCTGTTTCCTTTGTTAACAGCAACATCGGAGTAGGAAGAGCGGGGGTTGGGTATCCACGTATTACGAAACTTCTTGGAATTGGCTATGGTTATGGGGTTAGCACTACCCCCTACAAGCATTTCTTCGTAGGCCTTCTTGTCGAACTTCATATCTAAAGTCTTCATCATTGTGCCAACCAACGCGGTGTCGTATTGAGCTATCACCTTCTCATCAGAGGAGAAGGTCGTCCCAGCAGAGTCGTCATTTTGTTTGTCATAAACAAAAAGTTATATGAACTTTTGTGTTACAAACTTGAAAGAAAATAAATTTTGGAGTACAATAAATTCTGGAAAAGTATAACCAAGGTTGTAAAATTCGCTAGTCGGTTTCTAGTCGGTTCGCGGGGACTAGGGATTAATCGGAGACTAGTCGGGGACTAGTCGGATTAATCATTTTAAGTTTTATTATTATTATTATTATTATTATTATTATTATTATATATATATATATATATATATATATATATATATATATATATTATGTGTGTGTGTGTGTGTGTGTGAGAGAGAGAGAGAGAATAATATATATACATGTATTTGTGTGTGAACATTTATACATAGACATAGGCCATGTACTATAGCCTGAAGCCTCTAGGTACTGTATGTGTCACATGGGACCACATAGGCAGTCCAGGAAGGCATGTGGCTCACATAGGGCCACATGGGCTCCCTCTCCAAAATTTACACACGTCACATAGGGGGGTCAAAAGAGACTTCAGTTTTCAAAAAGTATTTGTCTTCAAAAAAAACAAAAGAAGAAGTAAGAAGACTGTCTGTCTTCAAAGAAAAACAAAGAAAAAAAATAGAAAAGGAAAAAAAACTGAGAAAAGAAAACGGAAAGAAAAAACTCAAAAGAAAAGAAGAAGAAAACTCAGACGAAGATGAAGAAGAAGAAGATGACGACTCACCTAGTGACCTGTATGCACCCGATTTTGTTCTGTTGTTGCTTTTTTTGCTACAATTTTCTTCTTGTCCTCTCCTCCTCCCCACCTCTTCCATACCATTTCTTCAAAGAGCACATGCGGTGCGGCACAACCGGTCTTTAAAGGTTATTACACATATTTAGGTGCATTTTCTTACTATTTTAGGCTAAAAATTTAGGGGGTTTTTTGCAGATTTGGGACCCAATTGGCCGACTAGGGGCCACCTAACTACCTAGTTGGCCGACTAGGTCCGATTTCAAGCATTTTCGATTTTCTGACCGACCAAGGCCAACTCCAGTCGGCCGAAGTCGACTTTCGACTAGTCGGCCGACTAGAGCAATTTTTACACACTAAATATAACTGTAGAGATATGATATGAGGTCAATCACTTTACTCCTTGGACTACTGGACACCAGAGAAAAGATGCAGACACGAACACTTGAGAACTCGAACACAATAAAACTCAGGCAACATAAGCACAAAAAAGTTTTTATCTTTCTATCCCTGTCTGTCCCCCCTATAGAGTACATTGGCCCTCTATTAATAGCCTTCAGGGGTGGTTACAGAAGTATACGTGCACCAATAAGCAATTTGTACTGTATTTACTATTATGCACATACTTTTGAAGAATTCACAACTTACGTTCTGTTGAGTGGGTGCACAAAGTACTACCTTCTTGATACATGGCTTTCCTATACAAGGACAGTTGAGTCATGGGGACAATTACTCGTACATGTTTCACTATAAGCATTGCATGAAGGACATTTAATCATAAACGCTTACTGTCAGTTAGAGTCATAAGCTCGCTTTTGAAGGAATTTAGCACACTTTGGCACGCTTTGATGATACATGGATATAGTGGCTGCAACGGCGCACTCTATTAGAGTTTGGCACAATGTCACACTCTGTTAGAGTTTGGCACAATAGCGCACTCTGTTAGAGATTGGCACAATGACGCAGTCTGTTAGAGTTTTGGCACAATGGTGCACTCTGTTAGAGTTTGGCCAGATAATCCACTAGACGACAACCTGGGTCTGCGTATTGGAAATCTCTTATAATAATGACTCTGATCTTCTCAACTGTTGTGCCAGCCTGTCAGATTTGTTGCATTAAATATGGAGGGAAAACGTAAGATTTGTGCGCTTATCTTCATAAAGCTGGACCAAAATCCGCATTTGCTCTGATTTTAAGGAAGTGCGATACTCTGAATTATTAACAAAGTGCGCAACTCTCCTTTTTGGCTCATTTTCTAAAAGAATGCGTCATCCCTCTCTTGAATCTACTATTCTTTGGAGGCATACATTTTATGCTTCTATACCTATGACCTGGTTTCCTCACATGTTGCTTCAAATATTAAAAAACAAAGAATGGAATCTACTAAGGTCTCTAACCATCATTCATACTTGAAAATTTAGCATGGCATTTAAATTATGTCTCTTGCCTCAGCTTATGAAACAACTTTATTTTCAAAAAAATTCTATCCACAATTGACAACATAACCCTAGGTACAATTTATCAATCTCTTTAAGGATGCTCCACTTCTATTTTATTCTCACATTTCAACCTTGAAAATTCATTTTCCTTTTTTATCTTATGCCATTACATTGCATGTTTGTTCTTGAAAGTCTTATATCATAATATTAATCATGAGACTCAAAATAATCTATGTTACTACTTCTCTTATTGCCTTTCAACCTATTTATATGATGTATCAATTTCCTAACATTTATCTTATTTTTCACGAAACTTGAACTATCCATTGCCTTGTTTTACTCTCCTTATTCTTTCTTGACTCTAACCCATAGGGTTGAACTTGTAGACCCCTGATCTACTTAAGCCATTCACTCCTCATAATCCTCATCACATCGTTACTGAAAATCCTGGTTTTCAATTTACTTTATGGTACTTATAAATTTCCAACTTTTATGGTCTCAAAGTCTATATCTTTAATAAATTCCTCTAACCATAACCTAATAGTTAGCCTCGTAAATAATTTCTATTAATCACATGTTGTCTACTAAAGTATGCATATCGCTTCTAGTGCTAAAACTCCTAGATTACGATTCAACCTTTAACCATGCATATAATCTTAATAATTCCTATTGATCATATATACCTCCCTTTGAATCTATTCGTAGTATTTTATCTATCACGCCTGCTATGCAATTGAGATGCTTGAATCTAACCACCTACAACCATACATGATAAGTTCAGGTAGCAAATTAAAGACTAATCTTAACCAAGTAATTACTTTAGGAATATCCCATACTATCATACCCCTTTATCATTCATGCGTCATATACAAACCATAATATCCTACTTCACTAAGAAATTTATCTATGGGCTTTTCTAATCTAGTCTTTGGTTTATTGGAAGATAGCAATGTCCTAAGGTCGAATAATTCATACCCGTATCAACCAAGGTTATGGTCAAGCAAAATAGAAAAAATAGTCAAAATATTTTCAAGAATGGTATGAAGCCAATCTAGATGCATAGGACGTAGTCTAGGTAAAACTCGAGAGCCGAATACATCCGTGATCACGTTACCCTGAGTCTGCCACGCCAGCATGCATCTGGCTGTAAAACTCCTGATTTCATAATTTAGCGGATGGCTACAGTACGTGTCTACCTCGCCAAATAATATAAGTTCTCGAACCTGCCCTTGGCCAAATTCATAAGATATTTTTCAACCACTTTAGTGAAATGAATGAGAATAATCACTCAAGAAGTCAATAGATAAAGGTCCAGTCAAATTACGGGAAGAAAGGAACACGAATGCATTCATGCTGAAAAAGAAGGTAGCATGAAAACAATCATGTTAGAGGGATCCTAGTGAGACCTATAGTCCTAATTGTGGATGTATTCCCAAATCTAATCATATCTGTAGGACTGCTTAGTACAGTAACGTAACCAAAGCGGCTAACTCGACCTACATGGACCACCACAAAAACCATGTCACGTCCAGTCCCAAAATACGCGAGACCAGGTCATGCGGCAATGGCCAACTATGCACTAAGCGGACTCCAGCCCAGCTTAAGTACGTATACGCTGATGTAAATATCTAATTGCATCCACAACAAAATTATTTATAAACTAAAAACTAAGTAACAAGAAAATATGGCAGAAGAACAAGCGAAAAAGGTAACTTGTAAGTATGCCTAAATTGGAAGAACTAGCCCAACACACGTAGGAAAAGTAGCTTAGCAAATAACCTGGAAGAAAACCAGGTCCTCATAGGGACGTAACAAGATACATAATATACATGCCGAATGATAAACGTTAATTACCAACAAGAGAATATCAAGTAACTCAGAAAACTATAACTCCTAACCAGTCTAGGTGTAACATGCACTTTGAAAACAACATTCACACAGGGGGCTTTCCAAACAAATAATAATGATAAAATATGGCCAGAAGTAGCACTTATCTGAGTCGCTATCGACCAACAAGTACAGAAAAGTAAATAGTAGCCCCTACCCTAGTAGTCGAATCCCATCCTATCCTATGATACTGTCGAGTCGAATCCACGACACGTCCAGTCAGTCTCTAACAAGTAAGGGTCCAGTAAATCATGTACACAATATCGAGTCGGGTCACCTAACATGCAATGAAACATACAATTCGTGTATCTCATCTAACATGTGGCAATAGGAATAATCATGTAATCATGTCATGGTATCAACAGTAACAGAATAAAAGTAAGGGTACAACTACTGGCATAGGAAAAAAAAGTAAAAATTGTGTATCAAATAGGCACGGTATACTTGCCTGGAGTGCGTCCAAGCATGCTGAGTTGCGAGGCCAAAGTCTAGACAAAGTTATCCATGAACCAGTCTATCACACTCATGAATATCTACCAACCCAAATCACAAATATATATTACACATGAATATAAATAATCATAATAATCCTAAATTCAAATAACTCCTTAATCAGAAAAGTTGGCTGGATCGAAGTTGTTTATCACTTATGTCATGTAAGATGTTATATTAGTCATATTATCTAGAACTAAGTTACACTAGTCTCCATAATTATTATTTATTCATTAATATTCTAGATTGTAAGTTGGTTGGATCGAAGTCGTCTATCACCTATGTAGTGAAGCGTACGCCACACAAATCAAGCCAATATGATCAACCGCATGGTGTACGAACTTATCTCGATGATCAGCATGGTCGCTAAATAAATTTCAGCGATACTAGATCACTGGAATGGACAGATCTCAGTTTGGATGCACAGATTTCGACATGATACTATATTTTATTATTAATGGTGGTACGAAAAGAGAAAACTGAAAAGACATCATCGGGTTATGAAATAGACATCACCAACAAGTCTAGAAGGATCAAGATACTAAGAATAGCCTATTCATAAGTCCAATTTGGACACAAGGACAAAATAGCAGTTTCAGGTCAAAATAGTATCTATTGGTGGGCCTATTTCGTACGAAAAAATGTGCCAATCTAAAGATCTCCAAAACCAATAAACTATAGGTCAAACAAAGCCTTAACGACGACCAGAATTGGATTCCAATGAGTCGATCACAAAAATGTCCGTCGAATTGGATTTTAGGTCCGCAAAATGGCGATCCAATCAACTGTATCAAAATCGGAAGAAACTTAGGTCACATGAGAAGTCAAATGTTGCAAGTCTAATGACGCAAGTCTCGTTGCGATATGACGAGCTTGCACAAATTAATTTGGTTTTCCCGAAAAAGGCCTTTACGACGATGTTCGACGGATACGGGCCAAATTTGTCGTGCACATGCGACCAATTTAAATTTGGTCAAATCTCACACATCGGGGGAACCGTACGTTCCTTTCAGTACAATCGGTATGCGATAAGGTGGCCTGGTTTGACAGGACCAACCCCGTATCGAAGAAAATCTATTTTCAAAAACTTTTTTTTGAGTTTTTCAAACTAATTTTTTAGTTATGAAATACTATAAATTAACTAAAAATAATTATAAGGTCTTAGTCCTGGTTATATTGGCTATAGGACAGAAGAAAAATCTAGATTCGATTCACAGGATTGGAACAAATCCGTCTTCCAAAAAGGGTGTTTGGACAGTTTATTCCTTGTTTTCGATATTTAGAAGAGCAATTTTTTTCAAAAGTTTTGATCAAATTTCTATAGGTTTAAAACAATTCAATCAAAACTAAAAGTAGGGATTCGATGATAGTTATGTTGTGAACATACATGTTCAAGTGGATTGAGAAACGATCAAGCGAGAATCGAGAAATCAATCCTCAAATTAGGGTCGGGATGGGGTTCGGTACTGTGCAGTCAGCACCATGACTCGGGTCGACTGCAGGCGACGACGATCGCCG